>CM059866.1:799223-1379111 GCA_030490815.1 Acer saccharum
ATAATTTACCAACCAATATACCTATGATTATCTTTCAAGTGGGTACATGTATAATGTTGATATGGTAGCTAGCAAGGTTAATGTACATGTATAATGTTTAATGTTGGCTTAGTCGTCCTCGATCCACTCGCCACTCGCCACACTTGAGACACCCTTTGCCTTGCTTAACTTTTTTTTGAAACTGCAATTTATAGCAACACACCTGAGAACAGGCACAAAAACAAACAAGACAACAAGGACCCCCAAACAACAGAAAAAAAGACAGCAGCAAAGCCCAGAAAACAACAAACAAAAGCAGACCCAGCAACAAAGAAGAGCCAGCCGCAAGCAGGGACAAACCAAAACAACAAAGCACAAAGCAGAGACAGCAAACGACCCAGCAGGCCACAACCGAGCCCTAAACAACACAGAAGAACCACCTCAAAGCCCCACCAAACTAAACCCCACCCCACTCCACTCTGTCGCCCATCCTACTTGAACCTAACTTCGCCAAACCATCCGCAAAAGAATTCGAATCCCTACACATAAACTTAATAGAGAGCTAATCCTAGGAAAGTAAAAACGATCGGATGTCATACACCAAATCCACCAAAGAGATATTGCCAAAATCCTTACCGTTGCACCATGAAACAGCAGATTTAGAATCACTAACTATGGAAACATTGCAATTAGGAAGATGCGTAGCTGCAGCCAACAACATGCAAGCACGGTGAATCGCATGGATTTCAGCCGAATTAGAGTCCATACACCCCACAAAGGTTAAGAAAGAACACAACACTTTCCCATTGAAATCGCGCAAGACCCCTCCAATACCTGCAGCGCCTGGACTGCCTCTTGCGGAACCGTCAACATTGAATAATAACGAATTTGCAGGAGGGGGAAACCAACTCGCAGGCCTTTGATCCTTAGACACGATGCTATCAACACATCTATTCCGAATGTCCTCAAGCAGTAAAGTAACAAGTTAAGAACTCCCCTTCCCCAGATTTTTATACCACCAAACAACAAGAAACTTGATCAAATCAATCGACGATAGCACTTTTGCTTCCTTATTATTACAAATAAGCTGGTTCCTGACCTCCCAAATGGACCAAACAATAGCAAAGAAAAGAGTATTCCACACCCTTTTTTGATTCCTAGCTGGACACAAACCCATCCAACCATTTAACCAAGCATTCATAGACTCATTTTGACAAGAATTCACACCCCACCACCTCATACAACTTGTCCACAGGCTCCAAGACCAAGGGCATAAAAGAAACAGGTGATCATTCCTCACTCAAATTACACAAGGGACAGTCTGTACACAAAATCTGGGCACAGCCAAACCTCTTCAAAACCTCCCTAACTGGAATACGCCCCATCTGCAGCTGCCAAACGAAAATTTCAACCTTAGGAGGACATAATCCTTGCCAGTTGAATTTCACATTAACACAATCCGTCACTGACTTGGTTTCCATACATCTCCTGAAAGAGCCAACTTTAAAAAGGCCATTTGGGCAAAATTTCCATGCCAAAGCATCCTTAATGGAATTTCTCAACACAATGCACTCCAAAGATAGAAGGAAGCCATTCCATTGATCAACCTCCCAATCGAAAAGACGCCTTCTAAGCTTCACGTCCCACTCCCATTTTAAATTAACCCAACTACCAAACTCACTTGTCACCCCTGTCTTGCGAGACGCTAAAACAAAAATTCTCGGAAAAGCCCTATTGAGGGTGATGTTATCCCACTTAATATCCTCCCAAAACTTTGCTCTCTCCCCATTCCCTACAACCACTTTGAACCCCTCATCTATAATCTTCCTAGAAATCGACCCTTCACCAAAAAGCTTACCAACAGACTGCACAAAAGTTGAACTGGATTGAGAATGGTGCCAATTCCAAAAAACATCTTTTTGATCCAAACCATATTTTGCACAAATTACAGCTTTCCACAGCGAATTCTCTTCTCTCCCGAACCTCCAAATCCATTTTGCCATAAGACTAATCCCTTTATCCGCCACCCTCCCAATCCCAAGCCCACCATTCCTTTTACTTTTACACAAAGAAGCCCAATCCACCGTATGAATTTTTCTTTTCACAATACCATCGTCCCAAAAAAACCCCCGAAGAATCCTCTCAATTTTCCTCACCACAGAATTGGGAATACTAAACACAGTCATGAAATAAGTGGCCAAACAAGACAGCACCGCCTTTATTA
Source organism: Acer saccharum (assembly GCA_030490815.1). NCBI lineage: Eukaryota > Viridiplantae > Streptophyta > Magnoliopsida > Sapindales > Sapindaceae > Acer > Acer saccharum. The sequence goes on from CM059866.1 coordinate 801,427, forward strand.
ACACAAGTCTACCACCTCTAGAAATTAGATTTCTCTTCCAAGGAGCCACCCTTTGCTGAATTCTATTAATGACCACCTCCCAAGTAGCCACTTTATTAGGATTTCCTCCAAGAGGGAAGCCAAGATAATTAATCGGAAGCGATGACCTAACACAACGAAACGCAGCTGCCCAACTGTCATCATTAGAATCTCTTTTACCCACTTTTACCAAACAGGACTTATGAAAATTGATCTTCAATCCTGAAGCCAATTCAAAACATCTCAGGATCCTCTTAACATTCAATAGATAGTCCATCCTAGGTTCTACAAATAAGAGAGTATCGTCCGCAAATTGTAAATGAGAAATATGGACACAATTCTCACCAAAGACAGCCCCTTTTATAAGATTCAAGCTTGCAGCTCTAACCAACAATCTGCTGAGACCCTCCACAACCATATTAAATAGAAAAGGAGATAACGGATCTCCTTGCCGTAATCCTCTCTCAACAGAGGATTCCTTGGTAGGACTACCATTTACTAACACAGACAAAGAAGGCGACGCCATACAACAACCAATCCAACTCCGCCACTTCAGACTAAAACCCAATTTTTCCATCATATCATCTAAAAACAAGTGGTCGACGGTGTCATACGCCTTTTCAAAATCAAGTTTCAATAAAAGGCCCCCTTTTCTGTCCTTCTTCCAAGAATGAATGACTTCCTCTGCAATGACAAAACTATCCACTATTTGACGCTCCTTGATGAAAGCCATCTGCGTAGGACCAATTATAGAATTGCTTAACTGGTCCTCATCTTTTGGGAGTGTCTTCCTCTTGCTCCTCAAATGTATATATACTTTTTACGTATATGCTTCACTCTTGAATAAAGAACATAAAAAGCTAGCTAGTAAGTCATGATGTTTATATTTGTATATGTCCATGACCTTCTTTGTAACTTGTGAGCCCCATGAGAAGTTCCAACATTGAAAATGTTTAGTGATATTTGCCGGTGATGTAGTAAAAATTACTTTCAATTTAAATTAAGTTCGTTCACTGGGATCGGTGATTCAAATAGTTAAAACTACTTAGTCTAGGGAAAAATTAAAACTAATCGAAGTGCGTAAAATTAAATTGCATAATGCTTTTGAGTTGGAAAAGTGATTTTGGTTCTTGAAAATGCTTAAAGATGCAAACTTGTAAGCTAAAAATGTATACTTGACACTAAAAATGCAAACTTGAGAAGTAAAAACTATGTTAAACACAACAACAACACACAACGTATGGATATATGGGAGAAATCACTAGGGAATTAATATAACCTTCTTAGACCACTCAATGTCCTTACTTAGTCTCATTAAGCACTTCAAATCCAATTTTAGGGCTTGTTTATCATTAAGAGTTAGGTTCTTCCCATTGCTCCCACAAGGTCATGTGCCGAGCAATGGTCATCACCCATTAATTGTATAAACTCTAAGCCAAAACAACATGGCATGGTCATGCACATATTATCTTTCTCAATTACCAAACTCATAATTGGTATTAAGGTGGAAAGGTCTTTCACACCAAAACCCAATTTCATAGATAGTCTACACTACACACCCACATCAATTGTGGTCACAAAATAATATGAGTAGTAGACAAACTCAAATTAATCAAGTAAAAGAGACTAAAATTGAATTGAATTAAGAAATAGACTAATTAGTTCATAAAGTGGTCAAATACGATTACATTAATCCCCTAGCTAAATGATTAGTTACACATCAATGGAGAAATGAAAGAGAAAGCAAAAGAGTAGAGAAAACCCATTTCCTTGAGAGCTTCCTTTTCCTTGCAAAGCCTCCAAAGATGGATGGAATGGTGGTGGAGAAGGAGAAAATGTGGAAAGATGATGAAAAAGGTGTAGAAAGGTGGTAGCTTGGGTGAATTTTGTAAGGTTGAAGGTGATGGAAGATGAGAGGTTTCCTTTGGGTGAGAAATCAATTTGGGATCTAGGGTTCAAGAGTGAGAGGGTGTTTTTTTCAGCTAAGAGAAAAGGATGAATATATAGTGGGTGCCAAGAAAATGGGTCTGAATCCCGTCACTTGATGAGCTGGAATGGTAAAGTCGCCCCCAAGTTGGCTTTCAGGGGGTGACCATGTAGGGGGCGAAGATCACTGTTTTGCTGCTAAAATAAATGGTCGCCCCCAAGTTCGCTGTCAGGGGGCGAACATGGCAGCGACCTTCACTTGGAAAGATTTCAGTCTCGCGCAGCGTTACGGAAACGTGCATATCTCCCTATAGAGACATCGAAATTGCAATCTGAAAAGTGCGCCGGAAACTAGACTTCCGGGGCTTTCAATCCATAGGTAATAGGACACACAATTCAATCGGAGATGAGAGATATAGGCCCCGAAATCTGGCTGTTCTGCACTGGTTGAAAATCAACTTTCCATGGTTCTTCCAATTTGCTCATTTTCACCATCTTTTGACTTCTTTTCTTACAAAATAAGATTCACTCCTCACTTAAATGGAATAGACCTACACATGCTCAACAAAACACATTAAACCACCTAATACACTCGAAAACAAGCTAAAGGACATGATATTGAGAGCCAAAATGTAACACAGTTTTGGCACGATCAGCCGGCAACAATTATGCCCTCCAAATCAAATCACTTAATCAAAACAAAAACATGATTGACATGAGACAATGGTTGATAGAAGAAATTAAGGCAAAAGTGATACAAGGAAATAAAAAAAGCTTACACAATCTTGAACTTTATATACCAAATTATCCAAAAGGGTTTGGTCTCCGGGAAGAACACTGCAAAATGGAGAAAATTCAAAAATAGTTAAACCCAATCTCCAAATCAAAAACGATGGCATAAGAGATGTCATACCCATATCCATATGCGCCCAAATAGATTGGTCAAATATGGCCAAGCTCACATTCTTAATCAAAACATATGTCTCATTGTAGATTCTGAAACCAATATTTTTGGAATATATTGCTGTTCTAAACTACACTTCCAAAAATTGCTTTCGGGTTGAGAGATTTTCTTTTGATCTCAAGCCACCTGATTCTAAGCAATTTGTTTTTTTGTACATGCTTAGACACAATCGTATGTCTGGATATCAAATGTCTACTATTTTAAATAATATCGTAAGTTTTTTAAAAAATATAGTTGACATTTGGTAACCGGACATACGATTGTGTCTAAGCATGTACAGAAAAACAAATCGCTTAGAATAAGGTGGCTTGAGATCAAAAGAAAACAACTCAATAGGAAAGCAATTTTTGGTAGTCGTGTTTAGAATAGCAATTCTAGAAATATTGGTTCCAGAATATACAAACAGGTTTTTCCGACATTTTTGGATTTATAGAAAAGAGCAACCGGCTGCAAGTAGTACATCATGGAATTCTAATTGGTAATGAAGCATATAATCTTTCAAAATATATCTTATCCTCACACGGCACCGATAACGAAAAGCTATCAAAAAATGTAGAAATAGTTTTTTTTGTAAGCAAAAAAAAAAAAAAGTCTTGCTGTGATCTTACCACGTCAAAAAATATCTAATAAGGCAAGATCACAGTGGGGATGCATGGAGAACTCTCCTTCGTGGTGATTATTTTTACATATAAATCCATTGGGTTTAGGTTAAATGCTTTGAAATAACGGAAGAAGATCCAAAGAAGAAGAGAAAATAACATATGTAAAGAAATCTAAAATTATTAATGGTGATTTACAAAACTCTGTTGTATCTTACTTTTTTAAGACTTTTATCAAACACATATCATTTTTTATCAAACACTTTCAGCTTTATCAAAACAAGTAATTAAATTAAATCTAATGTAGAGAGAAAATAATAGATGGTTGAAAAAAAAAAAAAAAAAAAAAAAAAAAAAAACTCAATCTTGAAACATAAAATCGAAAAAAGAGAAGACGAGTTTGGGATAGAGTAAGAGAGAAGTTTCAGATTTGTTTGGTTGAGAGATAGAGTACTAAAGCCACTGTAGTATGGTATATTTATACTACTCAAACTAGGGTTAGGTCAAAATAACTCTCTCTTTACTCATTCAATCTGCATGTTATGGCTTGCAAGAATCAATTTTGAACGACTGTGGATTGTGGACAGCTAGTATTAGTACATAGATTCTGACTTAGCTTTGACTGAAATTGAAGGGAGAGTTTGATGAGTGTGAGAGGGAAGGTAAGTGAAAATCAGAGTGGTTAATTACTTTCATTTATTTCTCATGACCAACTACAACACTCTTCACCAATATTGTTCTAGTGTTTTCGATATATATAATTTTATATATTTGTTATAAAATTATATATTTTAACATCATGAAAATTTAGAAATTGGATCCTATATGTTTTGATTTAACAAATAAAAAATATTTATCATCTTTGGGAAGAAAATTAACTAATATTGTACAATTGTATGGAAAAAAAAATAACAAAAGTTTACAAAATAAAAACTATTTTTATAAAAGAAAGTCATGTATCAAAATAGATATCACAAGCATATCTTTGAGTCAAAGATTTTTTTAATTTTATTTATTTATTATAATTTTTTTTAATATGAGTCAAGGATTTTGAATGGATAGATATTATATGGTACAGTCAACATATATCGGTACAAATGTACAATGTTTTTTTGTTTTTTTGTTGGTTAAAGGTTTAAAGCAAAACAGATAATTCATTATTAATTATTAATGGAGAGCTTCAAGAATTTAATTTGTCTAAACAATCATCCTGATCTTAGTTTTTGGTAAATATGATGATTTTTAATTTTTTTTAGTAGTAGATGACTAATTCATTATTTTATTTTTTTGAAGAAGCAAATTTATTCAACAAGGCAAAGCCAAACCACAACAAAAAGCACAGGGCACAGCCCAAACACAACAGCACCAAAGCCAAGAAAACAACAGCAGAACAACAGAACATTATTAATTTTTTTTTTAAAAGGCAGCAAACTTGTTGAAACAACAGAACATTATTAATTATTAATGTGGATTATTTAAAACCCCATGCTTTTGAAATGAAGTCACTTGCATTTATGCTCCATTATTAATTATTAGTATTACCATTTATTATTATTTTGATATTTTATTGTTATCGTTGAAATATTTAATACAAGAATATATAATTTGCTATTATAATTCTTATACATAATGCGTATGTTTTTTTATATACATTGTAGTGTGCTATATTGTTATTAATACAACATGGTTTAAATCTAATTCAATTTAACAAGGTTGTTTCTACGTTAATGTAATATTTAACTCAATTTAACAAAGTTGTTTCTATGTTAGTGTAATACTTAATAGATGAGGCGCTTCAATGGAATGAAAAAAAAAATTGTTTTTTGTTTTTGATTTTTTGTTATTTGTTATGTATAAAATTATTTACAAATTGAATGGAGTTACAAATTAGGGTTTGAAAAAGATTAGGAGGTGTGATGAATATTTATAAATTCAAAATGCTCTTAAAATTCCTAATTTATAAATTCTGAAATTAATATATATATATGAAAAAGATGGATTACCTTCGTGACTTCGTGCATGTAATTTATTTTGAAAACATGATTTAGATTTTAAAGCCTTAGAAAGTTTATCATACGGCACAATTACATTAATTGTTCTCAACTATTTAAAAACTAACCAAACCAAGGTGGGACTTGTAAGTTAGTACTGAGTAGTCAAAGATTTTTAAGAGATTCTCTTGATATTTCTTAACTAGATGTCAGATTGTATTTTGCTTTTTTATCTTTAAAATCTCAACATCTGAGTATATGATGTCATTATTGTACACTTTAATGATGTCTGAAGCATGTAAAAATTATATACGAAATCAGATCACTATTGCGTTACTTGGGAAGGACATCGGTTTCGTTCAATTCAAGATCAAGCAACAGTTTTGCGGACTCTTTGGCAAAGAAAGGCTCAAATATGGAAGGAGATTCGATCACATGGTGTTTATACTGATGCAGTCGATCTTTCTCTGCTGGGACCTGCCCTGTTGCGCTTTTTCCTTCTCTGTTTTCTTCTTATTGTTTTTTCTCTTTGTATTTTTGGGGGCGTATTCGGGGTCCTGTTTTGGCTTCTGTTAGTCCATCCATCTTTCATCCTTTTGGGTTTTGTTGTTCTGTTTTTTCTGCCTTCATGGCCTTAATAAAGCTTATGATGTTCAAAAAAAATTATTGTACACTTTAATAAGAAAATCCTTACACAGAGAATCGAAAGATTTAACCGAGAGAGTCTAGAGACTAGAGAGAAATGACTATATAGACCCAAGTTAAAAACAACTAGTTTTTTCATTTCTTTTACACCTTTCAAGTTTCAACCCTTCACTAAATGTCTAAACGCTTCTTCTTCTTTTCAACTGCCAACTTTTTAACGCATGTTTAAATTGTTTTCTATATGCATATAGGTAAAGTAGGTCATTACTCGTTAAAGTCTATATGCATACACATAAATGCTTTTGAATTGAAGATTTGAAGTCACTTGCATTTATGCTCCATTATTAATTATTAGTATCATAATTATTATTTTGATATTTTATTGTTATTGTTGAAATATTTAACACAGTAATATATGTTTTGCTATTATAATTCTTCTATATAATGCGTATGTTTTTTATGTTACTACATGACTTATTCATTATTAATGTGTCATCTACCATCACTTGCATTTATGCTAATAATAATGATATGGAATATTTAACACAGTAATATATGTTTTGCTATTATAATTCTTCTACATAATGCGTGTGTTTTTTATATACATCATAGTGTGGTATATTTTTATTAATATAACATGGTTTAAATCTAACTCAATTTAACAAAGTTGTTTCTATGTTAGTGTAATACTTAATAGATGAGGCGTTTCAATGGGATGAAAAAATTTGTGTTTTGTTATGTATAAAATTATTTGTAAATTGAATGAAGTTACAAATTAGGGTTTGAAAAAGATTAGAAGGTGTGATGAATATTTATAAATTCAAAATGCTCTTAAAATTCCTAATTAATTTATAAATTATGAAATTATATATATATATGAAAAAAAAAAAATGATCTCCTTCGTGCATATAATATATTTTGAAAACATAATTTAGATTTTAAAGCCTTCAAAAGTTTATTGTAAGGCACAATTACATTAGGTGTTCTCAAAGATTTAAAAACTAACCGAAACCAAACCAAGGTGGGAGTGTGGGACTTGTAAGTGTGTAGTCAAAGATTTTTAGGAGATTTTCTTGATATATATATATATATATATATATATTTACGTAGATGTCAGATTATATTTTTGCTTTTTTATTTTTGCCATCTAGGCATCTCTCTCCAAGAATCAATTTTATGGCATTAATATATAGTACCACAGAGATTCTAACAACTTTGACTGAAACTGAATGGAGAGTTAGATGAGGGAAGGTAGGTGAAAATCCAAGAGTAGTTAATTACTTTCATTTATTTCTCATGATAAACAACACTCTTCAATCTTGATGGTACTGTTGGATATATATAAATTTATATATTTGTTATATTTTATTTTGATATAAGTTTTTAAAAATAAAATTATATATTTTAATAATATTTTAAAATAAAATTGTATTCCCTGCTAACCTTATTTTGGTCCCGTATGTGCTGCCTCTTTGGCTTGTTCTTGCCCTGTGTGGCTTTTTTAATAATACTTGCTGTTTCAAAAAATAAATAAATAAATAAATAAAAATTAATAACATGAAAATTTGAAAATCGGATCTTATGTGTTTTGATTTAACAAATAAAAAATATTTATTTTTTTTGGGAAAAAAATTAGCTAATATTGTGCGATTGTGTAAAATAAAATAAAATAAACAACAAAAGTTTATAAAATAACAACTATTTTTATAAAAGAAAATCATGTATAAAAATAGATATAACAAGTATATCTTCGAGTCAAAGATTTTTATTTTTTTGAAATGTTTTGAGTCAAAGATTTTGAAAGGTACCGTAGATATTATATGGTACACTCATGATACACTCAACAAATATCAGTACAATTGTACAATGTACAATGTACAAACTTCAATTTCCATGTCTATTAAGTTTTAAATCGAAGACTATTTTCAAAATTTGATTTTATAATTTTCATATCTAATAAAATATTCTTGATAAGCAACTCTCAATGAACAATAATAAATTCATTATGAATTATAACATCACGACTCAAGTTTTTTTTTTTATTTTTTATTTTTTATTCTACGTTAAAAAAACTTCACAAATGTGAATGTATATATTAAAGATATAATTAAATCCAATTTCAAAAAAAAAAAAATAATGCTAAAATTAGATTTTAGCTTCATATCAAAGACGTTTACGATTATAAGCTCGTGTAGAAACATTATAAATTATGTTCAAATATATATTATGGCAAAGTGAAATATAAAATATTGCGTTAAAGTGAATAGCAGATTTATTTATTTATTTTTAAATTGAATGAAGTTACAAATTAGGGTTTCAAAAAGATTAGAAGATGTGATTAATATTTATAAATTCAAAATGCTCTTAAAATTCTATGAAAAAAAATGAATCTCCCTTCATGCATGTAATATATTTTGAAAACATAATTTATATTTTAAAGCCTTCAAAAGTTTATTATAATGCACAATTACATTAGGTGTTCAAAAAGATTTAAAAACTAACCGAAACCAAACCAAGGTGGGAGTGTGGGACTTGTAAGTGTGCAGTCAAAATTTTTAGGAGATTCTCTTGATATATATATATATTTTTACGTAGATGTCAGATTGTATTTTTGCTTTTTTATTTTTGCCATCTAGGCATCTCTCTCCAAGAATCAATTTTATGGTATTAATATATAGTACCATAGAGATTCTAACAACTTTGACTGAAACTCAATGGAGAGTTAGATGAGAGGGAAAGAAGGTGAAAATCCGAGAGTAGTTAATTACTTTCATTTATTTCTCATAATAAACAACACTCTTCAATTTTGATGGTACAGTTGGATATATACAAATTTATATATTTGTTATATTTTGTTTTGATATAAGTTTTTTAAAATAAAATTAAATATTTTAATAACATGAAAATTTGAAAATTGCATCTTCTTTGTTTTGATTTAACAAATAAAATATATTTATTTTCTTTGGGAAAAAAATTAACTAATATTGTGTGATTGTGTAAAATAAAATAAAATAAACAACAAAAGTTTATAAAATAACAACTATTTTTATAAAAGAAAATCATGTATCAAAATAGATAATACAAGCATATCTTTAAGTCAAAAATTTTTTTTTTTTTAAATGTTTTGAGTCAAAGATTTTGAAAGATACCGTAGATATTATACGGTACACTCAACAAATATCAGTACAATTGTACAATGTACAATGTACAAACTTCAATTTCCATGTCTATTAAGTTTTAAATTGAAGACTATTTTCAAAATTTGATTTTATAATTTTCATATCTAATAAAATATTCTTGATGAGCAACTCTCAATGAACAATAATAAATTCATTGATTTTATAGTTTTTTTATTCTACGTTAAAAAAACTTCACAAATGTGAATGTATATATTAAAGATATAATTAAATCCATTTAAAAAAAAAAAAAAAAAAACTGTTAAAATTAGATTTTAGCATCATATCAATGACGTTTACGATTATAAACTCGTGTTGAAACAATATATATTATGTTCAAATATATATTATGGCAAAGTGAAATATAATATATTGCGTTAAAGTGAATAGCATATTTTTTTTTTTAATTTTTTATTATTCTCAAATCTCAATGATTCATTACTCTTCAACTGACCCAATTAGTATCATACCATTTTAATGCTTCTATTTTGAAATCCTTGGTAGAGTATAAAAGCATTAATATTCCATTTTCAGTGTACACTAAACATAAATATTATAGACTTATCTCAGCAATTTCACATAATCAACCACATTATTCAAGATTACTATTTGGGTTGAACTCCCTCATATATTTTTGTCAGCTTATAAGTTTCCAGATAAATAATGACTAAATAATTTAGTTAAAGGATTTCATGTAAAGAAGAAACTTGATTGTCCGTGGAATTACATTTGAGGGTTTTTACGAGTGATCAATATATGGAGACGTAATATGATAATAAATTTATATAAAAATTAATCTTCATCCTCATCCAATATCCGTTGAAATATTTTATCTCTATCAATACAATATTACAAAAAAAAAAAAAAAAAAAAAAAAAAAAAAAAAAAAAAACCCATTAGTACAGTTAGAATTCCACCACCACTTGCTGAATTCCACCTGCATCCATGAAGATGGATTTGTTCAATCCCAATCCTCATCTACCATCTTGTTTGAAGAAGATTAGTTAAGAATAGGTACCAAAGATTGAAAAAGATGAGCAGCCATGGGACTCAGATTATTTTCCTGCCTATCTAAAGCTCTGCTATGTTGAAAAAAATTCACATTACAAGATATTGACAACATAATAACAAACATAAAAGATTTGATACCTTAAAGGCACAGCAGTTAATTTTTTTCATATATCATATACATTTACTTTGTTCTCATAGATCATAACTTTTTATTCATATAATTATTATTGTTCCATTATCCGCAATTTTTTTTTCCATTGCCCATAAATAAATATATAATAAAAAATAAAAAATAAAAAAGTGTCCAGATAATCTTTTACCTGAGTTCTCCGGTTCTGGTTTACGGCAAAGACAGATTATTTATTTGGTATTCAATTTTTTTGCTGATAAATATATCTCAAACGACCATTATTCATTATTTTGAATAATATTATGAGCTTTTTAAATATTGTTTTTCATTATTTCTAATTAGATAATTTTATTTATTTCATTTAGTATTGGTTGAATATCAATCTCGACGTTATGATTTCATGCGGACAGAAAATAATATTAGTGTGAAAATCAAACAAAATGTAAAAGAATACTTAAGAAACATACGGTCTCTCATCTGCCCAATATTTTCTGTCCACAGGAAATCTAATAAAGAACCAATACAATCATAGCGCCGAGCCTGATATTCAACAAATGCGGAACGAAATAAATAAAATTATCTAATTAGAAATAGGAAAAACAATATTTAAAACGCTAACAATATTATTCAAAATACTGCTCGTTTGATATCTTTTCATACGATTCTGGGATCAAAAGAAAACCTCAACTGGAAAGCAATTTTAACCTTATTAAGGAAATGAAAATATTAGTCAAAATAAAGAATGGACTCTTCGAAACAAGAACCCTACAACTATAATATAATGTATGATAGAAAAATCCAAAAACAATATTGTCTTTTTAAAACCAGTTATGTCTCTCTTAAGTATACCAATATGGCCAATGGCCTCGCAGCGTGATGGCTGGACCCTCCTCTTGGAGCCCTCCACCATCCAAGTTCGAGTGCCAAGGCATGCATATAGATACGCCAATTTTCCTTGGTCCACATGTTGTGTGGATGTGGTCCCACCTTGTGTGGGTGTTTGTCCCACCTTCGGGTGGGTAGTTGTCCTACTTTCGAGTGGGTGTCTCTCTCCCTATCCGTGGGAGCTACTCTCTGGGCCGTACTCGTCAGCGTCTCTATCCTCGCATGTTCCCGGCTGTTGTTGTAATCCAGTTCCAGTTGCTGTTATCCAACTGTTGTAATCTAGTTGTTGTAATTTCAAAAAAAAAAAAAAAAGTATACCAATGTGATAATATGAAATCTAACAGCTTATTTTTCTTCAAAATTAAACTTCGACATTTAAAAAATTTCATTCGGCCAGTATAAATTCAAAGTCTGGTTGTTTCAAAAAAAGGTCAAATTTTCTGGCCAAGACAGAGAATTACAGCCTTTAAATTTGTCAAAATTCCCAATTAATTGTGATATCTGCAAATCAATGAACAATAAATAAAAGAAAGTTCCACAAAACACTCAAGGAAGTGACACAAACCTAACATTATTAAAAAAGAGAAGAACAGTTCAGAAAACTCTCTAAGTTAAATAGACTTGAAATAAAAAATACAATGTTGCAACTTAGAAAATCTGATGAAGAGAAATTAATAGATGTAGGAGAAAAAGATTAAATCTTTAGATCCAGAAATAATTTTTATGAAAACGAAGATAGAAACTGACACAAAAGAAAATAAAGAGATGTGAAGACCAAATTGGAAGTTTCAAAGAGAGGAGAGGAGCTTTGAGATTTGTTTGGTTCAAACTAGGTTAAACGCTTTAAATTTTTTATATATAATTATGTCCAACCCGTGACCCGTCCATATGGAGGGTTGGTGATTAAAGAGGACTAAAACTTGGGTGCACCCAAGAACCTCTCATTAAAGAGATAGCTTTTGAGATATGACCCATCCACTACTCACATGTCTGACACATAGGGCAAAAACTTGGGCGTTTAAAGTGTGACCAACCTACTACAACTCAGTACTCACATATCTGACATTAGGGTCAAAAACTTGGGTGCACCATACATCCCCACTGTGATCTTGCCACATCAGACATCAGATCTTGGTAAGATCACAGTGGGGATGCATAGTGCATCCCAGAGCTAGCTAAATTTACTTTTTTTTTTTTTTCTTTTAATAAATATTAAATAAATAAATAAATAAAAACTTTACTATAATACTTTTTGGATAATATTTGGGTACTGACTGGTTAGTACTCAAGATACTGACCCACCAATGGTGTATTGGTATGTGACATTTTTTCTTTCACTTTTTACATTTATCTCTTTGTATTTTTCTAAAATAGGTCACGTGCTAACACCCCATTGGTAGAGTCAGTACTCGAGCATCGTCCATATTTAAAAAAAAAAACATATTCTCAATAAAAAAAAACAACCTGGGTCTGGTTGGTTGGCAACAAGAGAGGGGGTAATTAGGGTTTGACCGTTTGACTATTTATTTGGTATTCCATTTTGCGCTGATAATTAAATTTTGTGGAAGCCGTCCTCTGACTTGATGGTCAGTTGGGCCCTTGAGAAATTCAAGGTCATGGGTTCGAATGATGGATATAAATAATATAATAGATAGATAATTTCCAAAGATAATTAAATTTTGTGTTAATTACACTAACACCCCTGAATAGTTACTAAATTATATGCATATTCAACTTTTTCTTTAATGACTATCAATTTTATTAACAGTGGGGATTGGGGGCAAATTTCACCCCGAATGGGGATTGGGGGTTGTATATCTTTATGCGTTTTGTCAATGTTTAGATTGCTTTTGTTAGAGTCTGTCTTGACAGTCAATCAAAGACTACAAAAGCAACCAAAATTCAAAAGAAGATATTCAACCTCTTTTCAAAAATATCAAACACCTCAAAGTTACATAAAATTAATTAAAAACCTAGCCCAAATAAGAATTTTTGAACAGTTTAGAAAAGCACAAGTTCGCAATTAGAGAGAGAATGACAAGTAGAAATTCCTGTAGTCTATAATCACATTCCAACTAAAACCATGGCTTTGATAATTTGATTAAGTGCAATCAATTTAATCAACTTGGTAACTAGCTCAGTTCAGCACCCAAAACAGAGGATTTATGTCTCCCAAGTATGATAAGTAGCCTAGTTCAGCAACAAAACATAAGTTATAGGGGTACACTATTGGATATGGCTTGAATTACTAAATGGAAACCAAACAATAATTTACCCAATGCGGAGACTTCCTGGAGACGTGAGAACGTTTGAGAGTATGAGGTTATGTTTGAGGGAGGCTTGGAGGCGAAACGAACTGAAGAAGTGGACACCAGTTAAAACCGCTGCCAAGCCGCTGTGGCTTTGGCAACGGTCATGGTAGCGGTAGGACACCGCTGCCAATTGTTTGGAAGCGACTAGACAGCGGTTTGAAAACAGTGTATACCGCTGCTGTGACCGCTGTGGTCATGGCAACGGTACCGAGAGCGGTCGTGTGAAATCTTGGTGACATGGCGTATGGATCACGGTTTTCTGAGTGGTCAAGTTCAACACAGTTTAGGAAGCGGGTGGCCAATTGCAACTTGAATCGTAGTTAATCACAAACATGCGTTGAATCAGGATATATTCATGGAAGAGGAAATTGGTTGCTTCTGGAAGTTCTAATGGAAAAAGGATTTCTCTTTTGCAAGAAGACTTGTTATAAATAGGAAATAGTATTTATGTGGAACAAGTAATTCTTGTATGTATAGGAGTAGGATTTCCTTGTTAGTTTTAACTCCCTGTAATTTATATAAATAGGCCATAATAACTAGTTATTTGTGGTGGAGCAAAATAGCAAATACTAGAGAGATCTCAAAGTGAGCATTGGGTGTAATTGGGTTTGGGGTATTATTTAGAGAGAGAACCTGAGTGTGTGGTTGTAACAATTTACTATATATTGGAACTTTCTCTTGTCGTCCTGACAGCCGTGGTTTTTTCCCTGATTTGGGTTTCCATGTAAATTCTTGTGTTGTGTGTGTTTGGATTTAAATTTCTCTTCATCTTATCTTTTCTTTGTGATTGTTTGTTTTGTGTTCTATCCGGCAATGCTTCCGCACGTAATAGTGACGGTTTGTTCGCTAACAATTGGTATCAAAGCCCCGATTGCTTGGTAGTGGTCTTAACAACTTTATGGCAAGGATGATGAGATTCGATATTGAGAAGTTCGACGGAAAGATGAACTTTGGCTTGTGGCAAATTCAAGTCAAAGATATATTAATCCAACATGGTTTACACAAGGCGTTGAAAGGCAAGTCAACCCCTATGAACCCTGAAGGCTCTGGAGATTCTAGTAAAGATGCGACTAGTATTAGTTCTGGAAAACAAAAGATGAGCGATGATGATTGGGAGGATCTGGATGAGAGAGCTGCGAGTGCGATACGATTGTGCCTAGCCAAGAATGTTCTTGCAAATATTCATGGAACAAATTCAGCGAAAGAACTTTGGGAGAGGCTTGAAGAATTGTATCAAGCGAATAGCGTCTGCAACCGGTTCTACCTGAAGGAGCAGTTTCACATGCTGCAGATGACTGAAGGTACGAAAATTTCTGATCATTTGGGAGTGCTCAATGGGATAATTTCATAATTATAGTCGATTGGAGTAAAGATTGATGAAGAAGCTTCAACTCATCTGGTCCCTTCCACCGTCCTATGCGCACATGAAGCCAATCTTGATGCATGGGAGTTCAACCATATGCTTTGGAGATGTAGCGAACAAACTTATCTCTGAGGAACGAAGGCTAAAGAGTGAAGGTAAATCTTCTGATAACTCCGTTCTTTTGGTTGACAGGAAAAAGGGGAACTCCAAAGGGAAAGTCACTTGTTGGGGATGTGAACAGTCTGGACACATAAGGAAGGATTGTCAAAAGAAGAAAACAAGTGTGGCTAAGGGCTCCAAAGAGGGTGATCCGGCAATCGCCTCTCTTGAGTTTGACGACTACAGCGATGTCCTCTAAAGGGGGGGCATAAACATCCTCATGGCATGACCACTAGTTGCCGTGAAAAGGATGTAGCTGATAGCGGGTCCACAATTGCGCACGGGCATTGGTTAGGAGGTGATGCAAGGTGTGTGGTGGACAAAGGATGTCGATGGCTAAGCGAACTCCCTGGGAACCTAACGTGAGGAGTTGCACCACAATTTCAGCAAGGTAAATTTTGACATGTGCCGGTGAAAGCTTGGGATGGTTGTTTCCTAAGTGTTTATACCTAATGGTGGGTATGTTGATTCTTGATATAGGATCGTAGTTGAAGACAAGTTTTTTGGGAATTCTCGCCATAAGGGAGGATTGTTGGATATGGCTTGAATTACCAAATGGATACCAAACAATAATTTACCCAATGTGGAGACTTCTTGGAGACGTGAGAATGTTTGGGAGTATGAGGTTATGTTTGAGGGAGGCTTGGAGGCGAAATGAACTGAAGAAGTGGACACCAGCTAAAACCGCTGCCAAGCCGCTGTGGCTTTGGCAGCGGTCATGGTAGCAATAGGACACCGCTGCCAATTGTTTGGAAGCGACTAGACAGCGGTTTGAAAACAGTGTATACCGCTGATGTGACCGATGTGGTCATGGCAACGGTACCAAGAGCGGTCGTGTGAAATCTTGGTGACATGGCGTATGGATCACGGTTTTCTGAGTGGTCAAGTTCAACACGGTTTAGGAAGCGGGTGGCCAACTGCAACTTGAATCGTAGTTAATCACAAACATGCGTTGAATCAGGAAATATTCATGGAAGAGGAAATTGGTTGCTTCTGGAAGTTCTAATGGAAAAATGATTTCTCCTTTGCAAGAAGACTTGTTATAAATAGGAAATAGTATTTATGTGAAACAAGTAATTCTTGTATGTACAGGAGTAGGATTTCCTTGTTAGTTTTAACTCTCTGTAATTTATATAAATAGGTCATAATAACTAGGTTATTTGTGGTGGAGCAAAATAGCAAATACTAAAGAGATTTCAAAGTGAGCATCGGGTGTAATTGGGTTTTGGGTATTATTTAGAGAGAGAACTTGAGTGTGTGGTTGTAATAATTTACTACATATTGGAACTTTCTCTTGTCGTCTTGACAGCCGTGGTTTTTTCCCTGATTTGGGTTTCCACGTAAATTCTTGTGTTGTGTGTGTTTGGATTTAAATTTCTCTACATCTTATCTTTTCTTTGTGATTGTTTGTTTCGTGTTCTATCCGGCAACGCTTCCGCGCGTAATAGTCACGGTTTGTTCGCTAACATACACAATCCCAATCTTAAACAAGTATTAACTGTCTCCCCTAACAAAATAACAACAAATCATGCTTTGATTGCAACCGGAAGATAGTTCTCGAAAGGATTTTTCTTCATGCTCATAGGCGACTGATGACAGCCTCCACTACAGATGGTATGATGGAGATACCTTAGCGATATCAACATTATTTGGCGTCACCTGATATCCGGAGCATCGTTCAATATAGTAAACTGAAATGATAAACAACTAAAACTATGGAAAACATATACACACAAAAATTGCTTTAGATTATGATAATCTTATACCTTTTCTTCCATAACTTGTTTCAATATGGATAGTGCAATTGTCTCTGCTTCTTGAAGAATTAATTCCTACAGAAATGACCAATTCAAATTCTAAACCAATTTTCAGACCCAAATTCAATAAACATTGAAAAAGAATCATCACAAAAGCTAGTACTTAATGAATTATGAGTCCAAGTCTAGAGCACTTGCAGCTCCCCTCATCAGCTTAATTGTTCATTGTTGTAGTACAGAAACAGAAATGAGAATATGTACTAATACCAACCTACCACCAAATTGAAAATTGAAATACATCCACAGGGTTGTTATCTATTATTGCAACACTAATTCTTGTCTACTTGTATATTTAAAGAGTGTTGCAATTACTACTTACAAGCTTGGTCCATTCTCACCATAAGTTCATAACCAGCAATGAGGAGAGATTACTCCCAAATGATTGAGACTGCAAGCCAGAAAAATTGCGATATGTCAAAAGGTATTCAAGAAACACATATAACATATCCATGATCTGAAATCACATACTAAGGTATTCAAGTTTCCACTCGTGCATGCTCAACAAGAGTACGAGCATCAGCAATCAATCCACTCATAGCACATCCTATATGGTCATCGATTTCCATAATTTTCTCAACACTACTAGGCTCCTGAAGAACAAATTGTTTCTCCACTCATAGCACGTCCTATATTGTTTCTCCTTATTGTTTGCTATTAGTGTGTGATGCCAAATCCTTACCCATTGATTGATTCTGTGATGATTTGATTTACGGTATCACTGTTTGTATCTGTTGTAGGTTCCCGGCACTTGGCATTGTAGATGCATGATACTGCCTCAAGAAGATAAGATTCCGGCCATTGTTTCCCGTCCGACAGACTTCCATAAAAAGTTCATGGATGAGTATCGTGACTAGGGATCATGCTTATAGATAGAATTGAGAATAATAAAGTCGTATCCATTCATTTAATTTACAAACATCTACCATTTGAATGGAGATTGCAACAATGCAAGATATTTACTTTTTGGAAACATTTTAGTTTTAGTTGGTGTCAGTTAGTAAACAATCATTGTTTGCTGTGAAATTTGTGAACCATGCTTGGTCACCAAACAAGGTGATATGTGCATAAGTGGCAACCGCCACTTTCCTTAATTCCTGCAAACCACTTCTCATTGTTTCCCTTAATTTATGCATTAGTGGCCTTACAGTGGCTTATCTCACGCCACCATGCTGTGCATGATCATGTGTTGTTAAGCCTGTTAGCTTTAGCATTCCACTTCTTCCACTACTTCCACTTTAATAGTTATGGCACCATGTGTCGTGGCCAGGGGCGTAGCTGGAAAATAATTTTGGGGTGGGCTAATCTAATTTTTTTTTTCTTATTTAAAAATCCTAAAATTTTGAACAAACCACTAAATAAAATTTTTCTTTGTAATAATTAAATCAAAACGACATGAGAGAATTTTCAAAATAAATAAATGATATACCTAGTAAAAGATAATGGTAACACACAATAAAATTTTTCAATGTATATTTTTCTTTTCAAATCCCCAAAAGTAAAATAAACCTTAACTTTCCTAAGAATTTTCTTTTCTTTTCTAAATTTGCTATCCCATAAGAAGACACATTAATATACAAAACCTAAATCTCAATAATAAAATAGAATACTTAAATAACAATCATAAAATGCAAAACATAAAATTAAAATCATTCTAAGTAAATAAATAAAAAAGATTAAAGTTAAAGAAATTTACTTTCTAATTGAGAGATTTAAGAGAAGAGAGAACTCAGAGAAGTTAGAGTCTGAGATTTGGGAAAGTGGAAAAGAAAGAAAAAGTAAAAGGTTTGGGAATCCATCGAATGATAATCGTTGAAACAAGATGAGTTTTTTTTATTTGTTTCATTTGGGTTGATCTATTTTAACAAAGTTTTTAGACTAGATGGACATATTTTATAAAGTTTTGTTTATTGGGCTTTAGTAAGTTTAAAATATTTTTACAGTTTTATTTATTGGGCTTTAGTAAGTTTAACAACCAGAAATCAAACTTAAAATTATTTTTCAAACTTAAAATTATTTATTGGGTTAATCAAATAAAACTTAAAATTATTTTTCAAAAAACTTGGGTGGGCTATAGCCCACCCAAGCCCCTGAAGGGCTATGCCCCTGGTCGTGGCTCAGTGGGTTATTATTATATTATTTATTTATTATCTGTATTATCGCTATTCAATGTAACCATTGGCCTATAAAAGGCTCACCATGTATTAAATGAGAGGGTATTGAATATATTGAAGCAAAGTTATCCCCCTTTTATCTCTTCTCTTTCTCTTCCTTTGAATTTCTTATGTATTTCAAGCCCGAAATACTATATCTATCCTAAATTATCTATATGTATTTTCCAGGATCGGAAAATACATATCACAAGGTACCTTTTCAATAGAAACTGTATTACCTTGTTGTAGAAGTATGGCCTCTAATGCTATTAATCTCTCTTTAGGTATGACTATTTTTGACCTTTTCGTTGGTTCTAACAAATAACCACTTTCTGGCTGACCGGTTGTTATTGCATTGATAGTTGCTAAACATGCCCTTAATTTTTGTATATTGTAATGCATTTGTAAAAGTAGTTCCTTGTTAGATGTTCATATGTAGAAAATGATGCTATTTGCATGATTACACACATCGGCTTTGAGGCAGTACCGTAGCATCATTTTGTGAGCTTTAGTCGGTTTTTGTGGAACTTGTATTTATAATTTCTCTGAAATTGAGTAATTTGTTTTAAATGTAAATTGTGAATGATTGTGGGTCTTAAATAGAGATTTTATTATGGTTTTTCAAGAAAAATTGTAAATGTTTTATTATGGTCTAAAATAGACATTCTAATGGTTGTCATGACTTCTAATCGTCCAATGCATTAATTCAACCTTTTTCTTTTCCATCACAAACATGGAAAAAGATGATATATGTGTTCATAAACTATCATTAGAATGGTGTCTTAAAATATTATGAGAGTCGAGTTAAAGCTAATAGAGTTGGGATTGATGTACAAGTCACGTGATAAATCCATATGACATTGAAACTAATTAAAGGAGATGCATAATTTACCAACCAATACACTTATGATTATCTTTCAAGTGGGTACAGTATAATGTTGATATGGTAGCTAGCAAGGTTAATGCACATGTGTAATGTTTAATGTTGGCTTAGTCGTCCTCGAGCCACTCGCCACTCGCCACACTTGAGACACCCTTTGCCTTGCTTAACTGGTCCTCATCTTTTGGGAGTGTCTTCCTCTTGCTCCTCAATTTTTTTTTTAAAGGCAACGAACAATTAATAACAAAGGCACCAAGCCAGGGGAACAAACAGACCAAAACCCAACAGCACAACCCACCCACAACCAGAACAACCAGAGCAAAAAAAGACAGAAAAAAACTGCCCAGAGTAGAACAGAGGCAACAAAAGCACGCCAAAACAAAAGAACAAGAGCAGAAAAAAAACAAAGAGACGAAGACACCCCTATAAATCACTCCAACTGAGCACTTCCACACCAGGAATCAAACCATTCCTAGCTAAGGATTCCGCAAAAGAGTTGGAGGATCTAGAACAAAACTCAACCCTTGTTTGACTCAAGATAACCAATCAGTTACGAATCTTGCGAACCAAATTCTCCTGACTACCATTCAAAACAGCACTGCTACAAATCCACTTGACAGCATTGTTACAGTCACTCATAATAAGGATAGACCGAGGCCATAACTCTGATTTTGACCCAACCAACTCACACGCCTTCAAAATCGCCAAAATCTCCGTCGAAATCACATCCTGCATCCCCACGTAAAAAGAAAAGAAGCACAAGACTTTACCCAAATGATCCCGAAGCACTCCACCAATACCAGCATTGCCAAGCGAATCCTTCACTGAACCATCAACGTTAAAATTTAAGGCGTTAAACCGAGTAGGATTCCACCTCTCCACAGTAGGATTCTTCTTTTTAGGCACCTCATAACAGTATTCTGAAATATTCAACAGAATATGAGTTACAGGAGCAGAAGAACCTCTGTCGAAGTGCTTAAACCACCACCCGACTCTAAATCTCACCATATCCGCCGCTTTAACAAAGTCCGTCTGAACCTCATTGAAGACCTTTTGATTCCGAACATCCCAAATGGTCCAAACAATCGCATAAAATAAAGATCTCCAAGCTCTATTCGAAGAGAACGACGGACAAAGATTGAACCATCCTCTCCACCAAGCCGGCAGGGAAGAAGACTTACAACACTTAATTCCCCACCAATTCATGCCATGCAGCCAAAGCTTCCAAGACCAATCACAAAGTAAGAACAGATGATCAACTGTTTCCTCATATCTATCACAAAGAGGACATTTGGAATCATCACCAACCTGCATCCCAAATCTTCTCAGGACATCCATAACAAGAACTCTCCCATGAAGAAGTTGCCAAACAAATAATTCAAACTTTGGGGGGTAGAATCCCAACCAAACCTCCTTGAAAATAGACGTCTCTCCCACATGCTCAGTCTCCATACAAAGCCTGAAAGATCTAACAGAATACTGACCCGAAGACTCGTAATTCCAAGAAACCGAATCATCCAAATCATCCATCACCTTAATATTCGAAAGACAATCTAAAAAACAATGCCATTGCTCAATCTCCCAATCAAACAAATTTCTTCTTAAGCCAATCTCCCACTTCCACTCCAAACCAATTCTTGTCCCAAAATCTCTAACACGACCACACTTATTGACAGCCACCGTAAAAATTCTCGGAAAAGCTACCTTCAAAGGCGAGCCTTCCATCATCACATCTGTCCAAAAGTAAGCTCTATCCCCCCTTCCCACCTTTACAAAAATCCCCTTGTGCAGAATCTGGTTTGACAGCGTTCCTGGAACAAGAAGATTGCCAACCGATTTGATGAAAACCGAACTCTTAGCTCCACCTGACCAATCCCATCTAAGCTCGTCCCTTTGGAAGCCATATTTAGCACTTAAAACCTTCTTCCATAATGGAGCGCCCTCCACCCCGAATCTCCAAATCCATTTGGCCAACAAACCCTCATTCAACCTTAAAACCGACTTGATCAGAACGAGACGGCCTCCTCTCTCTTGCTCCTCAATTGTATATATACTTTTTATGTATATGCTTCACTCTTGAATAAAGAACATAAAAAGCTAGCTAGTAAGTCATGATGTTTATATTTGTGTATGTCCATGACCTTCTTTGTAACTTGTGAGCCCCATGTGAAGTTCCAACATTGAAAATGTTTAGTGATATTTGCCGGCAACAATTATGCCCTCCAAATCAAATCCCTTAATCAAAACAAAAACATGATTGACATGAGACAATGATTGATAGTAGAAATTAAGGTAAAAGTGATAAAAGGAAATAAAAAAAAGCTTACACGATCTTGAACTTTATATACCAAATTATCCAAAAGGATTTGGTCTTTGGGAAGAACACTGCAAAATGGAGAAAATTCAAAAATAGTTAAACCCAATCTCCAAATAAAAAACAATGGTACAAGAGATGTCATACCCATATTCATATGCGCCCAAATAGTATTGGTCAAATATGGCCAAGCTCACATTCTTAATCAAAACATATGTCTCATATATTGTAGATTCTGAAACCAATATTTTTGGAATATATTGATGCATGTTCTAAACTACACTTCCAAAAATTGCTTTCCTGTTGAGAGATTTTCTTTTGGTCTCAAGGCACATGATTCTAAGAGATTTCATCTTCTGCACATCCTTAGATAGAATCATATGACCGGATATCAGATGAGCACTATTTTAAATAATATCGTAAGTTTTTTTAAAAATTGTTTTAAAAAACTTATGATATTATTTAAAATAGTACTCATATGATAACCACTCATATGATTCTGTCTAAGCATGTATAGAAAAACAAATCGCTTAGAATCAGGTGGCTTGAGATCAAAAGAAAACAACTCAATTGGAAAGCATTTTTTGGTAGTCGTGTTTAGAATCAATTCTAGGAATATTGGTTCCAGATTATACAATCAGGTTTTTCCGACATTTTTGGATTTATAAAAAAGAGAAACCAGCCGCAAGTACTACATCGTGGAATTCTAATTGGTAATGAAACATATAATCTTTCAAAATATATCTTATCCTCACACTGCACCGATAACGATAAGCTATCAAAAAATTTAGAAATAGTTTTTTTTTTTAAGGAAAAAAAAAGTCTTGCTGTGATCTTGCCACGTCAAAAAATATCTAATATGGCAAAATCACAGTGGGGATGCATGGAGAACTCTCCTTCGTGGTGATTATTTTTACATATAAATCCATTGGGTTTAGGTTAAATGCTTTGAAATAACGGAAGAAGATCTTTTCCTTGTTGGTTTGGTTCGTTGGACATGGTGTCCTGTTCAATAAAGTTTGTTGCTTTTAAAAAAAAATAATAATAATAACGGAAGAACATCCAAAGAAGAAGAGAAAATAACAGATCTAAAGAAACCTAAAATTATTAATGGTAATTTACAAAACTCTGTTATATCTTACTTTTTAAAGACTTTTATCAAACACATATCATTTTCTATCAAACACTTTCAGCTTTATCAAAACAAGCAATTAAATTAAATCTGATGTAGAGAGAAAATAATAGAGGGTTGAAAAAAAAAAATCAATCTTGAAACATAAAATCGAAAAAAGAGAAGACGAGTTTGGGACAAAGAGAGAAGTTTCAGATTACTAAAGCCACTGTAGTGTGGTGTATTTATACTACTCAAACTAGGGTTAGGTCAAAATATCTCTCTCTTTACTCATTCAATCTGCATGCTATGGCTTCCAAGAATCAATTTTGAACGACTGTGGATTGTGGACAGCTAGTATTAGTACATGGGGAGTGCTATCTATCTTTCCCATTTGCTTTTCCCACTCATAATTTGACACGTTTACACTCTTTCATTTAATAAAAAACTCTCACTTTTTGCTGCAAAGTTTGTTTACGTCTTCACCCCTTATTAATGAAAAGATAGAAGTAGACATCAGGGATAAAAACGTAAACAAGCTTTGCAGTAAAAAGTGAGAGTTTTTTATTAAATGAAATAGTGTATAGGTGTCAAGTTATGTACTATGTACTAAGGGGAATGTTATCTAACTTTCCCATTTGCCTTACCCACTCATAACTTGACATGTATACATTCTTTTATTTAATAAAAAACTCACACTTTTTGCTGCAAAGTTTGTTTATGTTTTCACCCCTTATTAATGAAAAGATAGAAGTAGCCATCAGGGGAAAAACGTAAACAAGCTTTGCAGCAAAAAATGAGAGTTTTTTATTAAATGAAAGAGTGTATAGGTGTCAAGTTATGAATGTGAAAGGCAAATGGGAAAGGTAGATAATATTCCCTTTAGTACATAGTACCACGGAGATTCTGACTTAGCTTTGACTGAAATTGAAGGGAGAGTTCGATTAGTGTGACTGTGTGAGAGGGAAGGTAAGTGAAAATCAGAGTCATTGAGAGTGTTTAATCACTTTCATTTATTTCTCATGACCAACTATAACACTCTTCACGATATTGTTCTAGTGTTTTCGATATATATATAATTTTATATATTTGTTATATTTTGTTTTGATAACAGTTTTTTAAAATAAAATTATATATTTTAACATCATGAAAATTTTGAAATTGGATCCTATATGTTTTGATTTAACAAATAAAAAATATTTATTATCTTTGGGAAGAAAATTAGCTAATATTGTACAATTGTGTGGAAAAAAAAATAAACAACAAAAGTTTATAAAATAAAAACTATTTTTATAAAAGAAAGTCATGTATCAAAATAGATATCATAAGCATATCTTTGAGTCAAAGATTTTTTTTTTTTTTTTTTTTTAATATCAGTCAAAGATTTTGAATGGTGCTATAGATATTATATGGTATGGTCAACATATATGGGTACAAATGTACAATGTTTTTTTGTTTTTTTGTTTTTTGTTTTTTTTTTGTTGGTTAAAGGCTTAAAGCAACACGGATAATTCATTATTAATTATTAATTATTAATGGAGAGCTTCAATAATTTAATTGGTATAAACATCATCCAGATCTTAGTTTCTGAGAAATATGCTAGTGATGGTAGATGAATTCGTTTTTTAAGTAGTAGATGACTTATTCATTATTCATTATTAACGTGTATTATTTAAAACCCCAATACCCCATGCTTTTGAATTGAAGTCACTTGCATTTATGCTCCATTATTAATTATTAGAAGGGAAAATATCATTTTCGTCCCTATGGTTTACCATATTATTCATTTTAGTCCTTCTATGACGTTTTCCGTGAAAATCAAACAACCTAACATGTGCAGAAGGTCAAATGACCGTTATGCCCCTAATACCGATTTAAAAATAATAAATTTATAAATAATTAAATTTAAAAATAGAACTAATTAAATTTAAAACTAAATAAATTTTAAAATAAAACTAATTAAGCTATTAAAAAAAATGAAAAAAATAACCTAAATTAAAACAACCAAACCGTATTTTCCCTGACCTAAATTAAACACCCATATTTCCCATCATCTTCTCCACTCTCCAGTTTCCACCATGATATCTCCCACACCCAAACCCTAGCCACCTCTCATCATCTTATACTAAAATAATTAATAATTAAAACTAAAAAATTAAAATTAAATAATAAAACCTAGCCACATCTCACTTCTCACATCATCATCTTCATATCCTAATCCAAATTCCACATCTCATCATCATCATTTTTAAACAAAACCCACATCTCCTCATCATCATCTTCATCAAAACCTAGCCACCGCTACCCTAATCCACCAAAATCACCAGCCACCACCCTACGATGCGCTGATATTCTCCAATCAAGGAGATCGAACCCAACAAAACCAGGTCCTCCTGCCCCCAAATCTCTTCATCTCTCTCTCGACTGCTTTTTTTCTTTCTTTTCTTTGTTTCTATTCTCCTCTTTCTCTCTCCCGACGGTTTGTGGTTTGTTGTGTGGTGGTAGGTGATTTCCGGACTGGTTTTAAGGTTTGATTAGGGGCGATTAGGTTGATTTTGATTAGGGTTTTCGATTGGGGGTGGTGGCTAAATTAGTTTGGGTTGTTGTGTGGTGCCAGTGGTGGTGGGTGTTTCGGGTTTGGTGGATGGTGGCTGGATTTTAGGGGTGGTGGAAGGGATTTCTAGGTTCGTTTTGGCGACGGCTGTAGAGGTTCTAGGTTCGAAAGGGTGGCAGCTAGGGTTTTCTAGGTTGTGCGGCAGCGATGGAGTTGGGTTGGTCGGTGATGGGTGGTGGTGGTCTTGGAGATCGAAGAAATAGAAAGATAGAGATTGGTGTTGGATCTGTATTGATAATGATGATGGGTTTGGCTGAATGGTGGTGGTATGATAGTGATAGTGGTGGTAGTGTTGATGCTGGTGATGTTGTTGGGTTTGACTGAATGTGGTTTAAATTTTTTTTTTTTTTTAAATTGTTTTAATTTTTTTTTGTTAATAGTTTTATTTATTTATTTTATTTTTAAATTGTTTTTAATTTTTATTATTTAATTTAATTATATTTATTAAATATCAAACTGATTAAATATTATTATTTTAACTTAATAAATATTATTATTTTAATATTAATCTTTTATTAAAATATTTTAATAATATACCCTCACTTGTTTAACGGAACCTTAACAGAATCTGACGGTAGGGACCAAAAAAACAATTTATAGTGAATGTTTGGACCTGCATGGCTAATACTAGAATGATGGGGACTAAAACGGATAATAAGGTAAACCATAGGGACGAAAACGATATTATCCCTTATTAGAATTATCATTATTATTATTTTGATAGTTTATTGTTGTTGTTGAAATATTTAACACATTTTTTTTTTGAAAAAGGAATTTATTCAAGAAGAGCACAAAGGCTAAGAGAAACAACAACAGGCAACAACAGCCCACCAAGCACAAAGTCACACAAAAAAGAGGCGAGAAACAACCAAACAGCCCAAACAAAACAGGGCAAAAACAGAAACTACAGCAGAAACCCAAAACACAACAGCACAACAACACACGCCCAGCCTCACCAGCACAAAACAGCAGCAAGAAACCAAACAGAGAACAAGCAAACACCCCACTACACACATCAGTCTAAACACCAATCAACAGAATCAGCCTCAGAATCTACATCCCTCTTTGCTAAACTATCCGCCAAGGAGTTCGTAACTCTGGAATTGAAAATGACAGTGACATTGCCTAAAGTTCTCAACCAATGCTTGATCTCCATGATGTAGTCTAGATGGCAAAGATTACCCATGCCGTCGTCGTTCACCCAAGATACCACAGAACTTGAATCGGAAGCGATGATAATCTTCTTGACATTAAGAGTAAGCTGTGTGGCACACAGCTGGCAAGCTCGCAAAATAGCCAAAATTTCCGCCGACTCAGCGAATTGCAGGCCGATAGAAGAAGAGAAAGAGCATAACACCTTCCCGTTAAAATCCCTCAAAACTCTACCGATACCTGCTGGCCCGGGGGCACCCCTAGCCGTGCCATCCACATTAAATTTTAAGGAGTCAACATCCGGAGGAATCCAAACTTCCTTCTTGGGAATGGCCTTAGTCTTAGAATCCTTGCAGCAGTCCCTAATATTGAGTAAAAGGGACGTAACTGAGTCCGTCGAACCTTTTCCGTTGTATTTAAACCACCAAGCAACCCGGAATTTTATCAAATCAGCAGCAGCCTCCAAATCACTAGTCATTTCTTTGAAAACTACTTGATTCCTCTGTTCCCATATTGTCCAAAAACCCCATTCTCCAAGCTCTTTTTTGGCTAACCGACGGGCAAAACTCGTCCCAACCCATGAACCAATCCTGAAAAGAATCGTTCACACACCCCTCCACCTCCCATGAATATATATTTAACACATGAATATATATTTTGCTATAATAATTCTTATACATAATATGTATGTTTTTTATATACATTATAGTGTGGTATATTGTTATTAATATTTATAAATTCAAAATTCTTTTAAAATTCCTATTTTATAAATTCTGAAATTAATATATATGAAAAAGATGGATCTCCTTCCTGGCTTCGCACATGTAATTTATTTTGAAAACATAATTTAGATTTTAAAGCCTTAAAAAGTTTATTATAATTACATTAGGTGTTTTCAACAATTTAAAACTAACCAAACCAAGGTGGGACTTGTAAGTGAGTACTGAGTAGTCAAAGATTTTTAAGAGATTCTCTTGATATTTCTTACGTAGATGTCAGATTGTATTTTGCTTTTTTATTTTTGAAATCTCATCATCTCTATCTCAAAAAAGAAAAAGAAAAAAGTACACTCTTTTAAGACATTTGTGTATATCGAGAAAATTTTAATTTTACATTTTCAATATTAAATGGACAATATGATTGAATGATCTGACAGTGAGACCAACCCAAGTTTGATTTTCTATATACATACAGGTAAAGTAGGTCATTACTCGCTAAAGTCTATATATACACTAGAATGTAGTGCTTGTTGTAGGCAAATTTGTTCTCATAAAAATAACTTCTTCCTCTCATTTTCTTTCTTTTAATCTTTTTTCTTCTAATCTAAAACCAAAAATATCATATTATCGGATTAAATTATAAACAATAGTGTCATATATATATATATTTTTACCGAACACAATTACTGTCCAATGGACTTATCTTGTCTTCTTCCTTGAAAACACTCTCGCTAAGTATATGATGTCATGATTGTACATTTTAATCAGAAAATCCTTGCATAGAGAATCAAAAGATTTAACCAAGAGAGTCCAGAGAGAAATGACTTTATAGACCCAAGTTAAAAACAACTAGATATTTGATTACTCAAGTTTAAGATAAGATTGTTAAACTTGGGATCTGCATTAGATCAAGGCAAAGCTTTGAAAACAACTCGCATTTGGTCACTCATCAAAACCCTCAAATGTCAATTCCACATACAATCAAGTTTCTTTACATGAAACTTTTCCTTTAACTAAATCAGAAGGTGATATATGAAACATCTTTGTTCTTATTGTGCATAACTCAAGTACTTGAAGGATAGCCATAGTTAACAAACTCATAAATTCCATCAAAACTTTAACAATAATGACAAAAGGATTATCCATGAACAAAACACAACTAAATTTGGAGCCTATGCTCTATCTAGCTCCAATATACACATTTATTAATCTGAAAAACACGTCTAATCAAACAAGCATTCTGCTTATAAGCATGCAAATTAAATGATAGTAACGATATTAGTACAATATATACAAGCATTTACCACAGCTGAATGTGGCTCTCATTCAACATGTAAATATTTGAATTTTTTATTTTTTTTTTATTTTTTTTATTTTTTTAAACTTTCTTGAGAGAGTGACAGTACACTGACAGTACACAAAGAAAATGATGTTTGGTTTGAGAGATTAGAGAATGATATAATATGTATATTGTCATTGTCAATGGAGTGGGAAAATCTTCAGTACATCCTGGCCTATATGTTTAGTCAACATGAAATCATCAGATAAAATACAATAGGGTGTTACAGATTTTATTTTAGTTTTGGAGATGTGTTTCCTATATATTACAAGATAGATAATAGAGTTTAAAGGTGCCTAAATAGGCTTTTGCAAAAAATGAAGATAATTTGTCTATATAGTTATGTTCTTGCTTAATTAGTTTTTTTTTTTTTTTTTTTTTTTTTTTTTTTTTTTTTTTTTAAGTTATTGCAAGGAAAGCAACCACAAGAACTGTGACCGGAAACATGGGAAACATGTCGGATCATTCTTCTCTGCTTGTTCGGTAGCCCTTTGCGTTTGCTCGGTGTGTTGTTGCTGCGCTGCTGCTCTCCATTCCTCAGCTTTTCTGTGAACAATTGCCATCCTCTTCATCAACTTCTCCTCTAGATTCGATCTCATCTTTTGTATTTTCACCTGTAACAAGATCACTTCAAATTAAAATTTCCCAAATGCATGCAGTTTCTTGCTTTCTAATTGGTCTATATCAATCACCTTGTATTAAACAACTAATTAGCAGTTATACAGTGAACATTTTTTTATTCAACAGGAACTCAAAACTAGGCTTCCAAGCATGAGAGAGATACCCCAGCAACTCAAGTAAAAATACTCCAATTCCCCATAACATTTTCAATGCTGGAACTTCACATGGGGCTCACATTCTCACAAGTTACAAAGAAGGTCATGGACATACACAAATATAAACATCATGACTTACTAGCTAGCTTTTTATGTTCTTTATTCAAGAGGTTCAAATAGCAAAAATCCATTACCAAAATAGTAAAATCGAAGACATGTCACATATTTTTAACCACCAGACAAGCATGTTGAACTGAAGAAAATCCAATTCAACTAACAAAAATTACGAAATTGGACTATCAAAATCTAGAAGTAGAGTGAAGCATATACATAAAAAGTATATATACAATTGAGGAGCAAGAGGAAGACACTCCCAAAAGATGACGACCAGTTAAGCAAGGCAAAGGGTGTCTCAAGTGTGGCGAGTGGCTCGAGGACGACTAAGCCAACATTAAACACCACAATAAAAAAAAAAAACTTGCTAGCTCCCATATCAACATTATACATGTACCCACTTGAAAGATAATCATAAATGTATTTGGTTGGTAAATTATGCATCTCCTTTAATTAGTTTCAATGTCATATGGATTTATCAGGTGACTTGTTCATCAAGCCCAACTCTATTAGCTTGAACTTGACACTCATAATATTTTAAGACACCATTCTAATGATAGTTTCTGAACACATATATCATCTTTTTCCATGTTTGTGATGGAAATGAAAAAGGTTGAATTAATGCACTCGACAATTAGAAGAAATGACAACCAAGCAAAGACAAGTTTTTGAAGTTTAGTTTTACATGTTTGTGATGTTTGCATATGCATTCGAAAGAACTTGTTAATAGCTAATAATGGAAGGATGATATGAGTACCTCAAGCTTTCTTAATTGAGCTTCGGCTTTTGCACTATGCAGGTTCACCCAAGCTTGAATTTTAGCTTCTTCTCTCTGATACCTACAATTCGAAATCGAATCACAATGTTTAACTACCAACATATTACACAATCCGAGACTGCAAATTTATTATAAACTTATTTACTACCTGAGGCAGCATTTGGTCTTTTCCTCTTCTTCCCAAGCAACAGCTCTTGAATCCGAAACACTCTTGCAGGATACAGTGCCTGCCTGCTGTTTCGAAATGTCTTAAGCTCTTTGATATTTCCTCTTCCTCCTCTTCTCTCGAGCTCCAATTGTTCGTCACCGAATCATATTGTGTCCCGAGTTGTAGCTTAGCTAAATGGCACTCCTGCAGCTGGGAAATGTCAATGGTGCTGTCCGAGTGTCCTAAGGCCAACGGGCCTGACCTGATGGCAGGCGTGTTGTATCGAGCAGACGATGAGCTCATGAATGGCATGCGGCATCTAGAAACTGTGGAACTTCCTAGAGGAGTCATCTCTGTCCCAATATCTCTGTGTAGAACCTCATGAACTACTTCCGTGCCTGCATCTTTCATGCTTTCGCTGTTAGCATTTTTGAACAGAAACCCTCCTTTTGATGGCTCTGAGTATCTGAAATTTGGTAAAATCGGTTCAATCTCGCCCGTGAACTTATCTACCTTCATTAACAAACCTGGTATGAGTCTTGTTCAGGTAACAATAATCCAACTCTAATTAGGAAAAAAACAGTGATAATCACACATCAAACAAATGGAACCAAGCAATACTAAATGATCCTAATATCTTTGTCTAGCTAACTTGAGTGTCTCAACTTGAAAAACAGACAACATAATACATAATTAATAACAAAATTCATTTTCTTTTGTTTTCATTTCCTGAAAATTTTCTCCTTCTACCAAATTTGGTCTAAACTACAAAAAATTCCATCCACATCATATGGTATATATTTTGAACAAGAACCAAGAACCCAACTTGACTTAGTATGCAAAAGGAGCATATAATCAAACAGTAGAGACTAAAAGGTTTAAAGCTTTATTAAGCTTCTAAAAGACAAAAAAGATTAAAGAGTCCATGATTGAGATTTGTAAAGATAAAAGTTATAATAT
The DNA here is from genome assembly GCA_030490815.1 of Acer saccharum. Classification (NCBI taxonomy): domain Eukaryota; kingdom Viridiplantae; phylum Streptophyta; class Magnoliopsida; order Sapindales; family Sapindaceae; genus Acer; species Acer saccharum. Next base: position 833,478 of record CM059866.1, read on the forward strand.
TTATAAAGATTCAACTAAAAAGTTGAACAGAAAATGAAAATGAAATATATATACCTTTTAGAGAGACATCTGATGAGCCAGACATCTGGTTGGATTTTGAAAGGTTGAGACAAAAGTTGAGAACTTTTCCTTTGTGACCCTGGATTTCTCTGAAAAGACCACCTCCATTTTCTGCTTAAAGTTGTCACATTGTTGGTGATTCTTGGAAGAATCTAGTGGTGGCTTGATTGGATGAGCAGGTAAGTCATGACAGGAAGTGGTATTGAGCCACTTCTCTTCATCATCCCACTTTGAAGGAACATTAATTTTTTCTAGAGAAATGAGCAACACTGAAGCTGAAAACAGGCCTACCAAGTGTACAAGGAGCTTATGTGTGTTGTTTTTGTGTGAATGATGAATTCACTCCTTCTCTGAGCTGAAATGCTGACAGGAAATATCTTGACAAACTCAGAAGTCTTAACACCCTCCACTCTTTTACTCCCTCTCTCAAGCTCAGGTAATCAAAATCTTCTCTTTCTTTGTATTTTTATTTATCTTTTTGAAATTTACAGATGATTTAAGCTTGTACGACATTACCGGTACTATTTTTTTTTTTAAATTCACCGCTTATTGCTGTAACATTCTATGTTTGTTAGATTCAAACAACAAACTTCTTATTTTTTGTTTGAAAAGAAAACAATGAACTTCTATCGCGCGGCTGATCTGTTCCACAAAGCCAAGAATCTTTTGATGGTAGATGCCGGAACCAGTGTGTCTAGAATCGAGATTCTAAACCCAAGCACCAAAGATTGCTCTCCCGTTGAGAGTTATTCGTTTGACCTTAAGAAACCGGAGGTGAGGGTGATTCTTCATGGCCAACTTCGTGCCAGCGACGGTGGTGAACTCTTCGTTGGGGCGTGCAAAATCCTCAAGCTCCATATTCCTACTCTTAAACAGCTTTTAGATATGAGCTCTTTTGCAAAATGACCTTGAGAAAAAATCATACATACAAAAGTAATCTTACTGTCTTCTTGTTCCGATATTCTTTAGTAGCCGAGAAACCAAACACAATACCCACACAGTCACGGCGATGAGCCTTTATTAAAAGAACAGAACGAATAAATAAAAGTAATCTAATTATAAATAGGAAAAACCAATAGTTGTAAATTAAATTTACAATGTTGTTTAGAATTTTACCCATCTGATAACCAGACATCTGATCTAGCTGGAGGACGTGTAGAAGATCAGATGTCTGGTTCTGAGATGGGTCAAATTCTAAACAACATTGTAAGTTTTACAACTATTGGTTTTTCCTATTTATAATTAGATTACTTTAATTTATTTCATTCTGTTCGTTTAATAAAGGCTCATCGCCGTGACTGTGTGGGTACCGTGTTTGGAGTCCCGGCTACTAAAAAATATCGGAACGAAAAGACAGTAAGATTACCTTTTGTATGTACAACTTTTTCTCAGGGTCATTTTACAAAAGAGCTCATATCTAAGCTGTCCATCAGAGAAAACTATCATTCCGACGACAGAAGAAAAAAGATACAAGGTTTATAAATTTATAAATCTAAGTATCTGAAGAAGAGAAAAAAAAAAAGTTAAAACTTTAAAATAATTCAAAAATATATATATATATATAATCTTTCTGAGATAAAATAACAGATAACGAGGAAACAAAATAGAATCTCGAAATCTAGAGCCAAGTATTTTAATCTAAACACTAAGATCTTAAAAAAAAAAAAAAAAAAAAAAAAAATCAATCGTAATAAGAGATCTTGAGAAAAAAAAAAAAAAAACTTTGAAACAACGGAAGAAGATCCAAAGAAGAAGAGAAAATAACAGATCCAAAAGAAACCTAAAATCTAATATGATGTTGAAATCTAAAGTCTGAAGCTCACCATTAGTGGTGATTTACAAAACTCTGTTATATCTTACTTTTTTAGGACTTTTATCAAACACATATCATTTTCTATCAAACACTTTCAGCTTTATCAAAACAAGAAATTAAATCTAATGTAGTGATCTAGAGAGAAAATAATAGATGGTTGAAAAAAAAAATTCAATCTTGAAACATAAAATCGAAAAAAGAGAAGACGAGTTTGGTACAGAGTAAAAGAGAAGTTTCAGATTTGTTTGAAGAGATAGATTACTAATGCCACTGTAGTGTGGTGTATTTATACTACTCAAACTAGGGTTAGGTCAAAATAACTCTCTCTTTACTCATTCAATCTGCATGTTATGGCTTGCAAGAATCAATTTTGAACGACTGTGGACAGTGGACAGCTAGTATTAGTACATAGTACCACAGAGATTCTGACTTAGCTTTGACTAAAATTGAAGGGAGAGTTTGATGAGTGTGAGAGGGAAGGTAAGTGAAAGTCAAAGTGGTTGAGACTGGTTAATTACTTTCATTTATTTTTTATGACCAACTACAATACTCTTCGCGAATATTGTTCTAGTGTTTTCGATATATAATTTTATATATTTGTTATATTTTGTTCTGATAATAGTTTTTTAAAATAAAATTATATATTTTAACATCATGAAAATTTGGAAATTGGATCCTATATGTTTTGATTTAACAAATAAAAAATATTTATTATCTTTGGGAAGAAAATTAACTAATATTGTACAATTGTGTAAAAAAAAAAAACAACAAAAGTTTACAAAATAAAAACTATTTTTTTTAAAAGAAAGTCATGTATCAAAATAGATATCACAAGCATATCTTTGAGTCAAAGATTTTTTTTTTAAATTATTTGAGTCAAAAATTTTGAATGGTACTAAAGATATTATACGGTACGGTCAACCTATATAAGTAGAAATGTACAATTTTATTTATTTATTTATTGCTTGGTTAAAGGCTTAAAGCAACATAGATAATTCATTATTAATTATTAATGGAGAGCATCAAGAATTTAACTGGTCTAAACAATCATCGGGATCTTAGTTTTTGGGAAATATGTTACTATGTTAGTGATGGTAGATGACTTTCTTTATTTTATTTTTATTTTTTAAGTACTAGATGACTTATTCATTATTAATTATTAGAGTAATGTTACTTTGTCCAAATTTAGTGTCCAAATCTGGAGCCCAAATGACGTGACAACACTCTCATCCATTCAGTTAAATTGTATTAGATTTGCTTGATTTAAATGAATGGACGAGAGTGTTGCCACGTCATTTGGGCAAAGTAGCATTACTCTAATTATTAATGTGTATTATTTAAAGAGTAATGCTAGACATCCCAAATTTTTTTCTCAAATTCGGTCCCAAATGATGTGGCACGTGAGATGTTAGCATCTTATAAATCATGAGATTATATGGTAACTGATATGATGTTGACACCTCATGTGTCACATCATTTGGGACAGAATTTGGAAAAAAAATTTGGTCGTCTAGCATTACTCTTATTTAAAACCCCAGGCTTTTGAATTGAAGTCACTTGAATTTATGCTTCATTATTAATTATTAGTATTATCATTATTATTATTTTGCTATTTTATTGTTATTGTTTTTTTTTTTTTTTTTTTTAAATTTTTTTTTTTTATGAAACAGCTGTATTATTAAGTATGAAAGAAGTCCAAAGCAAGCAATACAACCGGACCATAACATAGCACTACTGGGACCCTTGATCACCACGGGCAACTAAACCAAATCCAAAGAAAAGCTACAACAAAGAAAATAGCCGCCAAAGCAGACAAAACAAATTAGAAACAAAAACAAAGGGTCACAAAAACGCATGCCTAAACCCCCCTAACAACAGCAGCAGCACGCTAACAGAGCGCAGAAAACACTCAGGAAACAACAACCCAGACCTAGCTTTAGCCCAAAGAAAATAACCACCACTCAAGAAACACTGCACTCCAATCGCTCACCCTACAATGAGGAACCAGCTTTAGCAAGACTATCTGCTAACGAATTGGAACCACAAGGCGTAAAATGAAATATTTAACACAAGAATATATATTTTGCTATTATAATTCTTATACATAATTTGTATGTTTTTTATATACATTATAGTGTGGTATATTGTTATTAATATAACATGGTTTAAATCTAACGCAATTTAACAAAGTTGTTTCTATGTTAGTGTAATACTTAATAGATGAGGTGTTTCAATGGGATGAAAAAAATTGTTTTTTGTTTTTTGTTTTTTGTTATGTATAAAATTATTTACAAATTGAATGAAGTTACAAATTAGGGTTTGAAAAAGATTAGAAGGTGTGATGAATATTTATAAATTCAAAATGCTCTTAAAATTCCTAATTTATAAATTTTGAAAATATATATATAATTATATATATGAAAAAAATGGATCTCCTTCATGCATGTAATATATTTAAATATATAATTTAGATTTTAAAGCCTTCAAAAGTTTATTATAAGGCACACTTACCTTAGGTGTTCTCAAATATTTAAAAACTAACTAAACCAAGGTGGGAGTGTGGGACTTGTAAGTGTGTACTCAAAGATTTTTAGGAGATTCTCTTGATATTTTGTTTAAGTAGATGTTGGATTATATTTTTGCCATCTTAGCATCTCTCTCCAAGAATCAATTTTATGGTATTAGTATATAGTTCCACAGAGATTCTAACAACTTTGACATAAACTGAAGGGAGAGTTAGATGAGTGTGAGAGGGAAGGTAGGTGAAAATCAAAGAGTGGTTAATTACTTTCATTTATTTATCATGACAAACAACACTCTTCAATCTTGATGGTACTGTTGGATACATATAAATTTTAAAATTTATATATTTGTTATATTTTGTTTTTATATAAGTTTCTAAAAATAAAATTATATATTTTAATAACATGAAAATTTGGAAATAAGATCTTCTGTGTTTTGATTTAACAAATAAAAAATATTTATTTTCTTTGGGAAAAAAATTAACTAATATTGTGCGATGTGTAAAATAAAATAAAATAAACAACAAAAGTTTATAAAATAACAACTATTTTTATAAAAGAAAGTCATGTATCAAAATAGATATCACAAGCATATCTTTGAGTCAAAGATTTTTTATTTTTTTTTTTCAAATGTTTTGAGTCAAAGATTTTGAAAGGTTCTGTAGATATTAAATGGTACACTCAACAAATATCGGTATAAATGTAAAATGTTTTATTTTTATTTTTTTGTTGGTTAAGGTCAGCTCCCACCTAAAAACCCAATTTGGTGCAACTTTTGTCCTAATATGGTGCAACTTTCACACTATTTCTTTTTTCCATCTTCAACAAATGTTACACTAAAAAGAATATTCCCCTGAATATTCCCTTTCTTTCCCTTTTTTATTTATTTATTATTTCTCAAGATTTTACCCCATAATTAACATAATATTGCAATAAGTTAAGAATTTATGAAATTAGTACATTAAGAAATTAAATTTAATTAACTAAAATGTTGCATTTATTATTAAATTTTGTATTATACATTTAATTTTAGTTTATTGCAAATGTTAATATAAATAATAGTTAAATTAAAACAAATATAAATAAAATAAAATCATTAAATAATAAAAACTAAAAGGATACATTTGGAATAAATTTGATTGATTAAGGGTAAAACTGTGATTAAATAAAAAATTTAAATAAGGGATACAATTAGATTAGATTTTATTAAATATAGGTCAAATTGTGATTAAGTGATATTAAATATGAGCAAATGAATAGTGTTATGCCAGGGTTGCTGCAACACTGTTCAATAAGGTAAAATAGCGCAACTTGTCACGTCAAAATGTTTGATGTGGCAAGATCACAGTGGGGATGCATGGTGCATCCTGTTGCAACCAAAAACTCCCCTGCATGATGATTATTTTTACACATAAATCCACCAAAACTAGGTTTAAGTTAAATGGTGATTCTCTAGTCAAGACGTCCTGAAATAATAATTTCAAAATGTTCAACTACATCCATATGTTTAAATAAAAGGCTGATTTTTTTTTAACAAACATTTAAACTTATTTAAACATGTGGTTGTAATTGGACGTCCTGAAATTATAGTTTAGAACGTCCTGACTATAGAACTACCCTTAAGTTAAATGCTTTTAAAAAAATATTAATTAATTAATTAAATATAAACTTTACTATACTATTTATATATATATATATATATATATATATATATATAAAAGCATATTCTCAATAAATAAAATCTGGATTTACATAATTAAAAAAATAATTTGTTAAAAATTCAAAATTTTAAATGTATATGACTCGAAAATTATATATTAATTTAATTTATCTAAGTTTTATTTGTTTTACTATTACAATTTACTTAGAATATTTGAATGGAGTAAAAATTTAGTTGGTTTTCTCTTATCAGTACTGTATATATATAAAAATGAATTGGAAAAAAATAAAAATTCAGAAACACTTCGTTGAAATAGATGGGATTTATTATTTATAACATGAAATATATAAATACTTGTTCTAAAATGGTGTGTCATCGTTTTTTTAAAAGTATTTAAATGAAAAGAAAGTTGTTTCCAAGAAGGGTTTTTGGGAGGGGACACAAATCGACAAAAAGTTCATTTTTCCTGGGCTATCCTAATGACTCCACTTTTAATCACATCATTAGAAATATGATGAAACAATTTAAATTTTTTTTAAAATAATAATAATAATAATAACTAACCCACTCATCTTTGCCATGATTCAATAAGTTCAAAAAAAAAATAAAATGATTCAATATGTTTTCTCTTCTCCACACGTTCTCTTTCAAAATATATCCTATCCTCACACTTGCAACAAGAATGAGAAAGCTAACAACAACAACAACAACAACAACAACAAAACCTAGAAATAGTTACTTAATATATTTCTCAATCTTGATGGTACCGCTGGATATATATAAATTTATATATTTGTTTTGACATAAGTTTTTTAAAATAAAATTATATATTTTAATAGCATGAAAATTTGAAAATCAGATCCTATGTGTTTATTATTTAACAAATAAAAAATATTTATTATCTTTGGGAAGAAAATGAATTAATATGTTGTTTTATAAAAAATAACAACTATTTTATAAAAGAAAGTCGTGCATCAAAATAGATATCATAAGTATACCTTTGAGTCAAAGATTTTTATTTTTTTTTTAAATGTTTGAATCAAAGATTTTGAATGGTGCTATAGTTATTATACGGTACAGTCAATATATTTCAGTACAAATGTACAATGTTTCATTATTATTTTTTTATTGGTTAAAGGCTTAAAGCAACACAAATAATTCATTATTAATTTTTAATGGGAACTTCAAGAACTTAATTTGGTCTAAACAATCACCCAGATTTTGATTTTAGTTTTTGGGAAATTATATTAGTGATCTTGTCACGTTAGAAAATGTCTGATGTGGCAAGATTGCAATAGGGATGCATGATGCATCCAACTGCACCCACAAACCCCCTGCAAGGTGATTATTTTTACACATAAATCCAACAAAACTAGGTTTAGGTTAAATGCTTTTTAAAAAAATATTAATTAATTAAATATATAAAAACTTTACTATAATAATACCAAAAAAAAAAAAAAAAAAAAAAAAAAAAAAAAAACCTTCAATTTCCATGCCTATTAAGTTTTTAATCGAAGACTATTTCCAAAATTTGATTTTATAATTTTCATATCCAATAAAATATTCTTGATAAGCAACTCTCAATGAACAATAATAAATTCATTATGAATTATAACATCATGACTCAAGTTTTTTTATTTTTTATTTTTTATTATTCTACATTAAAAAACTTCACAAATGTGAATGTATACATTACAGTTGAGAAACTGTGTCGCCGCGTGCAGCGAAGAGGAGGGTCTGGATCTGATTCGCGTGCAAAAAGGGATTCACTGCCTTGGTCTGGTTGGCAACAAGAGGAGTGGTTATTAGGATTGGACTATTTATTTGGTATTCAATTTTGTGCTGATAAATTTATCTCAAATGAATAATATTGCGAGTTTTTTAAATATTATTTTTCTTATTTCAAGTAAATAATTTAATTTATTTTGTTTTGTATCGGTTGAATACCAGACTCGACGCCATGATTGTATTGGAACGATAATTGGTGTACATGCTGTTTTCTACTGTCTAAAATGAAAATATTTTCAAACAGCCGGAAATCCAATTACCGAACCAATACAATAATGGTGCCAAACAATAATATTCAACTAATACATAACTAAATAAATAAAATTATTACTTAAAAATAAGAAAAACAATATTAAAAAAAAACTCAAAACATTATTCAAAATACTGATCATTTTGATATCCTTTCACATTTTGATATGATTAAGTGCAGAAGATCAAATCTCTTGGAATCAAGTCTTGAGATCAAAAGAAAACCTCTCAACTGGAAAGCAATTTTAAGCATATCAAGGAAATGAAAATTTTAGTCAAAAACAAAGAACACTACAACTATAATATAATGTATAATAGAAAAATCCAAAAACAATATTGTCTTTTTAAAACCAGTTATGTCTAGTATACCAATATGATAATATGAAATCTAACAGCTTATTTTTCTTCAAAATTACGTTTCGACATTTAAAAAAGTTTTATTTGGCTAGTATAAATTTAAAGTCTGGTTGTTTCAAAAAAGTCAAATTTTCTGGCCAAGACAGAGAATTACAGCCTTTAAATTTGTAAAAATTCCCAAGTTATTGTGATATCTGCAAATCAATGAACAATAAATAAAATAAAGTTCCACAAAACACTCAAGGAAGTGACACAAATCTAACATTATTAAAAAAGAGAAGAACAGTTTAGAAAACTCTCCAAGTTAAATAGCCTTGAAATAAAAATACAATGTTGCAACTTAGAAAATCTGATGAAGAGAAATTAATACATGTGGGAGAAAAAGATTAAATCTTTAGATCCAGAATAATTTTTAAGAAAACGAAGATAGAAATCGATACAAAAGAAAATAAAGAGATGTAAAAACCTGAAAAAGAGAAGAACAAATTAGAAGTTTAGGTTTAACTTTGATAGAGAGGAGGAGCTTTGAGATTTGTTAGGTTCAAAGTATACCTCAAAGGCTAGTTGTACATATAAACTATTCAAACTAGGTTAACTACTTTAAAAAAATTTATATCCAACCGTCCATCTGGAGGGTTGGAGATTAAACTTCGAAAGAGATAGCTTTTGAGATTTGACCCACCTACTGCTACTCACATGTCTGACACAGATGGCAGAAACTTGGGTGTTTAAGTGTGACCCACACCCACCTACTACTACTCACATATTTGATATGTATAAAGGGTGTAAAAACTTGGTTGAAGTGGGATGAACCACGCATCCCTAATATGATCTTGCCATATCAGATATTTTCTGACATGGCAAGATCATAGTGGGTATACGATACATGGTGTAGTAGTAACATATTCTCAATAAAAAACAACCTGGGTCTGGTTGGCAAAGAGAGAATGACAAGTAAGAAATTGTTGACAATGATTTGACAATGATTTTTGGAAGACCACGACATATGCTTCTGCTTGCTATTATTGGCTAGATTAGTCATATCAGCATTGTGTATTTACTTCCCTTTACTTGCTTTGAGTTTGTGATTTTATTGATTATTAAGCTGTAGCTAGAGTGCGTTTGGTATGTGGAACGGGACAGGATAACATGAGACAGTTTCTTTTTATCCCATGTTTGACGCGACTTTTAGTACGGGACAGAACGAAGACAAAAATCACAAATTTCTATCCCACCCAGGACCCTTGTCCCATTGTCCCATGCAGGCCTGGCCCTAGGGGGAGCCCAGTGAGGCAACCGTCTAGGAGCCTTTCGATTGTAAAGGGCCCCCAAATTGTATTTTAAAAAAAAAGTTTTTATAATATAGTTCATCTAAGATTTTAAATAAAACAAGCCCATAAATTACTTTAAAAAAAGGTCCACCATGCACATAATTTTTTTTTAAAAAACACACCAATGAAAACCCAACACATAAATAAATTTAAAAATGGACCACTATACATATATAATTTTTTTTAAAGGCTCACCAATGGAAACTCATTTATCATTCTTACAACAACAATATTTGATCAATGATGGCGGTGGGTTGAATCCTAGCAATACTCGTGTTTGTCACATATAATCATCTTTTATATCTCTAAAAAAAAACTCAATACTCTCTTTATACGAAAATTAAGAAATCGTTGTTTTGAAGGTAATTAAATCAATATATTTCTTTTTTTTTTCTTTTTCGAAAACATGTAAGCTTAATTAGTACTTTTGTTACTAAAAATGTGAAACAAGTAAGGTTTAAATGATATATTCTTTGATGCAATTATTATAAAAAAAAATTTGAAAAAAAATTGGTAATTTTTTTTTTTTTTTTTTACTATTTTGTTGTATTATAGTCTTGAGTTAGAGTTATTATATTGATTTTTACAAGTATTTAATAAAGAAAAAAAATATCAAGTAAACATACATAAAGTATCGAGGGCCTCATATTCTATTTCGCCTCGAGCCCCGAAAATCTCAGGCCGGCCCTGGTCCCTCTCAAAAGAAGTCAGCAATTAAGTTGGTAAGAATTAAGTAAATCTTCATCTGCTAATGCTAGTATAGAATCTTCATACTTTTTTTTTTTTTTTAATTGAAATTTTGTGGAAAATATTAGGACTCTGAGTCAACTCTTTCTCTCCTGAAGGAAAATTATTTCAGGTTGAATAGGTTATCGAGGCCATCAAAGTAAGTACAAGCATAACACCTTCTCCTGAAGGAAAATATTAGGACTGAAGCCGGGAAGATAGTTCTCAAAAGGATTTCTCTTCATGTTCATAGGCGACTAATGACAGCCTCCACTTCGGCTGGGGTATACAGATGTTATGATGGAGATACCTTAGCGATATCAACATTATCTGGCATCACCTGATATCAGGAGCATCTATCAATATATTGTGAACTCCATCGATCGAAACCTCCTTTTTTCAACAGCAAGCACAACACCTTCCTTTGTCTTCAACCCAACTGCAGTCGAACCCCACAATCAATCTCAATCATTAAATTAAGCAAAACAGTTGCTTTAAACAAAATCAACAAACGAGCATCTATTCAAGTGAAAGCAAAACAAAAAATTGGTACTTACTTTGATGGCCTCGATAGCCTATTCAACCTGAAATAATTTTCCTTCAGGAGAGAAAGTATTGACTCAGAGTCCTAATATTTTCCAAAAAATTACGATTAAAAAAAAAAAAAAAAGATTCTATACTAGCATTAGCATATGAAGATTTACTCAATTGCTATGACTTCTTTTTGAGAGGTTTATGTGTGTTTTCATGATTTTGTCCTTTTGACAAGTTGTACTGAGGGTCTTAGGTAGGACAGAAATTTGTGATTTTTGACTTATCTTGTCCCGTTCTGTCCCATGCTAAAGTCACGTCAAATGTGAGACAAGAAGAAACTGTCCCACGTTATCCTATCCTATCCTATCACACGTACCAAACGCACCGTTCCTCGAAATTGTTTTGTTAAGGGAAGTAAATAAACAATTTTTGCGTTACTATTGATTATGTTGTTAAGGGAAGTAAATTGTTTTGTTACGTAATGAGATGATGGAGTCAGAAATGTATATTAGGTCAAATTATTTTATCGTTATATGGTCTTGTTCTTCCTTCATGGCTCAAAAGAAAACCACACATCCTTATAAGTTATTAATTGAGAGGTGGCATTAGCTACTATGGCATCATACTCTGATCCTAAACCTTGAAGAACATATTGATTAAGTTAATTTTTTGCGACTAATTCACCGATTGTTGACAAACATAGTTTTCATTTATTTGCAGACATTCATTCATTGACGGTGTGCTTGTCAATAGTTCAGTGAAAAGATTCACATCTCTTGTGAAACAATAGACATGAATATTTGTTCTATTTCAGTCAAAAGTTAATATAAAGTGGTAAGACCAACTATTTGGATTGAACTCCCTCGTATAGTTTTGTCAGCTTATAAATTTCTAGATTAATAATGACTAAATGTTAGAGGAGAAGTTTCATGTGGAAGTTTCATGTGAAGAAACTTGATTGTTCGTGGAATTGACATTTGAGGGTTTTGATGAGTGAATAAATGCGAGCTGCTTTCAACACTTTACCTTGATCTAGTGTATTGTATATACAGAGAAACTTATAAGCTGACAAACTTAAACCTAAAGAGCAGAATATATGGAGACCTAATATGATAATAAATTTATATAAAAATTAATCTTCATCCTCATCCAATGTCCGTTGAAACATCTTTATCTTTATCAATAACAATATTACCCAAAAAAAAAAAAGCCATTAGTACACTACAAATTCCACCACCACCTGCTCAATTCCACCTGCATCCATGAAGATGGATTTGTGCAATATCCACCTATGTTTAATCCCAATCCTCTTTTACCATCTTGTTTGTAACATCCAGGTATCCCTGCCAAATGTCAAAGTAACAATGGCCACTTAAAATCCAATAGAAAAGTTTAGAAGTCAAAATGTTCTAATCTGATAGGTCAAAGGAGATTGAAATTAAAGACCATTGAAAATTTTGAAATAACTTGATAAATAAAATTTTAAGAATTACCAAATTTCATTTTGGCTTAATCTAAATAACTAAAATGGTCAATACCAAATCTCCTATGTCAATGTGACGATCTACAGTGAACCGGGTGCACCCAGCCACAGAAAAATTAACACATCAACAATATTAACTAAAAAAAAAATCATGAGGAAAGAGAGTGAGAAAACAGGAAAGTTAATGTGTGAAACCAAAACCAAGACAAATAACTGACACATAAATAATTTTAACTTAAAAATAAAAGTAAAAAAAAAAAAAAAAAAAAACTCATTAGGAGGAAAAAGAAAGTGAAAAACAGGAAAGAAAATGTGTGAAAACAGAGACAAATAATTGATACATTGTTAATATAGAGGATTTTCTCCAATATGACAAGTTTTTTTTTTTTTTTTTTTTTTTTGAAAGGACAATATGTCGAGTGTTAATTGGCCATTTCTTCATTTTCCTTTGGATTCCAATAAACTCATGAAACATTGGAATACAAACTATTGTCATAAAATGAACTAAGACAATTACCTGCAGTGCACTAACAGCTTGACACTTCTCCAAAGTTGTTTTTGACATGCTCTGAGGCAGATTCGAATTCTCTAATAAAAATTCCACATGCTGCTTCAATACAAATTCTGCATTCTATCAACAAAATGAACAGATATTACAATGGGCATCACTAATGCAAAACTTATCACAAACACATGCACTACAAAAATTATGGCTAATTATATTTGGCAATTTCGTACACAAAATAATTGGCATCAGCAGTTCTAACAGCTATACATAATGAGACGAGGAAAATTAAGCTTATTTAATAGACACAAACATCTACTTGACAAAGCTTCCAATAAGCCACATGACAAATGAATACACTCTTGGCCTTCATCATGTTTGAAACTATTATAAAGCATAATGGTTCAACTATACAAATCATTTTTGAATACGTTCACACACATATATACCTTTGATGTCATACCACGATCCCAAAATGTATACTTTAAACCTTCAACTTTTCCCGTTTTGCATAGGTCGTCAATAAAAATCTTCGTTCGTGAATCCTAATCAAATAAAAAGAAAATAACTTAAATCACGCATGAGGCCTGAGGGCAAATAGGCGATAATCTTGAAAAATAATGACATAAAGACTCACAACGGGACTACTATCAGCAAGTCCATAATTAGTGCCAAAAACGAAACCCACAAGATTATGTTCAGGGATCTGCATAAAAACGGAAAAGAAAAATTCATTTTAACAATACGTCAAGCCCCTAGCGCTTTCTGCAACACTGACGATACCACATTAAATATGTTGTAAGATATAACATTACTTGTTGTGCCCACTGTTGGCAGGTGAAACAAAACACACTCATATAGATTAGTTAAACTTACGTACCAAAGATTGAAAAAGATCAGCAGCCATGGGACTCAGATTATTTTCCTGCCTATCTAAAGCTCTGCTATTTTGAAAAAATTCACATTACAAGATATTTACAACATAATAACAAACATAAAATATAATAAGAGATTTGATACCTTAAAGGCACAGCAGTTAAGTTCTTCCAATCTGACACGGCCATTGACACATACTTATCTCTAACATCCAAACCTAGCAACCGACCAGGTTTCGAATAATCTCTCTTGATCAAAATATCCTTGAAAATTTCCTTGTAGAAATTCACGGGCTTCAGGTACTTCATCTATAAGTGAATACTTGAAGACAAGTCAGAGAAAGCAGAGAATGAACTAGTACCGCTTTGACAATAAAAAGGTGAATTTATAAAAAAAAGAAAACAGTTTCAAAGGATACCCAGAAAGAAGAGACGCAAACTAACATGCAAAAAAAAAAGGAGTGATTAGGGTTGGACTATTTAATTGTTATTCAATTTTGTGCTGATAATTAATATTTGTGTTAATTACACAATACCCCTGAGTTTATACGAAATTACTGTATATTCAACTTTTTCTTTAATTTTATTAACAGTAGGGATGGGCATCCCCCGGGCCAGGGCGGCCCTGGGCATAGGCCGATAAGGTGGCCATCTAGGGCCCCCATTTCCCAAGGGCCCTCAAATTCATTTAGTGTGTATTCTATGTTAGGTCCGAGTAGAGTTTTGTTTTTAAAATAAAATAAAATAAAATAAAAAAAACCCACATGTCAATGATTATTTAATTGGCCCACCAAAGAAATATTTATATAAAGGTCATATGTTTTTGTTGTTAAAAAAAATGCCATTAAAGAAACAAAATCATTATACTTTTTTTTTTTTTTTTTATAGACAAAATCATTATGTTTACCTCCATCACAACATATCAAATTGCAAATTGCAATTCATTGTATCAGACATTCAAAAAATTTTAGGGTTCTTTACTTCTTTAGCACTTGGCAGCTCTCAGCTCTGTTCTTGACTTCTTACGAAATTGGGAATTAGTGGGAAAATAATTGTTATTAGATTAGAAAACTCTCTTCTTGAAATCAATCATAGTTGTTTTAAAAGGCAATTTAACACATCTTTTCCTTTTTTTCTTCTTCTTTTAATCCAAAAAACCTCTTTTCGTTTTTCTATTTTAAGTTTTGTTAGAATTTTGTATATATTATGTATTGTAGAACCCGGAGGTAAGGATTTAGGAACCCAACTACCCAATAGAAAAAAATGTTCTTGAATTTTTATGCATGCATTGCTAGAATTGTTCTTGAATTTTGTACGTATTATATTAGAACTTCGTTTTTCTATTTTAGTTTTGTTAGAATTATGTATGTATTATGTATATGGAACCCAAAAGTTAGAAACCCAAAAGTCGGGATTTGAGGGCCTCAATTTTTTAATTCGCCTTGGACTCCCAAAATCTCAAGACCGACGCTGCCCCGAGCGGTATGTCTTTATGAGTTTTGTTAGTCTTTGGACATTATCTATCTATCTATCATATCCATCATTAGAACACGTGACCTTGAATTTCTCAAGGTCAAGGACCCAACTGACCATCAAGTCAGAGGACGGGTTCGAGTTTTGTTAGTCTTGACAGTCAATCAAATACTACAAAAGCAACCAACGAAGATATTCAACCTCTTTTCAAAAATATCAATCACGTCAAAGTTCCATAAAATTAATTAAAAACCTAGCCCAAATAAGAGTTTTTTTAACGGTTTACAAAAACACAAGTTCGCAATTAGAGAGGGAACGACAAGTAGAAATTGTTGACAATGATTTGACAATTGGTATATATACCAATTTCTCTAGTCTATAATCACAATCCAACTAAAACCATGCATGGCTTTGATTAGGTGCAATCAATTTAATCAACTTGGTAACTAGTTCAGTTCAGCACCAAAACAGAGGGTTTATGCCTCCCAAGTATATGATAAGTAGCTTAGTTCAGCAACAAAACATAAGTTATAGGGGTACACAATCCCAATCTTAAACAAGCATTAACTGTCTCCCCTAACAAAATAACAACAAAGCATGCTTTGATTGCAACCGGAACAAGACTGAACCCGGGAAGATAGTTCTCGAAAGGATTTCTCTTCATGCTCATAGGCGACTGATGACAGCCTCCACTTCGGCTGGGGTATACAGATGGTATGATGGAGATACCTTCGCGATATCAACATTATTTGGAGTAACCTGATATCAGGAGTATCATTCAATATAGTGAACTAAAATGATAAACAAATACAACTATGGAAAACATACACACAAAAATTGCATTAGATTATGATAATCTTATACCTTTTCTTCCATAACTTGCTTCAATATGGATAGTGCAATTGTCTCTGCTTCTTGAAGAGTTAACTCCTGCGGAAATTACCAAATCAAATTCAGCACCAATTTTCAGACCCAAATGGAAATAAGTAGTCACAGCCAATTTTAAGATAAATCAGATGGTTGATAAAGCCATGGGATTTCCCCGCTTGGTATAAGATGGCACACTTCCATATTGCTAAATAAGATAAACAATCTAAGGACCGACTGACCAGCTTAGCATTTCAGACTCATAAAATTGCAAAGCTACCAAGTCATTTAGTCACCACAAACAAAGAGGGAGTGCAGGCGGCATGCAGGGGGTAGGGAGGGAATACCTTGTTATATTGCTCCTGCAGAGAACTGTCTGCTCCTTCTGAACCTGAACCTATAGCTTTTGCATTGCACTGCCAGAATGTGCCAGATGGATCTGTATAATACCTGCATCATGCAAGTTTATTTTTGGGTCAAAAATCCAAGCAAGCACCATCATATATAACTGTCAGCACAAAAAAGTTAACAGTCCCAAAAATCTCAAACAGCATATAGACAAAGAATGCTTACTCTAGCTAACACATTAGCTAAGTTGAAAAAGGTAGATGAACAAACTAAGAGCTAAACATATTTGCTTCAAGATGTCTGGAATGTATAATTACGAAAATAGCCAGGTTTTGAAGGAAATGATTGGAAAATAAATAGGTTTCCTTAGCATACCATCAAAACTGAAACTACGGTATACAATAAACATTGAACAGAACCATCACAAAAGCTAGTAATTCATGAATCATGAGTCCAAGTCTAGAGCATTCGCATCTCCCATCATCAGCTTAATTGTTCATTGTTCAAATTATAATTGTTGTAGTACAGAAACAGAAATGAGAATATGTACTAATACCAACCTACCACCAGATTGAAACATCCTGCAACACTAATTACTGTCTACTTGTATATTTAAAGAGTGATGCAGTCTGAACATGTAGAGCAATTACTACTTACAAGCTTGGTCCATTCTCATCATAACCAGCAATGAGGAGAGATACTCCAAATGGTCGTGACTGCAAACCAGAAAAATTGCAATATGTCAAAAGGTATTCAAGAAACAGGTATAATTATAACATATCCATGATCTGAAATCAGATACTGAGGCACACAGTTACATTAAAAAAGTATGATGCATATAGCACCACTGCCAAGCCATATAAAACTTGCTTATGTCTCTTAATCAACAATGAAATTAATTAATTAAATACTAGAACACATGCATTCTCTAAATGACAGTGACTAAAAATGAATGGCATGGGATGCTTAGCTTGAATATTCTAGTGAGCAATATAAGTAAAGAAATGAAAATAACCCCAATATGTTGACAAGGTAAGTGGTTATTACCATGGATTCTTCTTCATCACCTTCACCGAACCTTAGTGCCAAATCACACAGTGCTTGTGTTGTAGATTCTATGGTCATTGGCTCACCATATGAGAATCTGTGGTTCTGTACAAAAGCAATTAAGAAATCAGTAAAAGAGCTATGTTCCACAACATATTTCAGCATAACAACCAGAATTTCCCGGAATGCTAGTTTTAAAAAGCATACAAGCATTAGATATGAACAACCAAGTACCTGAGTTTCCACTCGTGCATGCTCAACAAGAGTACGAGCATCAGCAATCAATCCACTCATAGCACATCCTATATGGTCATCGATTTCCATAATTTTCTCAACACTACTAGGCTCCTGAAAAACAAATTGAAGGACATGAAGCCAGCAAGAAGTTGCAATCAACTACATTGCAAACATTAGCAATCGTAATCACATAAAAAGCATGGATAAACCACAATTCAAAATTTATACAAAATGATCTTTTGCAAATTTTGTTTCTCCTATTCCTGATTGTTACTACAGAAGTTTATGTGTCGTATTGACCAACACATTACCTAGATTTGATGTTATCTTGAATTACTTTGGGAATTTGCTCTAATCTACTTTAATGGAATCAAATATATATCTCATCTCACTTCTTAACAGCATTTGGTCATGATACTATATACAATTCCTTTAAATATTCTTATCTCAAAACATTATGACTTTTACAAAATGCATATAGGATAATCCTGGTTCATAAATATTATTTGAGTGGAAACAGAACAGAAAATGTGCAGCACTTAATGAAATTTGAGATGTTTAAACATAAATTACAACTTCAAAAACAAAAGAAACTGAGTAGACAAAGAGGAAAAGCAGAAACAGAATTGAACACACCAGCAGTGGTGAGGTGATCCTTTTTTCAACAGCAAGCACAACACCTTCCTTTGTCTTCAACCCAATTGCAGTTGAACCCAGCTGAGCAATTCAACCAAACCCCACAATCAAACTCAATTGTAACATTAAGAAAACAATTGCTTTAAACAAAGTCAACAAACGAGCATCTATCCACTAACTAGTTCATTTTTTTCAAGTGAAAGCAAAACAAATAAGAAAAAACTTCTTCTTTTTTTGTTTCCAGAAAAACAAAAACTTGTACTTACTTTGATGGCCTCGATAGCGTATTCAACCTGAAACAATCTTCCTTCAGGAGAGAAAGTGTTGACTCCTCGATCATACTCAGTCCTATTATTTTCCACAAACATTCGATAAATAAAAAATAAAAAATTACTTCACTATCTATCACAACAAACAAAACCCACAAAAAATACATCTAAACAAACAAAACCCAGAATCTCATACCTTGTTAGAAACATGTTTTTGTGTTGTCGATTGGATCTGAAAACGTAGCACCTTAGAGAAAACCTTTAAAAAAAAAAAAAACAATTAGTACCGGTAATGTCTTACAAGCTTAAATCATCTGTAAATTTCAAAAAGATAAATAAAAATACAGAGAAAAAGAAGATTTTGATTACCTGAGCTTGAGAGAGAGAGAGTAATAGAGTGGAGGGGTGTGTGTGGAAAGAGACGGCTTTTTTTGTAGAGATCTTCTTGAGGGACAAGTCAAGGATCGAAACGGTGTTTTGAAGTTTCTGTGGATGTTTTACACGAAACGAGCACTCATGGTTAATGGTTTGGGTTTCAATGTGGGCCTCAATTTGGGTCCATGAGAGCCCATCTTCAGGCCCATTTGAATAACATATTTCCTAAAACCTCACAAGTTTTGATTTTGTTTTTGAAGGAAAAAAAAAAAAAAAACATTTATATAAAAATCCCAAGGGGTTTTTTTTTTTTTTTTTTTTTTTTTGAAGTACCGTATTACACAATTACATAAATTCGAGGTTTTTGTGAACCCGCAACCTCATATTACAGGTGTGAGGGTGTTTTACCACTTGACCAACATCATCTTGTCATCTTGGGGGTTATTTTAAAATAAATATCAAACAATACATGTGCAGCCCGGACATCTACTCCATAACCCGGGAAGAAAACTCCTCACACATGCTAATAAAATGCATATGGTGAGATTTTAACCGCTCATCACTTATGTGGAAGGGAGATACACTATCAGCTCTATTAAGAGGTGATGTGCAAGATGTTTTTGCTATACAATAAGAATATTTATGTAAAAATTTGGAACTAAATGGTTATTTTTGGTTTCATGGGAGTAAATATTTTCAATTATAAGAATAGATATTTGGGTTGATAACTAGGGTTGTTTTGCACTTACCCATGTAGTGCTTGATCTCCGGTAGGTCCATTCGGAGCTAGATTTCAAAATGTTAACCGAAAACAATATTTTTATTTTTCTTAGGGTTAATTGCACTAACATACCTTGACTTTTTCGAATCTAGCAAAATTTCAAACAATGCATAAAACTAACACAAACACCCCTTGCCATTAGTCAACACCGTTAAAGTTAACCATTGACTTTTAAAAAGACAAAATTGACCTTACTATTGAGAATTCAAAATTACAACTGCCTAACAAACTTTGAAAAATTAATAAAAAAATATTGTCACGTAAGCTCTAATTTTTTTTTTTTATTTATCAATTTAAATAAAAAACAAAAAAAATTGGTTTCTAAAAAAACATATCAATTTTTTTAAAAAAATATTTGAGAGTTTTTTATTTAAAAATTGATATGTTTTTTTAGAAACCAAATTGTTTTGTTTTTTATTTAAATTGATAAAAAATAATAATTAGAGCTTACGTGGCAATATGTTTTAATTAATTTTTTAAAGTTAGCTAGGCAGTTGTAATTTCGACTTCTCAAAAGTAAGGTCAATTTTGTCTTTTTGAAAGTCAATGGTTAACTCTAATGGTGTTGACTAATGGTAAGGGTGTTTGTGTTAGTTTCATGCATTTGTTTGAAATTTTTCGATAAAGTCAAGGCATGTTAGTGCAATTAACCCTTTTTCTTAAGATCTGAAAGTCTATGGAATTTTGTTTTGTTTTATTTGAAATGTCAGATATCTCCTCTTATAGTTATATAGCACACATGAACACAATTATAACAATATTGTTATGATATATGTACTATTTTTAAAAACTTTTGGAGAAGATCCAAACTCATAAAAATGCATGGTAGTTTTCCATGAGTACAGCCATATAAACATTCTCTACTAGCATTTATATCAAGAATTTTTATTTTTTTTATTTTTTAAGGTTTATATACATATTCTTTTACCGTGCTAATCTCCTAATTAAACGTATAGCAGGATAAATTATACCAATACAACACAATCGTATATGACACAAATATGTCGAAATTAATACACCACAATCAAACCATAAAAAAAAAAAAAAAAAAATTACATATGTAATCAACATTAAAACATCAAAGAGGACCCTTCGATAAATCCATACAAATCAATCCATCGAGGTACGTATCTGACAAAACCTTGATAAGTTGTCAATATTTTGTAAATCATAAGATTATATATGGGGTAATGTAATATCGACAGTTCTCACATTATTTGAGCATGAATATTTGAAGTAAACAAAATAATACAGATAAGACTTTAACCAGTAAAAAGCAGGCTATCTCAGAAACTTTGGATTCTATGGCAGATTTTGATTGATTCTGATTGACAGTGCAGCATGCACCAGCATGCATGCTTAGGAAAAGATACAAAACAAAAGAAAAAGGCCGAATGTACCCAAGTTTCCAAAACCTCTGAAAGCCAGCAAGCTGCTGCTTTTAAAATAAGCACTGGTTGAGAAAGTTAAAAGCCACTGCCTCCTGCAACTTTTTAGTGAAAAAAACTATAGTCTTCTGCATACGAAAACTGTATGTTAATTAATTGTCCCTAGCTTGTCAATATTTGGGAAACATAATGACCTTCCTTGGAGTGGAAAAATGTTGCTTAGCTATAGACTTGTCAATTTCTGCTAATTTATTATGAGTTAGTTTTTTCTGCCCTTCAATTATTAGGTATGTCATGGAGGTCATGAAAGTCTTCTCTCTGGTTGGAGATGGTGATTGACACTTGACAGAGCCTAATCATAGTTACCATGTGGGTTTTTATTAGGTCCACTTCAATGGTGGCTCAGATTGACCCACCATTAACACTGTCATCAGCTGAGTTTCAATAAGGTGATCTGGTCTGGAGCTAAATAATTCTCTAAGTTGCCAAAAATGTTTGTAACTCTTGGCATTTTCTTATAGATAGTGAGAGAGATACAGAGGAATGATAATTTGTCTATATTGTTGTGTTCTTAGTTTTTTTTTTTTTTTTTTTTTAGTTATTGCAAGGGAAGCAACCGCAAGAGCTATGACCGGAAACATGGGAAACATGTCGGATTATTATCTTCTGTGTTTGTTCGCTAGCCCTCTGCGTTTGCTCAGCATGTTGTTGCTGCGCTGCTGCTCTCCATTCCTCAGCTTTTCTGTGAACAATTGCCATCCTCTTCATCAACTTCTCTTCTAAGTTTGATCTCATCTTTTGTATTTTCACCTATATAACAAGATCACTTCAAATTAAATTTTCCCAAATGCAGTTTCTTGCTTTCAAATTGGTCTATATTTGACCACCTTGTATTAATTAAACAACTAGTTATCAGTTTATATAGTGAACATTTTTATATTCAACAGGAACACAAAACTAGGCTTCCAAGCATGAGATACCATAGCAGCTCAAGTAAAAATACTCCAATTCCCCACCACAACATTTTCAATGCTTGAACTTCACATGGGGCTCACAAGTTACAAAGAAGACAATGGACACATAAACAAATATAAACATGATGACTTTCTATCTAGCTTTTTATGTTCTTTATTACAATTTATAAGGATGAGGAGGAGGAAGAAGACACTCCCAAAAAAAGTGGACCACTTAAGCAAATATAAGGCAGAATGTGTCCCAACTGTGGCGAGGGGCTCGAGGACGACTAAGCCAACATTAAACCCGACAAATAAAGAAACCTTGCTAGCTACCATTACCATATCAACATTATATATATATATATATATATGCACCCACTTGAAAGATAATCATAAGTGTATTAGTTGGTAAATTATGCTTCTCCTCCTTTAGTTTCAATGTCAGAACATTATGTGGATTTACTACATCAATCCCAACTCTATTAGCTTTAATTTGTCACTCATAATATTTTAAGACACCATCTAATGATAATTTATGAACACAAATTTGTGATGGAAAAGAAAAAAGGTTGAATTAATGCATTGGACAATTGGAAGAAATGACAACCAAGCAAAGATAAGTTTTTGAAGTTTATTTTTAGATGTTTGTGTATGCATTCGAAAGAACTTGTTAATAGCTAATAATGGAAGGATGATATGAGTACCTCAAGTTTTCTTGATTGAGCTTCTGCTTTTGCACTTTGAAGGTTCACCCAAGCTTGAATTTTAGCTTCTTCTCTCTGATACCTGCAATTTGAAATTGAATCACAATGTTTAACCATTGAACGAACATACTACACAATCTGCGAAAATAATGCTGCTGCAAATTTATTATAAAGTTATATACTACCTGAGGCAGCATTTGGTCTTTTCCTCTTCTTCCCAAGCAATAGCTCTTGAATCCGAAACACTCTTGCGGGACACAGTGCCTGCTGTTTCGAAATGTCTTAAGCTCTTTGATATTTCCTCTTCCTCTTCTTCTCTCGAGCTCCAATTCGATGTCACTGAATCATATTGTGTCCCGAGTTGTAGCTTAGCTAAATGGCACTCCTGCAGCTGGGAAATGTCAATGGTGCTACTGGTGCTGTCTGAGTGTCCTAAGGCCAACGGGCCTGACCTATTGGCAGGCGTGTTGTGTCGAGCAGGCGATGAGCTCGTGAATGGCGTGTGGCATCTAGAAACTGTGGAACTTCCTAGAGGAGTCATCTCTGTCCCAATATCTCTGTGTAGAACCTCATGAACTACTTCTGTGCCTGCATCTTTCATGATTTCACTGTTACCATTATTGAACAGAAACCCTCCTTTTGATGGCTCTGAGTATCTGAAATTTGGTAAAATCGATTCTACCTCGTCCGTGAACTTATCTGCATTCATTAACAAATCTGGTATGAGTCGTGTTCAGGATAATCACACATCAAACAAATGGAACCAAGCAATACTAAATGATCCTAATATCTTTGTCCAGCTAACTTGAGTGTCTCAACTTGAAAACCAGACAACACAATACATAATTAATAACAAAATTCATTTTCTTTTGTTTTCATTTCTTGAAAATTTTCTCCTTTCTACCAAATTTGGTCTAAACTACAAAAAATCCCATCCACATTATATGGTATATATATTTTGAGCAAGAACCAAAAACCCAGTTTGGTTTTGTATACAAAAGGAGCATAATCAAACAGTAGAGACTAAAAAGTTAAAAACTTTATCAACCTTCTAAAAGACAAAAAGATAAAAGAGCCCATGATTGAGATTTATAAAGCTAAAAGTTAAAAATTGATCAAGATTCAACTACAGCAGAAGTGAAAATGAATTATATACCTTTTAAAAAGACATCAGATGAGCCTGCTGAGACCCCATTAAAAGCTCTGGTTGAATTGTGGTGGTCCAAAGCCATAGAACTTTGAAAGGTTGAGACAAAAGTTGAGAACTTTTCCTCTGTTACCCTGGATTTTTCTGAAAAGACAACCTCCATTTGCTGCTGCTTCAAGTTTTCACATTGTTTGTGATTCTTGGAAGACTCTAGTGGTGGTGGCTTGATTGGATGAGCAGGTGAGTCATGGCAGGAAGTGGTGTTGAGCCACTTCTCAGCATCATCCCACTTTGAAGGGACATTTTTTCTAGAGAAATGACCAACACTGAAGCTGAAAACAGGTCTACCAGGTGTAGAAGGAGCTTCTGTTCTCTTGACTGATGATGAGTTCAGTACTCCTTCTCTCCTTCTCTGAGCTGAAATGCTGGCAGGAAATGCCTTGACAAACTCAGAAGTCTCTTTGAGATTGAGCTTGCAAAGTGGGTCAGCAAATGTATCCACAAATGGGTTGTCTGTGCTTTTCCCATACAAGCTTGTGTTGCTCTCCAATGGTGCTTCCTGAAAACCACAATCCACCAACAAATAAAACACCCCAACCCAAATGAACACATTAAAAAAAGAAAAAAAGAAAAAAAAAAAAAACAAATGCAGAAAAAAAAATCCATACCCCAGTAGTAGATGGAAAGAGAGGTGGAGCTTGAAAGTACTTTGGAGTTGAAAGATCCATGGATTTTGAAAAAAAAAAAAAAAAGAGAGAGACTGATTTGGAGCTAGGTAGAGTGAGTGGTTATTGTGTTTGGTGTAAATGATATAAAACAGTGAGTGAGAGTGAAAAGAAAGTGACTGAAGAACTGAAGAAGGGAGTTGAACAAGTAATACTAAACGAGGAAAATGCATTGACTACAAGGAAGTGAAGGAACCATGGTCCATGGTACACAGACAAAGGATGACTGACCCACTTAGGAGGAGAAGAAGGAGAAGGAGAGAGATAATAAGCACTTTTTAAGACAGCACAAGCACAAGCACATCACTTTCAAAAAGTGAAACAACAGTGACTTGTTAGATAGATAGAAATCCTATTCTCCACAGTTCACAGTTCACACTCATGAAAAGAAGTAGAGGGAGTAGCTTTGGGAGGTGTAAAAAAATAATAAAAATGTAGTCATGGCTCATGCCTCTTGACTCCTGAGTCTTCCTGTCTGACTTGTTATCTTAAGAGTTAAGACCACCAGAGAATTTTATAATTTAGATATAATCAACTTCTTATATTAATTTTCTTTTCATTTTTTGTATTGTTTTTTTGGATCATTCTTATTGGTCTTGATCCCCCCTATGTGTTCAATGAGTATCAAGTGTTACATTCTACAAGAAAAGTTTGAATCCAATCAAAACATATTATACGTTAAAACCTCTACAAATTAATAATGCTAAGTTGATTAAAATTTATTAATTAATAAAATTATTATAGAAATTATAAATTTATTGAGTATTAATTTAGGAAGATTTTACTATATGTGATAAAAAGACAATATGATTAGATGAATCAGGCTAGCAACACGTCAATCGAAATTTTTTACTTTCTAGATAAGCACAAACCTACTACTCCTATTTGGGCTGGGTCAAGGCCCAATATGGAAAGAGTGTGGGAAACATGAAATCATATGTTCATCTTCTCATACTTTTTATTAAGACTAGATATTGGGGCACATGCAATGCATGTGCTTAAATTAGTATTTGAGTTTTATATTTGTAAATATACACATCCTTGAAAAATAAGAGATGTTAATATAACACAGTAAAGTTTTAATTCATATAAATGTTATTACATTTATATAACACCCTGAGGAAGTCTTAAATTCATGGATTTGACAAGAAGCTTTTCTACACTTGCCTTAAAAGAGATTCTTCTCAAGATGATTTAACAATGGTAATCTATATACAATTGTTTATAACTTTTATTGAACATCTCAACAATTTAAATTCAACAACTAAATTATATTTTTTTACATTCAAAAGTACTTTTCGACTAAATTGCATAAATTGTGATGAAATGATTATTTAAATCTTTAACTTTTGTTGAGATGTTCAATATATATACATGGGAAATTTGTAAAGTGAAAAAATAAAATAAAAAATAGATTTGACTGCAAGCGGTGGATTCATCTGATAAGGAAGATATGCAACTTTTATTGAATATCTCAACAATTTAAATTCAACAACTAAATTATATTTTTTTACATCCAAAAGTACTTTTCGACTAAATTGCATAAATTGTGATGAAATGATTATTTAAATCTTTAATAACCGATATCCATTTCTTCCTTATCAGATAAATCCACCGCTTGCAGTCAAATCCATTTTTTATTTTATTTTTTCACTTTACAAATGTTCCCTGTATATATATTTATATTTAAGTCATCAAGTTGCATGTCAAATTAAATTTATACCCCTATAATATTTCTTATTCATTTTCAAGTCATTAAATATAAAATTATATTTTCATCCTCTATCTCATTTTACAATATAAAATAAGGGTATGGATATTGACACTTATAAAAATTATTAGTACACCAATTTTGATAAGTACACCCATGTGTTAAATTTAAAAATTAAATATTACTATAAACACTCATCATAATGCCAATAGTACCCTCATTGAAATAAATATATTTATATTAATATATATTATTTATAAACACTATTAAATTATTATCACACCTAATTTATTAAAAAAATCATATTATTTTTGGAATCAAATCCTCTTTTAATGATGGCCAAATTTTCAATCTAAAATTCTCTTATTTATACAGCTATCTAAAAAAAAAAAAAAAAAAAAACTTGTTGATATCTATAGCTATATTAAAATATATATATATATATTGTTTTCTCTTATTTATACAGCTATCTTAAAAAAAAAAAAAAAAATTGATATTTATAACTATCGTTTAAATATATTTTGTTTATTGATAGAGTTCATAACTATACATAAAAGATAGACAAAAACAATAGGATAATCATATGATAATGAGAAAGTTTGAAACTTGAAATAAAATTAGAGTTTAATTAGGGTTTATCATACGTTTTTTTTTTTTTTTTTAAGGTAAGTTTTTTTAATAAAGAAATATAGTTGAAGATATGAGTATAATTAATGAGTATATATAGTATTTGATTTATTTTTAATTAAAGTAATTTGTCCTTATTGGTAAATTTCTATTGGGATATTTTTGTAATTATTTTTTTTTTTATAAAATATGGATGTACTAATAAGTTTTATGGGTGTCAATATCAGCACCCATAAAATAGTCATCAATCTAAATACCTATTAATTTGGGTCTAGTCCATATAATTATGTGTCACTATTACTAAGACATTTCTATTAAGTAATTCTACAAACTCAAATAAATTCCATCTAAATTCATAATAATTAGGGTAAACTATTTAACAATGATTTAAACTATTTAAAATTGTAAATTAAGATAAATCTTGGAAATTACTATATAATCCCTGTTGTGTTACTATTACTAAGACATGTCTATTAAGTAATTCTACAAACTCGAAGGCTTGCGTTTGTCATTTGACTTTCAAAGAAAATCTAAGGGATGTTATAATCAAAATCTTACTAAAACCTATCTATTAAGTAATTATATATAATTTAAGGTAGTATTTGTAATTTTTTAGATGTAATTATATAAATTTTAAGGGTTGTATCTGTAATTTTACATTGAAACAAAAAAGGATGCTAGAATTCCACCGACTAACTCATCCTTTTTATATATAGTAAGGATATCTTCATTTCCAACTTTGAGATTCATATAAATTTTAATATATGAATACAGTTGTTTCCCATCAAATTTCAATTACAACTATTCAAGCTCAAGATTCAAAATTTTTTGAAATGTGTTTCAGATTACGTCAAGATAGAAAACATGATATATTAAAAAAAACACGTCCTTCATTTACTAATACAACTCATTTATGTAAAAAATTCAAGAATATATAATATCCGTGTCAGATAATGTATATATATCTTGTGGTGAGAATTGATTGTTGAAATTTAGGGTGCAACTATACCAGCACTAATGCATCGAATCCCATCAAAACTCTGAAGTTAAACGTGTTTGGGCAATAGCAGTACTAAGATGGGTAACCTCCTAAGAAGTTCTCGTGTTGCACCCCTTAGGAGAAGGAAAAAAAGATTGCTGAAATTTAATTTGATTGGAAAAAGCTTACTTACCCAAAGATGATTTGTATAAATTTAATTTTATATTCATGCTTGCATATGCTTCTATCTATGAGAAAATCTTCAATATGACGCTCCCATTGTCATTTGGTGAGACAGTCCCAATGAGATTGCATCATTTATCTCGAGAACATAAATATATAGTGGAAATTGCCAAAACTGACCCATTTACTTATGGAATTTTCTTTTTTAACCACATGCATACTTTTAATTGTTTTTAACCATGTTTTTGAGAAATTACTCAAAAGCCCTCATATAAAAACCCCTAAATCACCTCTCTCTCTCTTTCTCTCTTCTCTGCTCTCTCTCTCTCTCCCCGATCCTCTCTCTTTTTTCTTCCTCCATGCCGCCAATCATCGCCGGAGCTGGGGCAAACATCGCCGGACGACGTCGACTGGGCGTCAATCATCGCCGGTCGTCGTCGGCGAGCTGTTTGGGCTCCGCGCGAACCAGCGGCGAGGCTCGCAGCCTCGCCGCTGGTTCGCGCGGAGCCCAAGCAGCTCGCCGATGACGACCGGCGATGATTGTCGCCCAGTCGACGTCGTCCGGCGATGTTTGCCCCAGCTCCGGCGATGATTGGCCCTTACCTTGATGACTCTTGCAGTGATTGGGGATTTGGGGAAGAAGATGAGGAAGAAGAAGAATTGGGGAAAAAAAACCTAAGCCTAATTTCAATTTAGTCCACATTTCAAGTTTCAACATTTTCAAATTAGGCATGATTTCAAGTTTGGACTTTCCAATTTAGCCATGATTTCAAGTTTTGACATTTTCAATTTAGTCATGATTTCAAGTTTAAAGGTTTTAAAAAAAGAAAACTAATTTCAGGGGTATACTTGTAATTTACGGACATACACTGAAAGTTTTTTAAAAAAGTGGTTATTAACAATTATAATTTCAAAAGTGGTTAAAAACAAAAGTATGATAAGTTAGATGGCTATTTTCGGTTTTCTCTCAAATATATATTATTAAACTATAATTTGGTGTAATCTTATTAGACAGTCTTAGTATGGATGGGAATGGGGGCCTCGGGGGAGGGTCCCCCCCCACCCGTCCCTAAACCCCATTTGGGGGA
Source organism: Acer saccharum (assembly GCA_030490815.1). NCBI lineage: Eukaryota > Viridiplantae > Streptophyta > Magnoliopsida > Sapindales > Sapindaceae > Acer > Acer saccharum. The sequence continues at coordinate 862,922 of CM059866.1, forward strand.
ACTGGGGATGAGGTGTTTGGGGGGAGGTTCCCCTACCCTCACCCCCGTCCCCCATTTCTAATCCTAAAATTTTTCAATCTCAAATCTGGAATTTAGAATTTAGAATTCAGAATTCAATTGAACTAAACTTTTGTTTCATCTTGTTTCAATATCCAATCAAATAATTAACAAAATATGCAATCTAAAATATATAATTGATTTAATTTAATCTAAAATTAATACAAATAACTATAATAATATAGTATTAGTGTATTACACATAAAAGTCTAAACAAATTTAAAGTTTTCAATCAATCCAAAATATGTGTAATAGACTAATAGAGTTTTTTTGTTTTTAAGAAAAAAAAATAAAATATATAAATAAATAAAAATATATGGAAGAAATTGGGGAATTGAAGCCCCATCCGCACCCCTATTTAGGAAATGAGGGAATGTGAAAATGGGGTAGGGGAAGATTTCCTACCCCTACCCCTATTTAGGTTTTAGGGGTAAAATTTGCCCTCACCCCAACCCAAAACCCCATTTGGGGACAAAATTTGCCCCTAAATGGGGGTGGGGCTCTGTGGGGGAAATTCCAATCCCACTCGAGTGGCAAAAGATGGACGCTTCGTAAGTGACACAAATTTATTATATTATATATAAAACCCCACTTGTTTGGTTTAACTTTAACTTAAATCATTATTTAAGGGCACAATCCGAGGAATTCACGTTAGCTAATGATAGAATAATGAATATCACGTCACATAACAGTGTACATGAACAAGTCATCTAATTAAGCATTTTTTTAATCAAACCTTCAAGATTTAACTAAATAGTTAATTATTGATTGATAATACATAGTATTTAAATATTGATAATCTCGAGTTTGAACTATCCGAATATTAAGTATTACATATGCAATCCGAATATCTATTCAGAAGTCAGAGCTATTGAAATAAAACTCTTCACACATACTTATAAAATACATACAGTGAGATTCGAATCCCACATCACAAATGTTAAAAGGAAAGTACACACGCTTGAGTTAAGAGATAATGTGCTTATTAATCTCTAATGCTAATACGTGCAAAGCAATTAATTCTATAATGTAATGACTAATGAGATATAGTATAAGTTGACTACAAGAATAAACATTATTATCTGAAATAAAGAGTTGGAAATTGATTGATAACAGATTTCTTTAGAAATAGACACATCTAGCATCTATTGGAAAAAGTCTATTTGTTGCAAAGCCAATGATGTATATAACAGTAGTATTTGATAAAATAATCATCTACAATTGAGACTAGTAAAATAACTTGAGCCTCACGTTCTTCCTCATGAAAAAGGATCAAAGTTGCATTCAACTGACTTTCAGTTGAGTGGTTGTGTATCTTCTCTTCCTCCGTATTTGTTTATAGAAAAATATGTATGGGAAGACTTCTTCTCTACATTACAGGAGTAACTCTCTTGACCGTGCTTATAATGATTGATATCGACAGGTTCTGATAACAAAACTAAGTTTAGAAAGAAAAGAAAGAAAAGACTGAAGAGATGGCTAAGCTTAGTGTTAAATGTGAAATTGTGAATAGACCCACTAACCCCGAATACATCAGAAACAGGTATAAGATAAGCAAAATGGGCTCCACTTAGTTGTTTATATATATATAATGCAATATGATAAAGACACCCCCTATCAATAATTGAAGCTTACATCCATTTTCCATTCATATTATTAAAAACTTGTAAACCATGTATCATTTATATATACTAAATTCTTACCTATCAACAACCTCCTGTTAGAATAAACAAAAAACTTGTCTCTTTTCTATTTCTTTCTTCTTCTTGATTGTTGTTTGTTTCTGTTGATATCATCAATGGCTGTTCAGTGCTCTTCTTCCCCACATATCATCATTATCCAAAAAACTTGGTCTATTACAAAGCCTATCAACAAGCTTTTGATGATTAAAAGAAGTCATGATCAACAAGTTCCATTCAAAAAGGCACTTTCACTCAAGATCAGATCCTCCTTCAAAACCAAGGTCAACTTTCTCTCAACACACAACACACCCTTTGGTTTTTTATTGTTTGATCATATCATATCATTTACAACTTTGGTTTAATGAAGTTGTTGTTACATTTCTGACTGGTTTTTTTTTTTTTGATTCAACAGGTTTTTGAGGACAAGTGTGAAGGCATAATCTGTTACAGAGATGAGCTGAGTGGGGAGATAGTTTGTGAAGGATACGATGAAGGCCCTCGTTTTCATCAGCAGCTTCTTCCTGAAACAACAGATCATTCGAGGTACCTTGTAACGCGTTTTATATCCAGAAAGTCGTAGAAGAATCTGTTTAATTGATCAGTTTTTGCAATTTTGTTTCAGGGATGCTGAGATATTGAATATTCTTCTACAAAGGTGGAATGAAATTGTCAATGGTGGTGGTGGTGGTGGTGAAATCATCAACAATGCTGATCACAAAGGTGGTGGTGTTGTGCAAGAAGAAGACATCAAATGGAATGGCTTTAACACTTACTAGTTTTTACTAATCAATGCTTTAACTGCACAATTTTACAAATCTATCAGAAATACTATGAAGCAGTTTATGTATAGATAAAAGCACTTTTTTCCTTATATTATTGTCTTTGAAGCACTTCTGTCTTCCTTTTTTACATTATTAGAATTCAGTTCCTTTCTTGATTGTTTCTTTCAATGAACATCTTGCAGTATTTGCAGGTCATGAACAAATTATTTACTCAATTTATAATCAGCTTTTTCACTTTTTTACACGGTTTTGATCAAAATACTTGCGATAGCATCAACTCCAGGATAAGCTACCCAGAAAAAAGTTCGGATAAGTGCAGAAAATTTCCCAGCAAGAGAAACTAGCTTGCCATCTTAAGAAATGCATATTCATCCTGGAATCAAAGTAATCAAAATTTCAAATCACAAGCAAATGTCAATCTTATTCCAACCCCACCAAATAATATATACGATAATAGTATACGAAGAAGAAGAAGAGCACATGAAAGAAAAAGAAATAGACAGATTCAGATATAACAAAAAAGATCTAATATATATTGAAACAGAAGACAAAACTTCACAGTACATTACATGTACATGTCGGAACCTAAATACATGAATAAATATTTTGTACAAAAGATTTCATGGAGAGGTCATCAAATATTAAACCCCTGACAGAAAATTCTGTGGCTTTTAACAGCCTTGTTCTTCATATCCTAATAAATAATAATGAATTTCCCATTTTAACAAACATACCAAAAAAAAAAACTGCTATCCAAAAGAATCGAAGTAAGGAAAATGAATTATATGAACGGATATGGGATGATAGATTCCCAAATCACAAACTGGAATGTACAAGAAGGAGACTCGCAGTAGTAGCATTCTACCAAGGTCCAAGTTATGTGTTTTCTTCACCAAAATCAGACTGTGATTTACTTGGAATGATAGTAGGAGGGAACCATTGATCTGGGACCATCAAAAAGTAGGTAGTCATTGCTTTCCTGAATCTTTTCTTGTATTGTTTGGGTGAAATTACGGTTGGCGATGCGTTCTTTGGCCCTCCAAGAATACCTGAAGCCTTCACCCACGTTTCAAGGTGTTTGTCCCATGTATACTGCCTCATGAAATCAATGATCCCAAGAACTAACTCATGCTTCTCTTGATCCACTCCAACCAGTAATGAATAATCCATTACATCGATTGACTGCATCAGCACAAGTAAATAATAAATTAAAATATATATTCTAAAAGTCTCTCTCTACCCTACCCCTCAACCCCCTAGAGCCAACACATAAAGATCCAAAACTTACCGCAAGAAAAGCAGTGTCATTCCAGACCGCTCTCTCCAATAACCGCTTTGCTTTGTTTCCCACAAAAATGGGAGAAGTAGGCATTGCTTCAATCAGGTTCTGGTCGAGCAGCACTTTGTTGCTTCCACTAGAATCAGGATTATACCGTGATCGGGAAGATCCTTTAAGGTCATAAAGCCGAGTTACACTCCTTGAAAACAAAAGATTCTCCATGACCAGAACATCCATCTTTGTTTCTTTCCCGCCTTTTGAATGCTTTATTGTAACCTGACAAACACCAAGCCAAAATTTTGATGGATTAAGTTCTAGAAAGTATAATGTCTTCAGCGATAATAAGTTTAGCCTATATAATAGCTGTTAAAGTTACAAGAATTGGCACCTGATAGATCCCCAGAATCTTTGCCAGGCATGTTGGACTCCCTGAGCTAATTGATTCAGACAAATACTTGAAATATTCAGGGGCAAACTTTATAAATGATTCCAGCTCTGTCTTTGTGACTTGTTTAATGATAAACCGATCATCCAACGATTTGGCAAAGAAAACATTACTCTTGCCACCTTGGGCACCCCACTTCTTACAACGGCTAAGAGACCTTATATAATCCAGCTCAGATGGGCAACATATCCTCCTTAATGCTTCAAAGCGCTTCGCAAAGTAACAAGTTACAGAATATTTTACCTTACCAAGTGGGCCATCATCTTTGAAAGAAACTTTGGGATGCAAAGCTTTTGTATATAAGAGTGGATCCAAAATCAGGTTGCTACGAGATCCAGACATGGATAAAATACTGTCATCAGTTGACCCAAGACTTCTATAAAGATCAGTGTTTGTTTCATCAAGAGACTGGAGAGACTGAACATTAAAGGAATCGGATAAAGAAGTCATAAGATCCACACCATCTCTTGGTTTTTCACCATCATCAGCCTGTAACTCCGCATGATATTCAGGTGAAACTAAAACATATGCTATAATACTCGTGGGTTCATCATCAAAAACAGGAATTACGGTGTCATTAACACCCACAGGAAGAAGTAGCTTAGCACCACCTTGTCGTTCTGGTTCTCGAAATGATGAAACATAAACCGGATTATACTCTCCCACTGTATCAAGTTTCTGAGCACTCGCCAAAAAATTCCTGTTTAATGAACGATAGAAGTTTAAAAATGGCATTCCTAACCAGCTTACAGAGTCTTCTGTATTATCAGGGCCCTTGGTGGACAACGCGGGTGACAGAATTTGGATCACCTTGGGCTCATTTTGCTCGTCCTCGTGGTCCTGCAAATCTAATGACTCTGTCACTACAGCTGAAGAGTCCACCATAGCTGAATCAGGAAGTGCAGAGGTATTATCCTTTAGTATTCCAACTGCTGGGTAATTTTCACCCGTCCATGCGGCCTCAAGTGTATCTGACAAATTAGCAGCAGGAAAATGCCCCTCAGACAGGGTCCTGCGTACGTTTACCTCGGTTTCCAGATGGCCAGATGGTTCATGGAAGCTCATGCTAGCAGAATAACTAGTTTGATCTTTTCCAGGATCAGAATCTTGACACAAATTTGCATCTTGAAGAACTTCATCTGAGAAATGAGTGCCGCTATCACATTTTTCTTCCTGATCAGAGCTCTTATCAAGTTTCATATCAACGAGAGAATCATGTAAAAGAGGGCCTGTTTCAGGCTTGGTGGTCTTGTTCGTCTCAGTGAGCTTTTCATTATTAGTTGGGACCTTTTCATCTTGCTCTAACATTGCACTGCAGGAACCATTCTGGGGGATGTTATTATATAAACTGGCAGCATAAACTAGGCGGTGATCCCACATATAAGATTGGAAAAGTAATTGCCTCCGCAACCGATTGATTTCAAGAATGTCAATTGTAGGTTGGCCCTTTTTCACTTCCTTTTCCAAAACTTTTTGGAGCGATTCCTAAATCAATGTTAAAGCAATCAAGAAAAAAGGTACTGAAAGCAGCTAATGAAGTGAAAATTTAAATTTCTGCATCAATTATAGGGATTGTCAAAATATAGCATGTCTATATCCAAAACTTTTACAACATTTTAAGAATTTATTTACACTATTTTATTGGTGGAGTTATAATTGGAGGCCGAGGAACAGATCCCTAGAAAAGACAGCTCTTTGTGGCAGTAGAAGAATATTTGGGTACCACAAACGTGAAAAACGATAAGCAAATGAATCATTAAATGATAAAATTAAGAAGATCATACACATTATTGCCATTAACACTTTTATTCATCCTATTAATTGACTAGTCCACACAACTAGCATATGACAGTCTGATTACCATATGTTAACATCTGATTCATCTGCATGCAAGTTCAGTGTTTGTATGGTCTACATATATGGCATGGTGATTCACAAAGCTTCTAGGGCATCAAACTTGTTTTGCTAAGGTGACGAATTTTAAAATCTAAGAAGTAGGGACTCACCTCGAGTTCTGCTTTCTCCTTTTGTAACATTCCTTCAAGTTCTGCAATTTGGCGTCTTGTTTCAGACATTTTCATGCCATTATTAAGTGGTCCCGTGCCAAATCTTTTATCTGCCATTTGACTCAAAGCATTGAGTACTTCAGAGAATAGAAGCTCTGCCTGGACCACCACCTGTATATGATCAGACAATTGAATCAACCAAATTCGGAGAATTGTAAAATGGAAATTTAAGAAACTAAATTGTGATCATTTTACCTGATCTGCTTCTTTCTGTATCCACTCTGGTCTCTCGTAGTTGAACTCAAGTTTGTGGGGTGGAAGGTAGACAGTATGAACATCAATTGACGCATATCGGAAACAAGCAACCATTTTCCCGAATCTGCAAGAACAAACAGTGAGGGAGGGCAAGACATATGCCTTAATTTATTTTCTTAATTTGTCTTAATTTATTCTCTTATCAACTTGGTCAACAATCAATCTAAGACTTTGTATGGTCACAACAATGCTTAAAATTTTTACACAGGTCCCTAGAAATTGGAAACCCCCAAAGGCCCTTGTTGAGGATGACCATATGAACACTAGCAAAAAAGAAGTCTGGATCAAGTTTTACAGCAGGCAACAATATTTCATAATACTCAATTACAAATATAATTACCACACAAATGAATCAGACAGCCAAGATAATTACCCATAGAAACGAAGACAATCTCTATGTAGAGAATGGCCACAGCTTGCCACCCTGCTTGCAGCTGCATGATTTGAAAAGCTGAGCTCCAAGAATTTTCCAAAAGATAGACCCCAAGCAGCATCAGACATCACTACTCTCCGAGTAGCTGGAGGAAAACCATTGATTCGTGGACATTGAAGGCATCTGTGCCACATCCAGATCTTTCCCTCCTTTTCACCTGGTAAGAATATCTCTGGTAGCTTCTTAACAGATATAGTAAGGGTCCCCTGCCGATGAGTATAACAGTGGACATGTGATTCTGAAGGCATATCACAAGAACGGCATCGAAAATTCTGCCAAAACACTAGGATTCCTCAGTTCCAGAATGCATTACCAGCACTTCAGAAAGTAGGGTTATATACATATGCAAGAAAGAGTTAACTTACCTGATCAAACAAGTGATCCCGCAAAAACCGACCCAAAGGTTTATCAAAGCTGCCATAGTATTTGATTCGAAAAAGATGAGACCTTTCACAGACAGTTCCCTTCCACACGCATCGGGAAGATAATGAAACTAAAATGCTCTGATGGTCTGACGGTGAGGGAGGAAACTCTTCTTTTGATGGTCCAGGCTCTTTGGGATGATTATTACTATCTTGTTGCAAATATGATACCTCTGAACCAACTGGATGATTTGCAATTATTGGACCATGACCATGACCGTATTGCGAACTGTTTTCCACAACACCTTGTTCCAAAGCCTCGGAAGTCCCAAAACCATTTACAGAAAGATGATCACTCATGACAACCTGGCCATTGTTGGCTGCATAAGTTTCTGCCACCAAATTTTCTTTTGAAGCCATTTCTCTCTTTTCCTTGAATGGACAGTATGGAAGAAGCTCACCCTGAAAAGAATCTGAGATATCTTTCCTTGAGGAATGAGCAGAAAAGAAAAGAGTAGTGGTACTCGGATTGATGAAATTCAAAGTAGGTTCTGCAGACTGCAAGCTAGAACCATTAGGTAAAAGAGGTGCTAGCTTCATTTCCATTTTGACAATAGAATCACCACTGCTTGATGAGGTCTGATTTGACATGGGAAGACTTTTCCATCTGTGTTGTTCAGCACTACATGGAGGTCCCTCAGACTTTTCATTGGCAGGAATACTAAAACCAGGTACAGTTGATATGGATCTTTCAATGCCTGACGATTTAGCAGGAAGTGCAACACTAATTGGAGAGTTCATTGGAAGTTCTGGCAGAGACGCTCCTTCATCAGCTAGAAAAGATGTTTCTAACGCCAAGTGGTATGCTGCAAAAACCCCATATTGGACCACATGCTTCACTTTCTTCAACTCGTCACCATTCGCACCTCTAAGCAAAATCTGGAATGAACAGAAATAAAAGCATCAAATAAATACGATGTAGCAGTCTCCTCAAGTCACTCCTAAGGTACTTAACCATATTAAAATAGGGTTGTACATCAAAGGGATCAGCAACAACTTTGATAGGTACATACTGTTAAGATGCCCATTCTTTGGGCATAAAATGAATTTCTTAAACAATCATCCTCTAAAACTTTTAAATTATATTTTAAGGTCTTGAAGAGGTGATAAAGCAATTGACAGCCATTACAAATGGATTTTCCGGCAGCTATTTTGTCCGTAAACCATATATGATTGTCTGTTTAAACTTTCAACCTTAGTTGTTAAAAATGAATTCATTACGTTATTTGCTTTCCCAATTTTTTTTTTTTCCTGGGGGCCAGGAAACAAGCTGCTATTTTTTTAGGACTTACAGTAAATCCCAATGGCTTTGGGCATCCTTCAAAATACATCAGGGTCTTCATCAATTTCTTCCCACCCTGCCCAGCAGTACCAAGATCTTCCAGAAACCTCTTCACATGAAAACTCTCACAGTATCCCAGCTTTGGGGAAGAGATATGATCGATTGAATTGACTATTTCAGCGCCAGTGCAGCGGGCTATCCGTTCTAGAAGTGGCCTCTTGATATTCAGAACAAGTGATATGTCTTTCTCAAGAAGGTACTCCTGTGCCAATCCGGAAACTGATTTCTCCACCAGAAGGATATCCGGGTGGTGTGCATCTATCTTAGCTACTGCCATCTTCAAATGGTCCATTTCCTACACAAGGATGTAAGCCCATGAGCTCTAAGAGAGAGAAAAAAAATGGGGAAAATGTATTTACCTACACACAATGAAGAAACCAGTAAGTGAGAAAAGAAGAGAAGAAAAAGTAACAAGCAAAACCTGTTGTAAAAGAGTATCAAAACTTGACAATAGATTAGAAACGCGCTGATACTCAAGGGCGCCTCCAAGGATCAACAAGCGAGGTTTATCTAATTTTGATGTCATTCGTCGATGAGCCACATTTTTCTTACAAACAACTCCCTTGGCCACCATACTAGAAAAAAAAGAAAAACAAAAAAGGCAAAAATAAAAATTAGTAGAGAAAGAAATTTAGAGGACTGCAACAATAATCAAAGATGAATCATCAGTCAACTATAAAGTTTAGTAAGCATATTTATCTAAAACCAGAAAAAACCAGAAAAAACCAGAAAAAAGCACGTGACTGAGGTACAACGAGGTAGCTATAAGAATAATGGACATAAAGAGTGGTATAACTCACATCAAATATAACAAACAATAAGAATTCAAATCAGTTTAATAGGAAAATAACACACACAGAACAGATGACTATTAAACTAAAACATGGGTAGAACCATGGAACATGATGTCCAATGTTATGGGATGATATCATAGCCTCTCTAATTGATGATTCACTAAATGAGAAATCAAAATAAGTATATACATCAGAATGTGGACCAGAGCAGCATAATGGTGCATGTTATATGTCAGAATGTCTACTTTCTACTATATACCTCTCACAGCGACGTCCAGAAGCTATGCATTTTACTTTCACATATCCACCCGGGTCCATCCCTCCACCTTTGCTCATATCTGGCTTTAATAGCGTAGCAGCTTCCCAGGACAGAGATGTGATGATCTCCAACCAGCTCTCTTCATCATCTTCATCACCGAGAGGAAGGTTCTCAACATTTAACAGCTGAGCTACCAAAGCCCTAAAATGCCCATCCACCACATTCTTCATGACTTTCTTGCTCTCCTCACCTGATTTTTCCTTATTACGGAACTCCCCACTTCCAAAACTGCTTGAAGTGCGCCAATATCCCCACTCTCCTGTAGCATCAGCAACACCATCATCATCGTCATCGGTAAAACCAGTTTCTCTTTCATCTTCTTCATCTTCTGGTTCAGGAGGGAGCCAGAGAAGCCCATCATTCTCAAAATCTACAGGTCCAGCATTGACACTTTCTTCACCATATGAAGGTGAAAGTGGCTCACCATCATCACCGATATCCTGCTCATCCTTTTTTCCCAGCTGTGGGATTCTTTCCAACCCTTGCGAGTCAAAACTGTTATGTAGTGGAGAGCTGGTTAAACTTTTTGTGGCATTATTTTCTTTATCAAGATGCATCTTTTGTGATCCATCATCATTACTCATGTCATCAAACTCAACTGGACCAAAGAAGTCATTGACTTGAGAAAAATTCCTAGATTCAGAGTCAGACTGATATACGCCATAATCATCCTCGTCATCATCGCTCCTGAAGTCAGAAGAATGGAGGAAAAAAGATCAAGTAATTAATAATTGTGTACTAAACCTGCTTTTTCTTTTACTTTTTCTTATGGGTGGTACCAACTAAATCCATTGTATATGTATGCTATTCAATTGGAATTACATGTAAAGTGACTAAAGATCGTGCTGCTTATACATAATGTAAGATATTTGAAGACTTTTACGGGTAACCTCCATACCTATCCGCTATCAACCATATACTTATCATGTTTCAAATTTATAATGCTTACACTATAAAACTATTGAGCCAGTACCAAATTATAATAGCATATGTAAAAAAAAGGCCTCAATAAATTGAAGTTCAAGTCACTACAGTGACAAAAGTGATTAACAAGAGAGAAATATCAAACCTGTTAATAGTAAAATAATGGTTTAGAGATGGATCGTCTATGTCAGTAACAAGGTCATTGCTCTTCTTTGATGCTAACTCGCCTTGCATGTCTGGGCTTGTCTCTGTTATTGGAAACTGACGAGGGCTGACACCAGAACTGCGGTGAGCTCGATGATAAGGCCCAACTGAGTATGGCATTGAGCCAAGGGTAAAGCTGCTAGTGTCAGGAGTGCCACAAGATTTAGTGCTGACCAAACTTGTCGCTGATGGTGAGCTACTAAGATTGGGGTTGGGAACCTGAATTCCATTATGATGAGTAGCTCTGCCCTGTTGCCATTGCTTGAAACAATAATTACATACCCGAACCTTCTCCCAATCGTCACGGTCAGTGTTCGGGTCAACACAAGGGGCAGGAACTGAATTTGTTGTACACTGGCCACAGAAAATTCGACCACAAAGTCGACAATGGTGCCTACGGTTAAAAATGGTGAACTGAGAATCACATTCGTAACATACCCTACAACTTTGGTCGGGCATCCAAAAATCCCTTGATACATTTGCAGGTTCCGATCTCCAAGGAATCCATGATTTCAGTAAAGCAACCAGGTCAGAGCATGTCTTGCCAGGGGCATCCATCTACAAACAACCCTACTCCCCCGGTCATTATTCTATGTTCATTTAACACTCCTAACAAACTGTATCCTCACAAATCCACCTCAAAATAAACACTTTGAATCCCCAGAACACTAAGAGTCGAGTTCTAAAAGGCTCTCAGCACCAGAACCTAATATCCTCCTGCCTCTGTCGAAATTCTCCTATACCAACTTAGGATGGCTCCTAGTTCTCTATCTCAATCCAAAAACAAATGAATTTCTTCTTCCAAAAAAACAACTAAATATATATCTATAATCTCCCTCGAATCCGACCTTCTAAAATTCAGCTACTAATATAACCAATACAAGAAGAAAACTTTCAACATCAATTGTCGAAACAAGACACAGAAACACCAAATTCACAAATACCCAGAAGCTGAAAACCTCAAACAACCTTGTCAATAACCATCAAATGAAATCAGAAACCCCAAATAACACCACCACCACCCCAACAATTACATATACACAATAATCTTCTCATTACAATCAAAACAAACAAAAATTTCTTCCCCCAAATAATAATAATAAAAAAGATGTAAATCTGTATCTGAATATGTGTACATATATATAAACGAACAAATATATTTCTGATCGAGAGAATTCACCTCAAAAAGACAACCAATACCACTAGCAAACCAATCAAGATCTTCTTCAAGCGCGAGACCGCCCTGATCAATCGAAGAGAACCAAAAGGTAGGTGAAGAACAAAACGATAGAAGAGGAACAAAAAAAAATAAAATTCCCCCTACCCAGAAAGCGATTCTTTAAAATCAACTATTTTCGATGCTCAAAACCAAAAAAATCCTTCATTTTTATTTTATTCTAATTTTTTTTTAATGTAAAAAATTCAATTCAATGTTGATGATAACTACATCATCATCAAAGACAACCAGCAATTCATCCATAAAAATGGAAACATAATTTAGTATTATTGATGATTATGATGATTATGGATTATGATGCTGATCAAGATGTGATTTTTCTAATTTCAATACGAATATTTGACTAAAAATGTTTATTTATTTATTTATTTTGTTAAAAAAAATTATTTCGTGGCAGAGAAAGTGACATTTCGTAACGTGGGTACATGATCCTGAAACCAAGAAAACGATGTCGTATATAGAAGATTATTGGATTACAGAAATGCCCCTCTTTGAGTTCAGACATCAACTGACATAGAAAGTACAGATTTTGTTTGGTTTTTTTGTACGTGTTGTCAGTAGACTTGCTCAACTGTTGTCTACTTTTGGATTGTGTTACAAGTTACAAGTTTACAATCATTATTCGCTGTTACAGGCTTACAGCACAAAACCGCGTCCAAGGTTGCTGATTTTTAGGGCAAGCAACCCTTTTTTTTAAAATCATTTATTCGACAATCATAAACCTATCATCCATTAATCCGTCAAAAACATTTAGACCTATCACATTATCCGTAATTCTATCCATTAATAAAATCCACAACGATCATAAATGTATTTACTTATGAATTTAAAGTTTTAAACTAACTAAGAAGATATCCTTTTAGTTTAATAATTACTATATATTTTTTGCAATATATACGAGTAGATACATGTTTTAGTGAGGGGGAGGACTCGTACCCGTAACCTCATGATTCAGGTGTGGAGTGTTTAATACCGGACCAATCTTATCTCTCATAAATACTAGATTATTAAAAGGGAATAAGTTATCTAAATCAGCTGGTCCACTGTTCTTTATTGTTTGACAACCATGAAAGAGCTTGCTTGTTTTGAAAATGGAAGAGCCAGCCAAGAGCCAACAGACAGAAAAATAATTAAATTACATGCAATTTGTTAAGAGAGTACTACCATATATGGTCAGCCAAGTAAACTCTATTAAATTGGTCGATAGTACTTATCCTATATATGGTTCATTAGTTAATTAGGAAACTTAAGAGATTGTATATACAAAATATTTTCCATTAGAGATACATAAAACCCATTGACCGTCTTGAATGTTTAATAAAAATATCTAATGATCTATGATATATATATATATATATATATATATATAAATAACCCGATAATATACGATTTCGAACATTGAAAGGAGTTGTATATATAGTCAAGAAAATGAAATCTTGTTGGCATTATCGGGGAGTGATATATAAAATATATATGTCTGCAAATTGAGATCTATTAAAGATTTGATAACGAGGGTGAAGATGCAAATTTGGCTTAGAGTTCCTTTAGAATAATAAAAAAAAGATGAAGATGAAAGAATCGTAAAGACAATCTAGTTTAGAGTTCCATTAATTTGACTGTTTTTTTATTATTATCTTTTTTCATAATGTTAAAATCGGATATATAAATATTTTTTTAGAGAAATCCGTTTTTTAAAAAAAAAAAAATTAAATCCTTTTTCTTTTCTTTGCTTTTTAAGTAATTTAAATCCTTTTTAAAAAAAAAAAAAATTAATCATTTATCACCTGATATACTTTCTTATCTTCTACTATTATTAATTATTTGGAAAAGAAACCAGTTGAAAAGGTTTCAAAAGTTTTTACTGTAATAAAAGACATTTTTTAAAATTTTAATAACATCCATTGGATTTGCTTTCGTCCAATCAAATGGTAGTTATTAAGTCCAATAATATTATTGGACCAGTAAGGTAGTATGACCCTCCACAATCATAAACCAATCATCCATTAATCCGTCAAAAATATTTAGACCTATCACATTATCCATACTTCTATCCATTAATAAAATCCAAAACGATCATAAATGTATTTACTTATGAATTTATACTAACTGAGAAGATATCCTCTTAGTTTAATAATTATTATATTCTTTTTGCAATACATGCGAGTAGATACACGTTTAAGTGAGGAGGGGTACTCGAACCCGCAACCTCGTTGTGTTTACCACTGGACCAGCCTCATCTCTCATAAATACTAGATTATTAAAAGGGAATAAGTTGTCTAAATCAGCTGGTCCACTGTTCTTTATTGTTTGACAACCATGAAAGAGCTTGCTTGTTTTGAAAATGGAAGAGCCAGCCAAGAGCCAACAGACAGAAAAATAATTAAATTACATGCAATTTGTTAAGAGAGTACTACCATATATGGTCAGCCAAGTAAACTCTATTAAATTAATTTTAATTGGTCGATAGTACTTATGTTCATTAGTTAATTAGGAAACTTAAGAGATTGTATATACAAAATATTTTCCATTAGAGATACATAAAACCCATTGACCGGCTTGAATGTTTAATAAAATATCTAATGATCTATGATATACGGATTTTCTATTATCAGTTCGAACTAACAATAAATATATCAGGACGAAGAATGTGGATCATTAGATTTACATACTTTGACTGCATTTGTCAAAATTTCTCCATAATCTGTGGTCCACATTCTTCATCCTGATATATTTATTGTCAGTTCGAACTGATAATAGAAAGACTGCTATGATATATATGTATATATATATATATAAATAACCCGATAATATACGATTTCGAACATTGAAACTTGAAAGGAGTTGTATATATAGTCAAGAAAATGAAATCATGTTGGAATTATCGGGGAGTGATATATAAATATATATATATATATATATATATATATATATATATATATATATATGCAAATTGAAATCTATTAAAGATTTGATAATTAGAAGGTCATAGGATGTGTGACCTAATCTGCAACTTTGAAACAGTAAAAGCACTCAGATGACACACACACGTATATAAATAAATAAATATATATATATATATATATATCTACTAAAATTTAGAAAAATAAAGTATGTATGTACACAAATACACAATGTTTGATCAGAAATTAAATTATAACAAAAAGCTACGTACACAGGAATTTAAGTTGCTTAATTAATTTTCATGCATGTTGTGCAGTTGGGCTGGTTTTGAATAAGAAGATGACAAGGAGACATACTCAAGAAATTCACTAGAACTGAAAAGCTGCTTTTGCATATGAAGATGACAACTAACGAGACATACTCAAGAAATTCACTGGAGCTGAAAAGCTGCCTTTGCATATGAAGATGACAACTAACGAGACATACTCAAGAAATTCACTGGAGCTGAAAAGCTGCTTTTGAATATGATAGACCCTACGTCTCTACAATCACAGGAGTGCGATAGTCCTCATATATACAACAAGAGCTCTTTTTGTTATAGCATTGGCTCATACGACTATACGAGTAGGGTACACAAGTTTTACCACTTGATGTATATATATGGCTGCTAATTATTAATCATCCTGATCAAGTGATTATATTTCATTACTTATTTTTGTTAGAGTATATGAAGTTTTGAATTTCAAATTAAAATTAAATTAATCATAACTTGAAATTCTGTATTCAAAATAAAATTTCCAAATTAATTCAGGATCCCAAGTTATGGATTCCAATATATTATAATTAATCGGAACCTGAACCTGAAGTTATCGATTCAAATATAATTAATTATAACCTAAAATTCTCGATTCCAATATAATTTAACTAATCAGAACATAGAGATCTCGATTCCAATTTAAATTGATTATAAGATATATATGCATCAAGCATGATCATTGATCCAATGTTTTAAAAATAAATTCAAACATGAACCCGAAATTCAAATTTAAACATAAGATTTCAATTTACTCATGAGATAGAACTTGAAGTTCTGAAACTAATTGCTTGTGATTTATTATTTGGAAAGAATAATTTAAATCTCAATTATATGTAAACGTCAAGTCTAAAATCCAAACAAGTATATACTAATTATTATAATGTTTGAGAAAATTCTGAAAGTAAAAGCTAGCTAGCTAGCTCATATTGAATACCTTCCATATAATTAATAACATGAAAAAAGAAAAAAATCTCCGGGATTTGAAGTTGTTTTTTCATGTATTACATTGGATTGCTGCTTCTGAATATGAAGATGACAAGGAGACATACTCAAGAAATTCACTGGAATTGAAAAGCTGGTTGTCATAAGCCTCCCTGAGCTTTGGTTGAGAAAGCACTGCCCAACCAACATTGACGAGTCTGAGAGCACTCTCCACGGCAACAGAAGGACAGCTTAGAAGGGCTGAAGCCAGATGATTATATTGTTTCTTGATATAGTCAATTCCAGCGGTGAGATCTTGAATGCCGAGGACTGCATACCAATTGTTGACCTTGGATGCAATCTTGTGAACCACGTATGCTTTGAAATAAGGGCGGTACATTTGTATGCATTTAGGGTTCTTAAAGAATGCTAATTTAATGGAGCAGATTGCCATGTCGATGTTTTGCTGCTTGAACAACTCTTCTGCCTTGTTTTTGCAGAATTCATCGTCCTCCTTCGAAAGTTCACCTAGCAAAGATTTCACAGCCTCATGGTCTATGTCGTTAAACAGATATTTCATCGGAGGAAGTAACATGTTTAAATCAACTGACAAGCTTAGACGTACACACCCAAAACAAAACACAATTAATACAAATTAGAAGCTGGGTTTAAGCGATTGATTCATGTAATTAATTTGTAGCTAGTTATATAGAGATAATAAATCTACCATAAATACCATTCTTTTTCCAATTTGGAAAACACTTATGGCGTATTTACTAATCAAGGATCTTATTTGGGAAAGGGAATTAAGTTCCCCATTTTCAAATTCCTGTGTTTACTAAATTTGTGGGGTATTAAGTTTCTGAATGAAAGAAAACTTGATTCCTCTCACCCACCCAGGGAATCAAGTTCTCTTTCCTCATTGAAGAGGGAAATTCATATCTTTTTACTAAAATATCCACAATTTAAAAAAAAAAAAAAAAAAAAAACTATATACATAATTATATATATATATATATATATATATCTATATGATCCCGTTTTGAACAGTACGCACTAATGTAGCTACATTAATATCAATGTATATGGACCACTGATTATGGAGAAATTTTGACAAGTGCATACACTTTGAGTCAAAGTATGTAAATCTAATAGTTCATATCCAACGCACTGATGAAGTTATAGCAATGCTCACTAACTTGAACATTTCTATAAATATATATATATATATATATATAATTGTGAATTTAAAATAAAAAATAAAAAAATAAAAAAAAACTATACTGTGGCAAAAACCAAATTGTGAAAAAAAAAAAAAAAAACCTTTTTATTTATTTATTTATTAGCTATACTCATGTCTCTTATATATATATATAATATGTATATGTATATATACAGCTATTTTGTATACATAAGGGTATTTTTGTAATCAACTTTGTAAAAATTTGATTCCAATTCTAATTCTACAAAAGTTAGTAAACTTCGATTCCCTCTCATTCCCTTTCCAGTGGAACTTGATTCCGATTCCATTCATTCCCGCCCTTAGCGTTTACTAATTAATACTACCTAGTGAAAAGGAATTAAGTCTGATTTATGAATTCCAGTGTATACTATTTTTTTTTTAAAAACAACATGTATATTTTTCATTAAAATCTTCTATGAAATGTATTAAAAAAATTCTTCAATAAAATTATGTTATATATATATGAACGTGAATTATAAAAATAAAAATAAAAATGTGTATACAAGTATTTTTTGTGTTCAAGAGTATTTTTGTAATCAACTTTATACAAATTTAATTTCGTTTCTAATTCTTAAAAAGTTAGTAAACAATAGAATGGAATTTAGTAATTTAATTTTGATTCCCCCTCTATTTCCTTTTCAATGACCCTTGATTAATTAGAAATCCTAACAAGGGAAGGAAACTTAATTCGTGATTTGTGATTACTATGTTTATTAAAATTAATCGGGAATCAAATTATGTGGGTGTCACATGCAAATTAGGAATTAAGTAACTAATTGGAAAGAGAACTTAATTTCCCCCACCAACCTAAGGAATCAAATTTCCTTTTCTGATTCTCCCTTTTCCATAGAACTTGATTCTCTATCATTTCATTATTGATTAGTAAACGTGACATAGCAATGAATGCTTTGAAATAAGGATTGTAGGTTTGTATGCGTTTAGGATTCATAAGGAATGCTTTGCCAATGGAGTAGATTTCCATGTCTATGCTTTGCTGCTTGAACAACTCTTCTGCCTTGTATTTGCAGAATTCGGCGTCCTCCTTTTCCAGTTTACCTAGCAAAGATTCGACTGCCTGATCATGGTCTATGTCGTTAAACAAATATTCCGCAGGAGAAAGTAACATGTTTAAATCAAGTGACAAGCTTAGACACACCCAAAACAAAAGACAAAATAAAAAAGGTGGGTTAGTTTAAGCGATTGATTCATGTAATTTGTAGCTAGTCATGATATAGAGATAATAAATCTACCATTAGGAACTTTGGTCAAGCTTCAGTGGTCTACAACTCAAGAGCGACCAACTCCTTTGCGGACCTTCTGGCTAAAAAAGGCTCTGGGCAGGAAGGAGAAATTCTTACTTGGAGTGATCTTGGATAAGTGTGTAATTGGGGGTTGTGGGTTTTCTTTTTTGTTGTTGCTCGGGTTGTTGTGTTGTTTGTTCTTGCGGGACTCTCTGTTCCCTGTTTGCTGTGTTTTTTCGTGGTCTGTTTTTCTTTCCCCTGTTTGGCCTTGTTTTGTTTCTCCTTGGCTCTTTTTTGAGCTCCAATAAAGTTGGCTTTTCAAAAAAAAAAAAAAAAAGATAATAAATCTACCGTTGTTTGGATTGTGTTTTCTAGTTTGTCTTTTGGCAAGTTCACTAATCAGGAGGAAGGGGAACTTATTGCATGATTTGTAATTACTAAAATCAGTTGAGAATCAAATTAACAAATCATGAATAAGTTCAACCCAAGGAATCCCGATTAGTAAACACATCTTCATCTTCTTAACTGATATTGGATTCTCTTTGCTATAGTATAGACAAAGTAATTTTTAAGAACTTAATTTCACTTTATATAAATAAGGTGATTAATTCTTGCAAGGTGACCAAAACGATGGTATAATATACACAGTTTAGACAATTTTAAGAGTTCTATTTAATTATCTATTAACTTAGGTGTAGATTTAAAAATTAAAATAGGTCTACTTCCAAATTATCAAAATTATTAATACAGCAGTTGCAATAATATGAACACCGATCTTCGTTTTTTATTTCGGCCAAGGACATTGCTTATAGTTAAGCCCAGTCCTCAAGAGTCAAACCCAACCCTTTGGACTTGCTGGCCTCCATAGTTAAGCCCACCTACCCAACCATAGAGTTCTGAAAGGGCCGAACCATAGTCTCGGACCGCCTCACTTTTTTTTTTCCTTTTTTTTAAAAATATATTATTAAATGATACGTGTGTAGAGATGCATATTTTTCTTCAGAGCCCCAATTCCTTGCGTCCCCATCCCCATTTGGGAATTTTTTTTTGGGAAAAATTGTGGGGGGTGGGCAGATGGCGGGACCCATTTTCCCAATTTTCCCCACAATTATATTGAAATGGGGATGATGATGGGGGGGAGGTCCCCCATCCCCATTCCCCCAAACACATATAAATATAATAATAATATATATTTTAATTTTTTTTTTATTCTTTGAAAACCCTAACTCCCTAAGTATATATAAACATTTTATATAAAATGCACTAATGAATTTTATTTGTATTTGTAATGGAATGTTTGTTTTTTTAGTTTAATTTGTAATTTTTAGTTAAATTGGGAAATAGGGGAATGGGGGAAACAGGAAAATGGGGAAAAACAGGAAAAATGGGGAATTGGGGATGGGGATGGGGATGGATATAGGTCCCCCCAAAATTCCCCATCCCCATTTTCCCCAAACAGGGAAATAGTGGGGGGGAGGGGATAGAGGAAGGGTCTGGGAAGTGGGGATGGGGATGAGGGGACTTATATCCATCCTCATTCCCCAAATGTGCATCTCTATATGTGTGACACCCTTTTTTATTTTATTTATTTTATTTTACGGTATCTGCCTATCAATCTATTTAGATTTAAAGCTTTTTTACTATCGATAGGATTCGAGCCACTTGCCTAAACCCCAAACTCGTTCATCTATCAGCAAATAGAATATATTAGTTTTTTGAGTAATTAGAATATACATATCCAAAAACTTCTCTGCTCATCAGCAGAGAAGTTTTTGTCTGCTGTCAAATGGGTCTTAGGCTGTTTTCCTGGTTGCAATAGCCATGATCAGGTCTTACAGGACATCAGATTGTGGTTGAGCAGTTTCAGTTTAGTTTCTGTGGAGTTCCGAGATAGATCGACTAACACATTTGCTGATTCTCTAGCGAAGAAGGGGTTAAACCCTACCGTTGATGTCGTGAGGTGGAGTGTGTTCTAAGGTGTTAGGGGCTGTGTCTGTCTCTGGATTGCCGGTCCCCTGTTTTCTCTTTGGGTGCTGCTGGTTGTGGGTTTTGGCTGCTGGGGTTGGGGTGTTGTCTTGGTTTTGGGCTTTGTTGGTCTGGGTGTGTTTCTGGGGTTGTCTCCCCGGCTTTTTTTGTGTTTCTTCCTGACTTGGTGCCTCTTTAATCTATTGCCTTTAAAAAAAAAAAAACTTCTCTGCTCATCAAAAGCTCTGGTCTAGCTAGAGTTTCATTAGAAGAGGATCAATTCATATGTAATAATAATAATAAAAAAAAAAAACAACAACAACATAAAAACAAAACCAAAATCCAAAATCCAAACAAAAGAAATATGTACATGGTTATAAAGAAGAAACCAAAACTCCAAGAAGCAAAGTCGTTTTCCTCTCTATGAAACTCCAAGAAGCATCCATGGCTAGATTCCTTGTGTGATTTTTCATGATCACCTTATTTATATATAGCTACTCATTAATAACTAAAAAGAAATCTTGACAAAGGGTTTATGATGATCCATTGATCTCTCTATATATATGTACAATAGTGTTTGTGTAACTGGTTGCCGATTCTTTAAGCAAAATCGCCATTAATCATTTCCTGATCTCCTCAACGATCCAAAGCACTTATCACGATCCTGAAATAGACACACAACCACAAATTCCAATTTAGAATTAAAATTGCCAATATACATTGATTGTTCAACAATTTATACTTACGTTAGAAAAGAATCTTATCCATCAAAATTTTAGATTAAATTTCTAAAAAAATAAATAAACATTTTATCTGATAAGATTCTTTCTTAACGTGTGTTCATTGAAACAAATAACAAAAGGGAGAGAACCAATCGTAAACAGTCGGACTTCTAGGCTCATGAACAGCTTGTTCGAATGGTTTTCTCCTTGTGAATCTCTTGAAATCCCCAGGTGGTGTCCCCGCTGCATGAACGATTTCAAAAATCAAATTTCATATCATCTGTTAGTAACAATCAGACTCAAACCTAGGATTTCTGGGTCAAACTAGGTTCTGAGTAACAGAAAGTGTTCTAACAATAGTATTTAAGAACTCTAACATGCATGTGTTTGGTTCCCGGGAAAATAATCAAAGGAATTAAATCAACAAGATGGAAAATTAAACTTACGTGTCGAAGGAGTTCCAGGAGGAGAGGTAGAGGAGGCAGCTGATGGAGATCCAGGAGGATCATCAATTGACAAGTTTCTAAAATTAGAATTGCTTCTAATAATAGTGATACTTCTTGTGATCACCACAGGATCATGATCAACAACAGCAGATGATGGTGATCGTGCGGTTGAAAATGAATCATACTTCCTTAGTTTTCCGAGACCCGATTCGGGTGTCGGACCGGCAAGTGTTTCGTCCCAAAGTTTATGAAGAAACCCCATGATCAAAGTTACAACTTTTTTTTAAATTATTTTTTTTAACTTTTTGGCTTAAGCTTCTCAGTTTCTCTGTGTAACAACCGTCAAAAGGCCTTACAAAGAAAAGAAAAAAAATATGAAGAAGATGGTTTTTTTTTTTTTTTTCCTTTAATGGTAGATGAGACCCAAAACGACTGTTACTTAGAGAAAGAAGGGATCGAAACGAATAAGTGAAGAGAGAGAGAGAGAGAGTGTTTGTGTGTTCTCTGTTGTTGTTTTTCAGTGAAGAGATTAATGGAGTTTTAGGGGTTTTATAGAGAAAGAGGAGAGATAGGAAGAAAAGATAAGCTTCCGGCTAATATGGCTTTGTTTTGAGCCATCAAAAAAACGATGAAATTAGTCAATTTTTGAATAATTTTTAAGTCTAAGTAGTTGAGGTTTGATTTAAAATTTGATTTTTGAAATTAATTTTTAATCAATTGTTAATTTTGGTATGGTAATATTATCCATCGGTGTTCGTTTTTGATTAATCACCATGAACTAATTAGAATAATTAAACCTTAGAAGGATGAAAAATTGGACCCTATATATAGTCATTTTCTAACTTTTGATGGTATTTATATTATTTAATAGTTGAAATATTCGGATCATTCATTCGGTGCTTAAGTAAATATTATATTTGATTTTAACCATAATGTGTTTGATATTAACGAGGGTTATGAAAACTCCTTACACGTTCTTGTCAATCGATACCAACGAAGAGTAAGCCATTAGCCATCGAATGCAAGCCAAACTCGAGTGAAGCCATCGAAGGGTTTGAAATTAAAAGAAACAAAGCTCGAAATTGTAATGTAGAATAAATACAGTGACTTGGTCAAGTGGGCAGACACAAAGGACCTACTTGAAAACACAAAAACATATCTGATTTTACACGTCAACTGGATAAGATTCGAGCACTAGATCTACCTACATTTTCATTTGTGAACCTGATCAATTGGAGTTGGACCCATTTTCAGTCTCGTGAGTCGTGACAAGGATGGTGCATCTCTTCCCCAACCAGCAACCACATTGTGTTGCATTGCTAGGGTTTATGTATGCAATTACTATTGTTATTAAGACACATCAGACTATAAGTCTTGTTTTTCGAGATCATCTGACACTAGATATATATATCAGAGATCATATCAACAAACTACCTATCATTTAACATTGGATATTAGAGATTATACCAATAAATTAGCTAAACTTAATTATTTCTAGCATAAGTTGTTGGATATGTGTTTCAAATTAAATGGTCCATTGGTATGTCATGGGACCATATGCAATCTTGACCTCCAAGAGCCAACCTTATTTTTGGTGAACCCTATTTGTTTTTGAGGCAATAAGTCTCGGGTGCCCTACCCGAGACTTATTTTTAGAATATTTTTTTTAACTACTTCATCGACCTCCAATGGAGGTCGTTTCGATGACCTCTAATGGAGTTTGACCGTTTCGACGACATCCATTGAAGGTGAGAGGTGAGGTCACCTCCATCAATGGAGGGTTTTTGAAAGAAAAAAAAAATCAAAGAAAAAAGAATAAAAGTAAAAAAAAAAAAAAAAAAAAAATAGTGGTATTTTTATCCATCGCCATACTTTGATGCCATTTAAACTTGAAGCATTAACTTGGTGACAATCACAAAACTAGGGGATGAAAAGAGTGCTATCAAGAGTGCTATTCATGAAAAGAATTCTAATAATTTTTTTTGTATAATTTAAAATATTGATGAAGATTTTTAATGAATTTTAGAAATTATCAGTGCTGTGTATGAATGAAATTATTGAAAAGTGTTACCTCTTTATCACTACAAAAGTGCATTTTTCTTTTCTTTTCTTATATCAAAATTCAAAGAAAATGGACATTGCTTCTTTGAATGGGTTATATTATATTAAGTATTAACATCAAAATGGTCCCCAAAATTCAATTTTTTTCTCAAAAGCTTCACAACACCTTAGATTCATATTGCAATAAAGGTCCCACATAGACCTTTCTTTTGTGGTCATGATCAACAAAGAATTTCTAACACATATAAGCCAATACCCTTATAAAACCCTACATATATATATATATATATATATATATATATATATATATAATTGGTCCTAATTCAATAATTTAGTTTGGGTAGGTGAAGCTTTGATTGTGAAAGGAAAACATCATTATTGTCATTTCTTCTCATTTAGAAAAATTAGTTCATATGTAACATCACTACTTGTTTTAATATAAGTTTTCATTTCTTGTTTTCTTATTAAAAAAGTATTTCATGATTGGCCTTCTTTTTTTATTTTCCTCTAATATTTGCATATTTGATTTTTTATTTTTTATTTTTTTATTTTTTTTAATGAGCTTGATTTGGAATGGTAACTTTGAAATTGACAATCAAATGTAATAAATTAACTGGTAGCTTGGCAAGCTCGATAACTACAATTAAACCCATAATTTTTTTTTATATTTATTTTAATAAATTGATGCAAGCTCAATATAAAAAATTAATATTACCAATTGTTCTAACTTCTAACTGGTTCTCAAAAAAGTCAAGAGTCAGTAGATGGTTAGTCTTCAAAATGAACTTCACCATATTGTATATATTATATTATCTCATATTTTCCCATAAAACCACATAGTTTGAGGAGACCTCTCTCCTCTAGTGAGGGTCAGTGGCATAGCCAGAATTTCCAGTTAGGGAGAGCTAAACTAAATTTTTAGTCAAAATAATTCTTAGTAAGTTTGATCATCAAAAGAGTTTTTAGTAATAAAAAAAAGGTTACACCTAATAAGGGGATGTGAGTACTCTTACCCTTTAAAATGCATATGCTATATAAAAATTGTCAATGATTAATTGTCATAAATCCTTGACAGTTTTTATATTTATACACCACTGTCGCCGCCGTTCGGCAACCGCCACTCGCCGGGCCCACTTTTGATAATAATGACTTGAGACCTCAAGTCAAAAGTTATAAGCCTTAACCACTTGACTACAACATTTGATTTGTTAATATTTGAACAATATTTAATTATATACAGTAGAACCCCTGTAAATTAATCTTCTATAAATTAATATCCTCTCTAAACTAATAAAAAATCCTGGTCCCGACTCAGGCCAGTGTAAAAAATTAATAAACCCCTCTATCGTAATAATTAATAATTTCTTTTTGAAACCTAGTGTAAAATTTCGGTCCCGACTGTCGCATAAATTAATAATTTCATAAAAGTATAAAATATATTACAAAATATTCAAGAACTATAAAAGTACTTTAAGATGTTAGTTTGCACAAGGTCACCATATTTGATATTTTTTATTTCATCCTTCATCTTTTGAATTGTCCTCAAGAAGTTATTGTGATCATCTTCTTGTTGTAGCCAAAAGGTTTCAACTAAATTTAGCATTTCAACAGCCTTACTTATAGAAATTTTAGGTACCTCTTAACTATTGTTGTCGTCATCATCTATCTCAACCACACTAACATTATTTTGCATTGTGATATCATTGATGATATCCTCTTCGGTTTGAGTGTAACAAATCTTTCTTAAACAAGGAATCCTGAAAAAATGAACTTTCTGTGAAGAAGAAAACTGACTAAACAAGTAATCCCAAAAAGGAGCCTTCCCTAAACAAGAAAGCCGACTTCCACACGTTTTTAAAGACCAAATAACACTTTACAATGTAAAATCCTTCAAATTAATAACCCATCTAAATTAATACTCAATGATGGGTCCTAAGATTATTAATTTAGAGGGGTTCTACTCTATAACCTATATAAGTTGTTAGAAAAAAAAAAAAAAAACTTGTTATATAAATTTAAATTTATTCAACTAATAAAAATTCTAATTTCCACGACAGACATGTATTAAAAAATATTTATTGAAACTTTTAATAAAATTATATTTTTTTAAACATATATAATCGAGTTATTGGTCTATACTCTATGGTCATATTTAGTTACATGATAGAATGATAATCAGAATAGTAATGGAAATGGAAAGGAAAGGAAATGAAAACTAAGTTTTTTGTTTGATTGGAACTTTAGAATTAGTCTCTGAATCAATATTATTTTGTTTGGTTAACAACGGAACGGAATGGAGTTAACTGTATTTTGACCAAAATACCCCTAATTATAAAACATTCATAATAACATGATATATTATGGATAATAATAATAAAATATAAAAGTATATTATATATATATATATAATTATATATTATTTAATATAATACATATGTATTATATATAATGCATATAATAATATATATATTATATATATAAATATAAATATATATAATTTATAATATATATATTATATTATACAATATATATAATAATATATATTTATATAATATAAATATATAATATATATTATTTAATATATTAATATATAATATATATAATAATATAATATATAATACATATATATATATATATATATATATATACAATTTTACTATTGTCAATTCGAACTGACAAAAGATATATTAGTTCTTTGCTTGTGAGCTATTAGATTTAAATACTTTGACTTGGCTGCATGCACTTATTAAAGCATCTTTTAAATTCAATGGTCCACATGTAAGGAACTGATATATTTTATATCAGTTCGAACTGATATATAATAGAAAGACTGTATATATATATATATATATATATATATATTATATAATACATATAATAATAATAATATATAAATATATAATATTATATATGTTTATATATCGTTATATATATTAAAATAATATAATATATAATAATATATAAAATATATATAATATATATTTATATATCATTAATATAATATATAATAATAATATATTATTTTTGGAATGGAGTTGGGGCATATGAAGGTATTTATGGAATATAAATTTTAGTTTTGAATGGAATGGGCATTCCATTAGTTTTTGGATGGAATGCGCATTCCACCAAATTGGTGGAATCCCCATTCTAATGGAATCACTATTCCATTGTATTTTAACAAACCAAACAAATGAAATGGCTTTCTTTCCATTTCATTCCATCCAACCAAACATGGCATATAGGAGACTCATGATATCAATTGTAATAAGCATGATTTGGAATACAACTCTCACTACAGGAGAGATATTTCTCAACATACATCTTGCAATTTAATGAACAAATATAAGACTCAGATTACTAATTTATATGAGTAATTGAATTATTAACGTGTCTCTTAGTATGAAACAAGACGGTGCAAAATAAATAAACAATTTTTTTTTAAAATATTTTATTTTTAATTTTTTAAAAGTAAATGATTTAAAAGTAAATTTATTAAATTTAAAATTTTACTTATCCAATATTGGTTTGCCCACAAACCAACTGTCAAAAACTTGCAATTCTTGACAGTTTTTGAGAACTGTTAAGAAAAAACTGTAAAATGATAGTTTTTCTCGTAGTGTATAAAATAAATACATATATTTATAAAATAAATAACAAGAAAATAAGAAATAATCTACGATACAAGTGCATCGTTTGGGTGGTACCCTGCAATGATTCACAACATAAAATTCATCAGTTACCATATCTGAATCAATTGTACAGTATTAAAAAGTTCTTTTTCAATATATACCACCATGCAACTTGCAAGAAACTCATTTTCAATATTATTGTGAAGTGTTGTTTTAATAAGCTTCATGGTTGAAAATGTTGGCTTTAATGTTAAAGTAGAAACAAAAGAAATCAGCACAAAACGAATTAATCGATCAATCAAGTACAAGTGTTGTGACTTTTCAGTTTCAAATAATCTACGACACAATTTTGAAAGTGGAGAAATATTTGGAAACCCTGTTAAAATAAAACTACATGGTTTGAATGGGTCTAATGATCTTACTTAACTAAGTTAATTATCAAATATTTGGACTCAATATTTTAAAACGTTAATTTGAGCTCTATGATGATATTTGTTTCTTTTGAAGTTCCACATATGGTGCTGGCAACTCGAATAAGAGACATTATCAAACTAAAGAAGCACTCATATACCATCAAATCATATTGGATGGTGGTCTTTATGATGAGATATTGAGTTGAATAGAAACTGAAATCCATAATAATAAACTTTATAATTTCATTTAATTTTTATAATAATATTTTAAAAGAATAATATAATATATATATTTCAAAATTTTAGACCAGGCTATAGCCCGGTCTATTGTCTACTTTCCTCCGTCCTTGGTGGGGGTAAATACCTCTCGATTATGAGAGTAGAAATATATGAACCGTACATGTAGTGTTTGATATCGATAGGTCCCAACTGACTTCTAAAATGTTTGGTGTCAAATTTTATTATTTTTTTAAAAAAATAGTTCTCAGAAAATCATGACAAATTTTCTTTATAAATTTATATCTTGCTATCGCGAGAGCTGCTCATGTGTAACATTATTGTCTCTATCAATTCATTTGTTTGTATATTATTTATGTTTTTTTTTTTTTTTTTTCATTTAAAAAAAAAAAACACAAATTTTGAATATTCTCTCTCTTTTTTTGAAGCTGAATATTTTCTCTTTTTATAGTAAGATTGATATAAATTCTGAATATATTCATCAACCATATATCGACATCCATATTTTCTCTTTAAAATGTGTCCAATGTGTTAGAGATATACATATATTAATACAAACCTCACCTAAATACACACATTTTTCATACACTAAGAAGATCAAAACTCATCACATTTTTCTTGGGTACGATCCCTTTTGCAAATACGAAAATCAAAATCTGTTGAAAATATTGTACGTAAGTACGTAACTAAATGCAAACTAATATTAGCAAATGCCTTTTTAATTTGTTGAAAACGTTTTGACCTAAAAAAAATGGTGGAATATTGGTGGTGGGGAATCCATTTTGAATTTGTCAAAAAACTATTTTTCCTAAATTGTTGATGGTCCATACACTTGTTTGTACAAGAAGCTAGAGGTGGGAGGAAGCAGAAGTATTATAAGGAGAGAGTTCTTGTCTTTGTTTCCCAGAAAGAAAAGTAGAGACAGAGATGGCAACAACAGTGTTAGTGTTCTTGTTGTGCCTTACAGCCGGAGCATTCACAGCGGTCCGCGGTGAAGATCCATACTTGTTCTATACATGGAATATCACTTATGGCACCATCTCTCCCTTGGGAGTGCCACAGCAGGTTATTCTCATCAACGGCCAATTCCCCGGACCTACCATCAATTCCACCACCAATAATAATGTTATTGTCAATGTTTTCAACAACATTGACGAGCCATTCCTTCTCACATGGTACGTTTTCTTTTTCTTCGTCTTCGTTTCATTATTTGGTTTGCATTCACCGATCACTGTTAGTAGACTAATTGCATTTGATGTTAAAAATAAAACCAGGTTAAGTAAAAGAAGTTTGATTTCATGAAAATTACACGTGTTGTTTATTATCAGGAGTGGAATCCAGCACAGGAAGAATTCATGGCAGGACGGAGTTCTTGGAACAATGTGCCCAATTCTTCCTGGCACCAATTACACCTATCACTTCCAAGTGAAGGATCAGATTGGTACCTACATGTACTACCCATCCACTGCCCTCCACAGAGCAGCTGGTGCCTTCGGTGGTCTCAATGTCCACAGCCGCTCAGTCATCCCAATCCCATATACACTACCATTAGAAAATGATGACTTCTATGTCCTCATAAATGACTGGTATACCAAGAGCCACTCCGAGCTTAGGAAGCTCTTGGACAGCGGCCGCACTCTGGCCAGGCCACAAGGTGTTCTCATTAACGGCCAATCAGGCAAGACTGACGGACAAGGCAAACCCCTTTTCACCTTGAAGCCTGGAAGGACTTACAAGTTCAGGATTTGCAACCCTGGACTCAGGACCACTCTCAACTTCAGAATCCAGGACCACAACATGAAGCTTGTCGAGATGGAAGGATCTCATGTTGTTCAGAATGTGTACAAGTCCCTTGACGTGCACGTCGGGCAATGCTATTCAGTTCTTGTCAAAGCTGATCAGGAACCCAAGGACTACTACCTGGTTGCCTCCTCCAGGTTCCTGAAGGGCGAGCCCCTGATGGCTACCGGCTTGATCCGCTACGAAGGTGGAAAGGGACCAGCCTCACCAGAGCTCCCCGAGGGTCCTGTCGGATGGGCCTGGTCACTTAACCAATTCCGTACCTTCAGGTGGAACCTGACAGCCAGTGCCGCCAGGCCAAATCCTCAGGGATCATACCACTACGGTGAAATTAACATCACTCAGACATACAAATTTGTCAGCAGTGCCAACAAGGTCGATGGAAAGCTCCGTTATGCCATTAACGGTGTCTCACATGTCAATCCAACCACCCCACCAAAATTCGCTGAATACTACGGGGTTCCTGAAAAGGTTTTCAAGTACGATGTGATGAGTATCACCCCACCAGCTGAAAAGATCACTAAGGTTACTGTTGATACCAACATTCGCAACGTTACATTCCATGACTTTGTGGAGGTCATCTTCGAGAACCATGAGAACACCGTCCAGTCCTGGAAGGTTGATGGCTACTCTTTCTTTGCTGTTGCCGTTGAGCCTGGAACCTGGACTCCTGAGAAGAGGAAGAATTACAATCTGCAGGATGCAGTGAGCAGGCACACCGTCCAAGTTTTCCCAAAATCCTGGGCAGCAATCCTGTTGACATTCGACAATGCAGGTATGTGGAACATCAGATCCGAATTGACTGAGAGGACTTATCTTGGACAACAACTCTATATCAGCGTCTACTCTCCAAGGAGGTCTCTCAAGGAAGAGTACAACCTTCCTGACAACTCTCCACTCTGCGGTATTGTTGCTGACTTGCCAAAACCCAAACCATACAATCAATAATTTAGATTCAAATTATGTACACACAACCTCTCTAAAAACATTTTATTGTTCATTCATGATCTTCTAAGTCTTGTTTGTTAGTATCAACTAACACTTGATATTAGAGATCATGCTGATAAGTTTCCTTTATTTATTTTATTTTGATAATGTATTTGTTATGATTTTTAAAGAATTCTAAAATTTATCTGTCCTCTATGAGTGGAATCATATAGAAGAATGTTACTTCTTTTTTTTTTTTTTTATAAATAAAAATCAAAATTCAATGAAAATGTTAATGGACATTGCTTCTTTGAACGGGTTATATCATATATATTAGCATAAAATATAGTCCCCAAAATTCCTTTCTTTTTTTTTTCTTTCTCAAATATTTCACTATTGATTCATGCTGGCACAAAAAATTCAGAGCACTCATAAAGCCAATTGCCTTGTAAAATCCTACATATAATTGTCCCAAATAATTTAGTTTGGTTAATAATGCTTTGATGGGCGAAAGGGAAACATCAATATTGTCAATTCTTCTCATTAAAAAAAAAAAAAATAGTTCATTTGTGACTTAAAGTTTTCTTTTCTATTTTCATTTATAGAAACTATTAGGGCACTTATAGAGATGTGAAATTGGATTGGATGATCTGAAACCAATCTGAATCTGGTCGAAAAATTTGGACAAAAAAAGTCTAAATCCGAAGATATCTTTATCCGGTTTTCGGATATGGAATGGGAAATATACTGTTCAAATTCGATCTGAATTCGATCCCAAATTGAATATATCCGAATCAAAATCTGATATTTCAAAAAAAATTTTATATATATATATATCACATAATCATTTTTTTAACTTTAAAAAGAATTTTTTTTTCAAATTAAATTGTTTTATTAATATTATTATTTTTAATCCGAAAAGAAAAGTCCTAATCCGATGATGTCAATATCCAAATCCAAATCCAAATCTGAAAATTTTCAAATCCGATACAATACAAATAATTAGGAGACTTTTCTTAGGGAAAATCCGATCCGGAAATTTTTAGATCATAACCGATACGGATCTAAAAATCTAGAAAAATCGGATAAATCGGGATACATTTTCTTTCGAGGCACATAAAGTTGTGTATTGATGTATTATAATTTATAAGAATACATATGAATTATTTTAAATTTTAAGTGTTTTTTTTTTTTTTTTTTCCCGAACTGCACACTTCATTAAAAAGGCAGAGAGCCGATAATAACAAGCAAAACAAGGCTGCCCAGAAAAGAGGCAAACCCAAAGCACACCAACTAAAAGCTATACAAGGCAAAGCAAAAAACAGGGCACACAACGAAGAAGAAAACAGACTGAAACATAGAAGACTACAGTAGACAAAGGAAAGCACTCCGACAGAAAACCTATAAAGTATCACCCCACACCACTTTATATATCTCCGCTATTAGACATTTAGACGATCCCATTTTGGACGGTTTATACGTACACGTGAACGATGAGATGAGGTTGATTCGGTGATAAACTCCTCATACTTATATCCTGAGGTTGTAGGTTCAAGTCATTTTCCTTCAAAAAAAATCCACAAATTTATGTAATACTAAAAATAAAAAAAAAAATAAAAATTAAAAAAATTAAAAAAAAAAAAAAAAAAAAAAACGCCTTGAATTAGGACACATATTAATTAACATCACCCCTATTATTTGTTTTATTTCTTGTTTTTTATTTAGAAAAGTTTTCCATGATTAGGGTATTGATCTCGTCACTTCTTTTCTTCTTTTCCTATCTACGTTTGTGTTTCTTCATCTCACTCTTTTCTTTTTATTTTTGTAATAAGCTTGATTTGGAAAGGAACCTTTGAAATTGACAATCAAATGTACTAATTAACTAGTTCTCAAACAAAAAAATAAATAAATTATGACACATTTTCTTTATAAACTTTTATATTACCATCGAGAGATCAAGCTAGTCATCTGTAACATTGTTGTCTTTATCAATTCATTTGTTAATTTGTCTATTATTTATGTTTTTTTTTTTTTCATTAAAAAAAATGATTCTCTTCTAGTAAGATTGAAATAAATTCTGAATATATTCAACCATTTGCTAAGTTATTTTTTGTGTGTGGAGGATTTCAACAAGGTTCATCCAAGTTTGGTGATTTCAAGTCATATGATTAGAGCACCTCTTAAATGGTGTCCACCTCTGTCGGGGGTGTTCAGAAATGAGTGTTGATGTTGCGAATGGAACTAATTTTGTCGGGGTTGGCGCTATGATTCGTAATCATCAATCTTGACGAGGTTCGTGTGGCGTTTGTTTTGCCTCATGTCGGTTCTTTCTCCTCTTTTATTGTGGAACTTTTTGTTGCTAGAGAGGCTAGTTATGTGCTTCTCAGGGTTGGTGTCATGGTTCATCATTTTGTCCTGGTTTGATCCAAAGTTGTGTTCTTATGATTTAAGGCAATAAAATTCTGAAAACTCTTTTCCTTTAAAAAAGAAACCCCCATTGTTTGTAAAAATTTCAATCAATTCTACCGGTTAATTAACAATTAATGAATAATATGGATAGAATCACAGAATCAACAATTTGATAGATAAGCTTCTTAGAGAAGCAATATGTAATGGTTTTGGCTGATTAAGTAGATAGTGTTCACTTTAAGCTTCAATACGAGTGTCTTTTACCCTCGATCACGAATGTCTTTTTAGACTATACACTTCACACTGCCGTCTTCAACTCATCAACTCAAAACACATATATACTTTGTTAAAGATTTAATTTACTTATTTTTTTTTTTTTAGTTTTAACAAGAACAAGAGAGTGATACAAGAAGGTCATGCTTATTTAATAATTAGTTCTTATCAAATGCTTATTTAAGACTAGCTAAAAGACTAAAAGTTTGATGTATAAACTAAACGGGTTCTTTTAATTTGTGTTTTAAACAGTGTTCGAGAAATCAGCCACCTAAGTCAATTAATCGGCTCAATACAGATAATCAGCAGCAAACTGAGCCAAAATGGCTAAAATCGACCTTATTAGTCGGTGACCGATTAATCAGCCAAAAATGGACAAAAAAAAAAGGTGATTGGATTTTTATGCACGAAAATAAAAAAAATAGGTCTAAATTCGCCGGCCGATTAATGGATGATTAATTACCGACTAATCGGCCTGGGCACTAGGCTCGAGGTCTCCGTCCGGCTAGCGCCTATCGCTTACTATAACATTGTTTTTAAACAAGTTCAAGTCAAAACAAAATTTTTATATTTTTCAAGATACGAAAACTTGTGCAATTTTATTTTTATCTGAAATTATATCGATACAAGTATAGACCAAATTAAGGCACACATTAATGTTTTCCTACACTATAAACAACAAAACTGTGATTGTAATTAAAACCCCAACTTTCTCACATTGTTTTTTGCTAGAATATCAGCGTGGCATATTGTTTTTCTTTTACAATTAATAAATCATTAACGATACCATTTTCTTCTATTTCCACTTAACGATTTAACCATTAGTTTCGGTACTAATTTTAATGGTTGAGAGTGAATTTGACATTTTGTACATAACTAACCGCAAACTAAAATTAGCATATGCTACATTAAATCAGTTGAAACTGCTTTAATCTAAAAAAAATGGTGGAATTGGTGGTGGGGAATCCATCTTGAATTTGTCAAAAAAAGAAACTACTTTTCCTAAATAGTAAATTGTTTGTGCGAGAAGTAAGAGGTGGGAGGAAGGAGGGTTATAAGAAGGGCATTTGGAAGAGGAAAATAGAAGAAAAAGGTAAGAGAGATGGCATCAGCAGTGTTAGTGTTCTTGCTGTGCCTTACGGCCGGAGCATTGACGACAGTCCACGGTGAAGATCCATACTTGTTCTACACATGGAATATCACTTATGGCACCATCTCTCCCTTGGGAGTGCCTCAGCAGGCTATTCTCATCAACGGCCAGTTCCCCGGACCTACCATCAATTCCACCACCAATAATAATGTTATTGTCAATGTTTTCAACAACATTGACGAGCCATTCCTTCTCACGTGGTACGTTATCTTTTTCTTCGTCTTCGTTTCATTATTTGGTTTGCATTCACCGATCACCGTTAGCAGAATAATTGCATTTGATGTTAAAAATAAAACAAGGTTTAATTCAAAGAAGTTTGATTTCATGAAAATAACACGTGTTGTTTATTATCAGGAGTGGAATCCAGCACAGGAAGAATTCATGGCAGGACGGAGTTCTTGGAACAATGTGCCCAATTCTTCCTGGCACCAATTACACCTATCACTTCCAAGTGAAGGATCAGATTGGTACCTACATGTACTACCCATCCACTGCCCTCCACAGAGCAGCTGGTGCCTTCGGTGGTCTAAATGTCCACAGCCGCTCAGTCATCCCAATCCCATATACACTACCATTAGAAAATGATGACTTCTATGTCCTCATAAATGACTGGTACACCAAGAGCCACTCCGAGCTCAGGAAGCTCTTGGACAGCGGCCGCACTCTGGCCAGGCCACAAGGTGTTCTCATTAACGGCCAATCAGGCAAGACTGACGGCAAAGGCAAACCCCTTTTCACCTTGAAGCCTGGAAGGACTTACAAGTTCAGGATTTGCAATCCTGGACTCAGGACCACTCTCAACTTCAGAATCCAGGGCCACAACATGAAGCTCGTCGAGATGGAAGGATCTCATGTTGTTCAGAATGTGTACAAATCCCTTGACGTGCACGTCGGGCAATGCTATTCAGTTCTTGTCAAAGCTGATCAGGAACCCAAGGACTACTACCTGGTTGCCTCCTCCAGGTTCCTGAAGGGCGAGCCCCTGATGGCTACTGCATTGATCCGCTACGAAGGTGGAAAAGGACCAGCCTCACCAGAGCTACCCAAGGGTCCTGTCGGATGGGCCTGGTCACTCAATCAATTCCGCACCTTCAGGTGGAACCTGACAGCCAGTGCCGCCAGGCCAAACCCTCAGGGATCATACCACTACGGTGAAATCAACATCACTCAGACATACAAATTTGTCAGCAGTGCCAACAAGGTCGATGGAAAGCTCCGTTATGCCATTAACGGTGTCTCACATGTCAATCCAACCACCCCACCAAAATTCGCTGAATACTACGAGGTTCCTGAAAAGGTTTTCAAGTACGATGTGATGAGTATCACCCCACCAGCTGAAAAGATCAGTAAGGTTACTGTCGATACCAACATTCGCAACGTTACATTCCATGACTTTGTGGAGATCATCTTCGAGAACCACGAGAACACCGTCCAGTCCTGGAAGGTTGATGGCTACTCTTTCTTCGCTGTAGCTGTTGAGCCTGGAACCTGGACTCCTGAGAAGAGGAAGAATTACAATCTCCAGGATGCAGTGAGCCGGCACACCATCCAAGTTTTCCCAAAATCCTGGGGAGCAATCCTGTTGACATTCGACAATGCAGGTATGTGGAACATAAGATCGGAGATGACGGAGAGGACTTATCTCGGACAACAACTCTATATCAGCGTCTACTCTCCAAGGAGGTCTCTCAAGGAAGAGTACAACCTTCCTGACAATTCTCCACTTTGCGGTATCGTTGCTAACATGAAAAAACCTCCACCATACAATCTCTAATTTAATTTAGATTCAAAATTTATCTACTCACAACCTCTCTAGAACAAAATTGTTGTTGATTGATGATCATCAAGTAGTAATGTAACTAGGTGATCATATTGTTTACAGGTTGTGCTTTTGTATTATTTAATTTACTCTTTCCATCCAATAAATTCTTTCTTCCTCTTAATTATAAATTAATAAAAGTTTGTTTTCGTTACATAATTTTAAACTCTTGTGTATTATTATTATTATATTTTCGCTTTGAGAATTTGATTTGATCTTCGTTAGTGTTTCTAAATGGAGATCTGCAAGACAAAATTAACATTAATATTATTTTTGATTAATATTAAAAATCTCCGCTCACCTTTGAACTATTATTGGATGTATAGTTACAAATGTTTTTATTTTAGAAACCTCCTATATGAACTAACACCGTTAGGATTCCGTTTGTGTTGACTGAGTTTGACTATTAGAAAGTCTAAAATAACAAAATTAAAAATGAACCAAAAATATTGGAAATGAGTATTTGATTGGATTTATAAAAATAGACAAATAAATACATATTCTAGTTTATTTTCAATGATATTGATTCTTTTGTAATTTTGTTATTTTTAGGGATAAAATTGTCCATGAAACAACTTCTCATTTACAAGTTAACATTCCCGGTTTTTGTATCATTTAATTAATTAATTTGGTAAAAGTATAAGGGTATAATAGTCAATTCACACAATTGAAGTTTAAATAGAGACATTTTAGACTTTTTAACGGTCAAACTCAGTCAATACAAACGGAATGCTAATGGTGTTAGTCCATAGGGAAGGTTTCTAAAATAAAAACATTTGTAACTATACATCCAATAATAGTTTAAAAGTGAGGGGAGGTTTAAAAACCTATTATTTTTCAATCATCTTGTTGTTCTACTATCAACTTGTTACACCATTTACATTTTTAAAGTCTCAGCTTGTACCTTTCCTCAACTTTAGCATCCTCCATTTCATCACTTGAACATTATTGTTATTATTCAAATGACAACTTGTTCTCTCCATCACTATTTATCTTTACTTTTTGTGGAAACATTGCTAGTTTTGGCAATCTTCTTGGTAATTAAAAAGAATTAGAGCACACAAACCATACAAAAGCATCACTTGTGGATTCATATAATAATCAATGATGGTATAGTTTTTGTCGTCTTATCAATGGTTTTAATATATTTAAATATTCAATTTTTTTTTTTAAATATAATAGATAATAAATCTGTACGAAATGTAACAAGATGTAGGGCCCATTTGTGATAACTTTTACTTTTGGCTTTTGTAGTAGAAGAAGAGAAGTAAAAGCCATAGCTTCTTAATTTCCGTTTGGATGGTAAATTTTAAAATAGCTTTTGTATCCAAAAGAGCTTTTAAGATCGTTTGGTTGAAACATTTTAAAAGCTCTTATAACTATAATTTGACATTTTTACCCTTTAGAATTTGTTTGGTTGGAATATTTTGACATTTATATTTTAATTTGAGTAAATAATATATATGTATTTTTTTTAATAAAAGTTTATTATATTAAATAATTTAATATTTAAAAAAAAATAAAAAAATCTTTTTCAAAAAACAAATAAATAATTTCATAGACTTATTTATAAAAAAAGTGGCCCTATCTGTCTCTCATCATCGTCAATTTATGTCATATCAGTTTCATCTCTACTTTTCCAATGAGTTTCATCTAAGTTCAACTTCCCAACTTCAATTCAATTCGCTGTAATTCTTGTAAAGTTTTACCTATTTTCCTCATCTGGGTATTGTTCAGTTTTGTTGTTGATGAATGATGAGTTTGAATTTTAGATTTCATAACATTTGGTACTTACTTAGAATCTCTCAACTGGGTTTATCTCAGCATGTGAAGGTAAAAAAAAAAAACTAAAAAAGAAAACATAAAAATTTCCAGAAAAAAAAATCCACCGTCTATAACCAATCCAAAACAGAATCATAAACAAATTAACATAAAAACGAATTTGTATTTATTTTTCCTTTTCCCTCACCTAGATTTTCTTCTTCTCCTCTTCCTGTATGTTTTTTTGTCTATAATTTTAATTCAATTGAAACCCCTTCCACAACCAAAATCGAACCACCACAAACAAAACCCAAACTCTCTCTCAGCTACGATCCGTCATCGCGATTCAGACGAAATCGATCCGCCGCTGCCGCGATTCACATCAGCTTCGAATCGACTCCCTTGCCGCCATGATTTAGACCCAGTCGCGAATCAACCGCCGTCATGATTTAGACCCAGCTTCGAATCAATCCTGTCGCCGTAATGCAAATAGATCGCTCTTCTTTCTCGATCACCGCCGCGGCGAAGGAAGCTGGATTTGTGGGGTTTTGTGGCGGCGAGCGAGAGAGATAGATGTTTGGTTTCTGGATTTGTGGGGGTTTGGTTTCTGGATTTGTGGGGTTGGTTTCTAGGTTTAGTTCTGTTGAATGAGCGAGAGAGATGAGAGATAGATGGTTAGGTCGTGAGGAGCCCTTTCTATTCGAATTGGTTTCTGGAAACAATTGGAATTATTGATTTGTTATTTATACCAATAAGGGTAAAATTGGCAATATAAAAGTTTCATTTAACTGTTCATTTGGCTTCCTAAAAGCCCTTCCAAGAGAAGCACCTATGTTGATGCTTCTTGTAAAAGAGCTTCCAAGGTCAAGAAGCTCTTCTCCTATTTTACCCAAACAGTCCCAAAAATGGCTTTTGGGTCTCAAAAGAGCTTCCAAGCCTCTGAAATGCTATCCCAAACAGCCCCGTATTTATAAACATGTGATCGATAATAATGATTACATTGTAAACATATTAAATAATTAGTGTTCTACTTTGTTAATCGAGACTTTGACGACAAATTATTTGTCCGACTTAATTATTTGTGCAACATTAAAAGTGTCATATGTAACTAATTATGATAATTCAAAGGAAAATGATATATATTAATAAAAGGAAAATGCTTGGGTACTGACCACTCAGTACCCAACTATACTAACCACCCAATGGGGTGTTACCACGTAACCAAAACTCTTTCACTTTTTACATTTTTCTCCTTTCTTTGAGTTACGTGGCAACCAACCATTGGGTTAGTCAGTACCTTGGGTACTGACCGGTCAGCACCCAAGTGTTGTCCTTAATAAAAATCAACTAAAAAGTAATTTTTTGTGCTTCATTTATTAAGAGATCTCACAACCAAGTTAATTGATACCCTACCAATTTCTTTTCAAATACTATATATATACAGTCTTTCTACTATCAGTTCGAACTGACAAAATTTATATCAGTTCCTTGTATGTGGGCCACTGGATTTAAATACTTTGACTGACAAGTGCATATAGCCAAGTCAAAGTATTTAAATCCAGTGGCCCACATGCAAGGAACTGATATAATTTTTGTCAGTTCGAACTGATAATAGAATTTCTGTATATATATATATATATATATTTATATTTATATTTATATTTATATTTATATCATATGGACAAAAGTATGTTAAGATCTTATAATAACATCACAATGGACGGAACTAAAAGTTTGATGTGGAGAGTGGGGGATGTAACAAATTTTCTACGGTATGCACATAGCCAGTCCTGACTTAACTGAGGCCAAGGGTGAAAATGAAAAAAATAGGCCGCATGTGCAGTTGACGGAGTTTAGTGCAGCCAGTGTTTTAGTAATCAGAAAAATTGGCCAATTAACCGTCAGAAAAATGGTCATTTTTTGTTGCTGTTTGTAGGCCAAGGCCGCCATGTCCGATGTCGATAGCCGGTCCTGGAGCTTGGAGATGAGAAGAAGGAAGTAGATCTGGTCTTGCTGTAACTCATCATCGAAAAAAATGAATGAAGAAGATGAAGAAAGATGGAGAGGGAGAGTATTTGTGCGTTTCAAAAACCAGATCTAATAAAGAAGATGAAGAGATAAACAAAATAAAGATAAAAGAAGAAGATGAAGAGAGATAGCAAGAGAGTGTGTTTCAGTGTTTGTGCGTTGAAAAGAAATGTTGAATTGTGGGGTGTAGAGAAACTGAAAAAGAGAAGTGACACAAATAATAAGACCAAAGAAGAAAAAAATGAAAATAAAAAGTCACATATGGTTATGTGAGGTTCGATCTAATGATAATGCTGAGATGTTTGGGTTTTTAAATAATAAACAAATATCTAGATTTTTTTCTTAATCAAAATGATTCTATTATGTTGTGAATAAACGAATAACAATCAAAGAACAGATGAATCATAAATAATAAAGTGTGAGAGAGTGAAGAATGAAGATAGAGAGACGAGGGAGAGCTTTGTTTTGTATTGATATTCTAAAAGATCCAAAAAATTACAAATGAACTCAAACACACATATATAGGCAATAAAGAGGAGGGAGCTTATTAATGTGGATGCGACTCTGTGCGTTAATAGAAAAATTTCTAGTGTTGGAGTTGTTATCTGAGACTGGAATAGGAGAGTTATGGCTTCTTTGTGTCATAGTTTTGAGGTTTCCTATCAACCTATCATTGGTGAAGTGTTGGCCATCCTGGCTGGGATGAGGCTTGCGTTGGAGAATGGGTTGTTTCCAGCGTCAGTCGAATCAGATGCTCTTGTGGTTGTCAATCTTATTGGTGCCAAGACTGTTCCTTCTTCTAATGTGGGTTTGGTGGTTCACGACATTCTGCTTCTTTTGCAAAATCCTTATTTTTCTTCTATTTCTTTTGTGCCTAGGCTAGGTAATAAAGTAGCTCATAGTTTGGCTAAGTTATCCCTTGATTATAAGGGCAAGTTTGTTTGGTTGGAGGACTGTCCATTGTCTGTGGAGGGTCTGGTCTTGAGCGATTGCTCGGGTTCTTTGTAACCTTTTTCTATGAATGGTTTTCCTTTCAAAAAAAAAAAAAAAATGCTTATTGTAATTTCTGTTGTTCAATTATTATTTTGCCACCCCACTTGCATTTGCTCCTTCAATGGGAAAGCCACACCCCACATTTTATAACATGTGTCTCACTAGTGGGTAATTAACAAGGATTGAGATTCCATACCCATCTTATTTGTGCTCAACTTTCAAACTGACATGTGACAAACAAACAAAACAATGGCTGAGATTAGTTTCCTTTATTTTTTTTTTCTCTTTCTCCTAATTTCTTTTCCCTTATCTAAATTTTCCTTTATTTTTTTTTTCCTCTCTTTCTCCTAACAATGTGTTTAAGCAGATAACAACAACAACTTTTTTTTTCAACAACTTTTTTTTTTCTTAATCCAAAAATTCTCTCTTGACACTGATATGTATTTTTCTGATCCTGGAAATTTATATAAAGAGAATTTAGGATAGACTGTATATTTCTGATCCTGGAAATTTACAATAGAAGAATTTAGAAGAAATACAGGAGATAGAGAGAATTACAAATAATAACTTCTCCTGATAACAGGCACACAAACTACCCACTAACAAGAGAATTACACCTACTAACAACATGGTCCCCAAATAAGAGGAACCCATGCATCCACTAATGATCGGTACAAACCGTCACGCTCGCAATAGTACGAGGTCGAATTGCAGTGCAATGATAGAGTAGGGTATCGTCCCACAGAGACTAAGGGATTTAATGATTACTGGCGTTCGAAGGCACGCGTACTATTTGAACAAAAGATTTAAATGATTTTCAAACTTATCACTAAATTAATCTAAAGCTAATTTTAAGCATGTATTAAGCAAAATAATTAAATCACACAAGAAAACGATATTTGTAATTCGATGAAATAATGCTAGAATTTAGAATATACCATACCCTTCTAATTACGAATTTCAATCCGCCCAATCTCCCCTATTACTCAAGTAATCGTTATAGGTTGGTGCCCTCTCTAATTAACTCCTAATCTCTTTCGAGCAATAGAAATCACACCTAAACATACATAATATACTCAGGCTAATCTAGCACAGTGGGACACAACACGATCCCTATATGCCGGCCTAGTGATCTCTCGACTTTCCTGTCAAATACAATGGATGTCGTGACGAGCACGTTTAGCGCGTCACCTCTCGGTTCATTCACACAACCAATGAATCAATTACAAGATGATCAATCAAGTAAAAGCATTAAGCACACCAAATATCCATATCACAACACAAACATTTTAAGAGAAATTAGGCAAATCATTACAAAAGATTAAGGGTTTGGTGTATTCATAACTCTAGCATATATGTGTTTAGCTCATATTACACATCCAAGTCATTTGAGATAGTAAATTGAAATAAACCATAGCAAATACACAAGATTAAGAGAAGAAGTTGTAAGAGTTGAACTAATTATGAAGAACTTCTTTGCAAGCTAGGCTCCAATGACTTGATGTCTCCAAGCTTCCTTTGATGCTCCAAAGTCACGATTGATGATGGGTATGAAGTGTAATGAAGGTTTATGTAGTGAAGGTGATGGGTTTATGATGAATTATGGTGAAGAGATGGTGGATTTGATGAATTTGGGGAAGAATATTTGGAGATGAAATTAATGGCGTGAATGGAGCAAAAATTGGATCTAGAAATTATAAAGCATCATTTAGAAAAATTGGTAAAGTTATATATATATATAGGTAGGTCAAAGAGTGGGTCCC
This sequence comes from Acer saccharum, assembly GCA_030490815.1. Lineage (NCBI taxonomy): Eukaryota > Viridiplantae > Streptophyta > Magnoliopsida > Sapindales > Sapindaceae > Acer > Acer saccharum. The sequence goes on from CM059866.1 coordinate 906,181, forward strand.
AAAAGTGGTGAAAAGCAAGCGGTAGCTATCATCTCGTAGTACGCTTTAACGTGGTTGTCTGACGAAACCAATCTTGGACAAACTGCCGAAACTCGCGGTTCGCGATTTGGTCTAACGTAGTACACTCTAACGTCCCAATCACGAAAGTTGGCAGCCCTTCACTTCAGCAAAAACGTAGTACAAACGTGATACAGACGTTTGTCTAACGTGATACACTCTAACGAAAACTGGAAAAAATACTCTTTTAAACCCGATAGTCCCGTACTTGCCCGGAAAATCTCCGTTATCACGCGTAGACTCCTCATAGAACAAAATGATCTGCAAATACATTATTTAAACATTAAAACATGGTAAAACCAAGGAAACGAGATCAAAACAAAGGAAAATAGGGGATACGCAAGGCGTAAAAATAGACTAATCAACTAACAGCAGCTAATAAGCGCGACTAATTCATGCTTGATTGCTTGACTACTTCTTGCCTTGTCTCTTAATGCATGGAACCACTTGCATAACTGTTGACCAGTTGTTTGCATGAGACCCCTGCACATAATAAGCGCACTAACAATACTAACATTAATTTAACACTCCACTCACTCGATTATTAACATAATTAATGCACATATCATTCTTGTTCTAAGAAAAACAAAAACAACAACCCGCAGAATGATTTTTTTTCTTTTTTTTTGAAAAGGCATCAATATATTAAAGGTAAACAAGGCCAGCCCACACAAACAAACAGCATCATAAGAGTGGAGATAAACATTGAGATGCCATGCTCATCTCATTTGTGCTCATCTTTTTAACATCCAGTGACATGTGGCATCCAAACAAATGAATGGTTAGGATTAATTTGTCTTAATTTTTTTTCTCTCTCCCCTAACAAATGACATTGTATCTCTCAAAACAAAAACAAAAAACAAAAAAAATTCTTCTTGTTTGACTCATAATACAGATTAAACGATTTTTTTTTAAAAAAAATAACATATTATTAATCTTCATTTCTTCACAAACCCATATCATTAATCTTCATTTTTCACAAACACAAATTGAATCACAATACACAAACCAAAAAATAAAATCTTTCCAAACATAAAAAGTTAGCAAATCTATTAAAAAAAAAACAAATAAATCTTAAAAAAAAAAAATAACACCACCGGACACCACTCTACCACACTCATCGGTCACCATCATCATCTTCCACCAACACCAACACCTAAACCTCCGCATCTTCTCTTCGCATCGCATTCAATTTCCTTCAGCCGCCACCGCCGTTGCCGCGTCTTCTCTCGCTTTTCACATCTAGTTCATCACTCTCTCTCTCTCCGCGAATCCATCTCCATCAATCTCCTCCATTTCTGATCTCTGGTCCATCTTCTCGCTGCCTTCTTTCTCTCCTATTTCATATGATTTCGTGTTTGGGTTTTGTGGTGGTTGATTGGTGCGATTTCGGGTTTGGTGGTGGTGCGATTTGTCGATTTCGTGTTTGGATTTTGATGGTGGTTAGTGCGATTTCGTTTTTGGGTGGTGGTGTGATTTCTCTATTGATGAAGATCTGAAGATCCATCATTGTTCTTTTTTATTTTATTTTTTTGTTTTTTCAATTTTTTTTGATTGGATTTCGTTTATGTATTTGTGAAATAGGTTTTTGTTTTGTTGGTTGCTGATAAAATGAAGGAAAGAGAAGGGAAATCCTTGGTTATTTTAATTTTTTTTTTTTTTTTTGGGGATTGTAAAGATGGATGATCTCCATAGTTTATTTATTTTCTAGAATTTATTTATTTTTTGGAATTTAATGGAGCTTGATCTGAAACAAATAAGAAGAAGATTTTTTGTTTTTTTTTTGTTTTGTTTTGAGAGATACGATGTCGTTTGTTAGGGGAGAGAGAAAAAAAAAATTAAGATAAATTAATTCTAACCATTCATTTGTTTGGATGCCATATGTCACTGGATGTTAAAAAGATGAGTACAAATGAGATGAGCAGGGGATCCCAATTCTAACCATTAATGATCTGTGTTTGTGAAGAAATGAAGATCAATGATATGGGTTTGTTAAGAAATAAAGATGGATGAATATGGGATTGTAAAGATTGATGATGTTCAATTTTTTTTTAAATTTTCGTTTAATTTGTATTGTTATTATTATTATTATTATTTTGTATTGAGATCAATCAATTTATTTTAAAAATGCTCTCAAAAGTATACAACTATATGAGAAATGGAGAGAAAGTATGAAGCATTATGAAACAAACAAGAAGAAGAAAAAAAGTTTGGAGTGATGGGATTCAGATACGATGTCGTTTGATAAGTGGAGAGAGAAAAAAATAAAATAAATTAATCATAGTGGTTCATTTACTTAAGTGTCACATGTCACTAGATGTTGAGAAGGTAAACACAAATGAGATGGGTAGGCGATCTCAATCCAATTAACAAATGATGATAATGGGTACGCGGTGGAAAGCCACATTTAATTATAGGACAGGATTCTCTTCTCACCTCACCTCACTTAATCTTATGACACATAAGCATTGCAATAAATGAATGGTTAAGATGTGATTGACACTTTATTAACAACCAATCACATATGAGGAAAATGTGAGGATCAAGTGAGAATCCTGGTCCTTAATTATAACATATTCAACACTAACACATAAAAAAAATTTTCAAAACTTTGGGGGGGCCATGGCCCCTGCTGGCCTCCACAGTGTTCCATCCTAATAATATATATCTCCCCTTTGCTATCACAATTCATAACCAAACTCCACCATCCATCTTCTTCGCTCTATCAAAACTCGATCGAAAAAAAAAATGGCGAACTCCAAGCCATTGCTGCTCACTCTCTTCACTCTCACCTTCGCATTCCAATTCAACTTCTCATTCACCGTAGACACTAAAACAACATCCAAAGAGCAACTAGAATGCACAATGTGCACTTCATGCGAGAACCCTTGTCAACCCATGCCATCTCCGCCACCACCACTACCACCTCCTGAAATTGCCTGCCCGCCACCTCCATCTCCACCGCCGCCACCACCAGAATGCCCTCCACCGCCACCACCCGTCCAGCCAGAGTGTCCTCCACCACCTGCCTGTTATCCACCATGCGTCGAATTCTCACCGTCGACAGTAGTTCCGTACTTTCCAGATTACAAAAAAATCCTGCCACCATCTGGTTTTGTTACATCTAACTCTGTTAGATTGAGTGTGGAGTCTGTTGTCTTCTTCATTTCACTTTTCTTCGCTCTAGACTGTTGCTTCTAAAATGTAATGCGTTTTTTTTTTTATAGTGTTTCTCTTTTAGTTGCATCTGCATGTATTGCATTTTGTATTTTTCAGATTGCTAATGTAATTAGAGTTAGCCACAGCTAGCTTTTCGATGGAAAAGTGCATGAATAAAAAAGGCTTGTTAAGTTTTTTGTTTTTATAAGAAATTAGGTATTTTCTTTGTATATTTATTTACTTCAAGTAAAGTACGTTCTCTGTATAATTATTATATATTATTGTTTGGAAAAATAAATAACTGTAATTCTTGCGTCAACACAGGAATTTGGTGTGTAAGCAATGGCTATTGAGTTAGGATCTACTGTATTTTCATTGTTTTAATTTCTTTAATAAGCTTTTTAATTAAAGTGCTCGATACTATTGTCGAGCTTTTCCTAACTAATAATTTAAATTTTTGGGTATTAGTCGGTGGTAAATTCCTCACACTTGCAGCACAAGGTTACGGGTTCGAGTCTTTCCATTCCTAAAAAAACCATGTAATATTTCAAGAAAAAAAGAATTAAATTTTGAGTTTAGTGTTTACTTAATTATTTGATATCAGATTGTATCCTACTTAATTATCTCAAGTTTGAATCATGGAAGCCCTATTATAAAAATTAAATATACATACTGTAACTATTAGAACACGGTTTATGCGTGTATCAAATTCACGGGACTGTGCATATTAGAGTGCTTAATAATATTGAGAATTTTTCTAGAATTTAATAATGGAAGCTTTGAATCTTTATTACTAAGATCTAAATTTAGTGTCCAAATCCGGTGTCTAAATGATGTGGCATCACTCTAATCCATTCATTTAAATCATACAAATCTAATACAATTTAAATAAATAGATTATAGTGATATCACATTATTTAGATACCAAATTTGAGCAAAGTAGTATTATTGTACTGAGAATATAGACAATATTTATACAAATAATAGGATGAATATATTAAATATATATCAATATATGACAGCCATAATATAAGGAATAAAATCAGCTCATGCTATATAATTTTGAGTAATCTTCAACAATTATGGCTTAAACATCGTTAATCATGGGATCGTTATCAATCATGGGTATTGACTTGATATATGATTACCAAAATTAACTTTGTTAACATCTCCGTTAAATAATTGTACAATTTTTTTGTTCTGTCACACCGTTTTGATATAGGTTTTCTGCTAACAGTCAGCTGCCTTTTGATGTCATTATATTTGCAGTAACTCATGAAAGGAATAAAGATGAATTCACCTCCACGGTTAGTTCTCAAAGTCTTTATGAGACGTTCGCTTTAACTTTCTGCAAGAGCTTTAAACCGAAGAAAATTAAGTTGTAAAAGCTTCTAATTTTTCATTCAAAAAAACAACATCATTCTATTGTAATCATCAACGAAGAAGATGAAATATCTTTTGCTTCCAAGAGAAGGAGTTCACATTGGACTGCAAATGTCGGAATGCACTAGCTCTAAAGGCTCTTTCGCTCTCCATGAAGTTTTAGAAAATGGAAGTTTATACATTTTACCATAGACACAAGATTCACAAACTTTTTTTGAACTTTATCAATCTCAAGCAACCCAACAACCATATTCTTTTCTTTGAGTAAATGTAGCCCCCTATTGTTCAAATGACCGTACCATAGAAGCCAAAATAAATGAAAGATCTGCATTTTCAACTTTTAGGGTATGTTTGGTAAGAAGGAAAAGGGAGAGGAAAGAAAGGGGTGGAGGGAAAAGTGGAGGGAAAAGGGAGAAGTGGGTGTTTGGTATGGAGAGAAAAGTGAAGGGAAAGGAAAAATGGAGAGAAAAAACCATGTGGGCCCACCATTTTTTAGGTAATTCGAATTACCATTTTATCAAAAAAAAATTTAATATATTAAATATAATATAAGGGTAAAATAGTAAAATTGATAAAATGATCATTTCATTCCTTCATGTTTACCAAACAACACGAGGGAAAATCATTTTCCTTTCTTTCCCTCATGTTTTCTATCCCTTCAAATCTTTCCATCCTTTCTATTTTCTTTCCTCCCTACCAAACGGACCCTTAATGCAAATTTCTCATCAAATAAGAACAAATGTGGAAAAACTTTGTTTTTTGACATTTCAACATTTACTATTGTGAGAATGTTTTTCTTATCAAAAATTTTGAATTTTTCAACATCAAAATGAATAGAATAATCTTTTTGAATGAGTTGTTGAATGATAATATTTTAATATTCCATAATTAATTTATATTGGCTACTTGAAACAACCTGGTATGTTAGTATGTTACACATCTACATAAAAATCCTCAAAAATCTTTGAGATTTACATTAAATTAATAATTCTTAATACATCAAAGCAAAGTCACTTTTAAGTTGTTAATTTTTAATTATGAAAGATCAAGCAAGATAATCTGTATTAAAAGACTATAGACCCACTTTAATCTTTTTCCAGTAAAGATGATGTATATTAAAAGACCATAGACTATATTAGGTGGGTTGGGTAGTTGAATACTAAATTTATAAACTCTGTTAGCAAATTATACCCAAAAATTAGGGAAAATATGATGTTAGTCCCTATGGTTTACCATATTACCCGTTCTGGTCCCCATAGTTTCAGTATTAGTCATTTCAGTCCTTCTGTGATGTTTTCCGTTAAAATCAGAGGTCAGATGGTCAAATTACCGTTTTGCCCTTAGTAATAGTAGAGTTGGTTGTAAAGACAATATTACCCTTCTAATAATTAATTAATAATTATTATTAAATTTACAATTAATTAAATTTTAAAATAAAACTAATAAAACCATTTTTAATTAAACTTCTTCTTCATCGATTCCACAAAAAAAAAAAAAAAAAAAAAAAAAAAAAAAAAAACAACATTTCCCCATCTATTTTCATTCCAAACCCAAAAAAAAATTTAAAAAGATTCAAAAATCAACATCTCCAAAAATCAAATCAAATTGATTTCAAGCCCCCTAAACACAAATCAAATTGATTTCAATAACTACAAACACAAATCGATCCCCCAAACACCAAAATCTTCACCACCATCATCAAACTCCACAAACCCAGTCCAAACCCAGAAAAAAAAAAAAAAATCATCAACGTTCAACCACCTGAAACATACCGAAAAAAAATCAAAGCCCCCAGAATACAAATCAAACATACCTGTTGACGGTGATTTTTGGTGATCACCAAGTCAGTGATTCGTTTTTTGAATTACTGCAGTTTATACTTGAGTATGGTCAAAGATTGTAAAGAAATAACAAGTGATTTACGTGGTAAAACTCCAAAAGATCGGAGAAACATCCACGGGATTGTTGCTTCTAGCAACAAAGTCAAATCTACTATGAATCACGATTACAAGATGAAGAACGATAAAGAATGATTACAAGAACTTTGCACTATGATCCTCTCTCTCCCTGTTCTACTTCTCGCGTACCCCTGTTTATGAATAGAGGGGGTATTTATACATGTTGTTTCTAGGGTTTTAAGATGACCGCTAGGGTTTAGTGTTGTGGCCCCCAAGTCTCAAGCGGTTTCCTAGTCCTATTTAGATTATGTTTTCCTTTTTCGGCTGTGTCCAATTCTGAACGGGATTCTTTCTCCTTTATTCACGGGAGAACTGCTTGTTTCCTTTTTAAACTCTAATGGTCCACATCGTTGCTTATTGTGGACCTGCTGGCTGCTGATTGCAAGTGTTGGCGACTGTTTTATTGTTTCCCGAGTGAGTATGCCCGAGTGTGCCCGAGTGTGCCTGAATCTGATCTGCTGCTCAAGCTGATCGTCTTTGTTTGTGGTCGGACTACTTATCCTCTTTTCCGAGTAAGTTATCGTGGAGGTTTCTGCTCCATAAGTTGACTTATCTTGACCTCTGCTGACCTGGCCTTCCATGGTGATGACGTGTCCATCACGACTATTTTTACCTATAACAATACCCCCTTAAATATTTGAGCCGATCATGCTTAGTCAAGCCCTCTCGGGTCTAATTTTTAACCTCAATATTTCCTTATGATTAATCCTCATTTGTCGTTTCCTGCATTAAAGTATCCTCGTTTGGATCAGAGCTTTAAATGACGTGTCTTAATTGCGACCGCACACATTTGATTTATCAATCATTTCAAATCTTTATGATGGCGATGCTTCTGCTCTCTGGCGGCGCCTGACGTTCTCTTGCTGCCACTTGTCCCTCTTTGTTTGGCTGTGGTACGGTGTATTTATGGGATGTGACCTTTCTGCTCGCCTGCGCGCAACCTACGTCATCAGTCCAAGCCCCTCTGTTTTCCCACTTTTTCTGCAACCTCTCCTAGGGTTTTGGTATTTTTGAAATCGAGACGTCGCCTATATATTCTGGTTTCGCTTTTTTCACTTTCACCTTCTTCTTCCATTTTTCGCTTTTATTTCCTCTTCCAGTATCTTTGCGTGCTCTTCGAAGGAGACTTTATCTGTGCCTTTTGATTCTCTGTGCTCCATTTTATTTACCAGCCCGTTTTTTCTAACCCTGCTGTTCTTGAGTTTACCTGCTTCAACCCCCAGATTTTTCCTCGGAGACCCTTTCTTCTGCGATCTGCATCGTCTTCGTTCTTTGCTACACCAAGGTTAGTCTTTATGGATTCTGGAGCTAGATATCGTCTTTTTACTGTTGGTATGATTGCTATTGAGCGAAATGATGCTTTCACTGCGTCGGTTGTTCACAGGTTACTAGACGAGCCCCGTTTTAATCAGCCGCGCTATATCGACGCTGACATTTCTAGACTTTTTCCGAAAAGACCTGCAACTTCTGAGGTTCCTCCTGCTTCAGAGATCCCTTCTGCTTCTGCCAGTTCATCGCCACCTTACTCATACCAGCCTGAAGCTTGGTCGGATTCTTCTTCTGCTTGTACTGATATTCGCCCGAGCAGAAGACCAGGAAAGAGGATGAGCACTCGCAGAGTTTACAAAGACTCGCATTCTCGGGAAAGCCGAGTGGCAGCCCAAAGGATCACCGAAGACGACATTGAAGAGGAGCACAGGGCCGCTCGCATTCCCTTCTCCCCCGAGCGTATTTGCATCTATGATGTTGAGCCGAATGTGGTCGGCCCTGACGAGATAATGCGATACATGCGGCGATTCGATCTGGACAGCAATGAGGTTTCGCTGATTCCAGCTGAAGGTCGGGCTGCATGGAACCCACCCCCTGGCCACGTGGCAATTTACGGGTCCATGCTCACCTGCGGTGTTACTCTTCCTCTCCAGCCTTTCATCACTTGGTTCTTGGCTGAAGCCCGACTCGCTCCGGCTCAGCTAACTCCGAATAGTTATCGCATCCTGATGTGCATGTGGCACATGTGGCATAGAATGAAATGGCCACCTCCCACCCTGGCTAGCTCTCTTTAGTGAGTGACTCTCGCAATAGCACGAGGTCGGAGAGTAGTGTAACAATGAATAAGATTCGTTCCCACAGGGATCGAGTGACCGATTACCGAAATTGATTAGTTTTGGTGCTATTCAAACAATCGATTATGAGATTTTATCAAACTAAGTAAATTAACTAAATTAAACTAAATGACTAATTCTAATGCAAGAATGAACTAGCAAGAAAATAAACTCGAATGTGATAATGGAGATAAATATGCTAGGACTTGACTACACCCCACCCTATATTGACTTACGTTTTAGACTCAATTATTCACCTAAAACATACTCATGCAATTTATAGATTCATGCACCCTAATATTAACCTACAATCTTGGTCAAGTAGAATAGGTCACACTCAAAACATACCCAAGCTTATCTTTCGATTACTCGGAATGTATGAATGAGTTCATTAAGGATTTTGGTGCACTAACGAATCCTATACGTTAGCCTAAGTAGGTCTACTTTTCTAAACATGCATAGTGGGCATTTTATCGAACACGTGGTGTGCGTCTCCGGTCAGTACATAACACACCACAAGATTCATTCAAAAGGAGATCAATCAATTGAAAGCTTTAAGCACACTAAAATACCCATACAAATCACACTTGTATAAAATGAATAAACAAAGGTCAATACATATAAAGAGTCATGGGTGGGGTTTCATCAAATCCTAGCACTAAATGTTTAGCTCATATCACAAAATGTAGCCATACAATAAATATGCTCAAAAGAATACATGGCTATAATAAAGAAAATGAAAGAGAATAAAGTAATAGAAGAAACTATGTAGAGTAGCTCCTCCTCCTTTGCTCTTCCTCTTCCAAGCTCTTTCTTCAACTCTCTTTTGCCAAAAAGATGAAGTGATGGTGATTGTGGTAAAATGGAAGTGATGGGTGTGTTTGGATGTTAGGGAGTTATGGAAGTTAGATGGGTTGTGAAAGATGGAAGGTGAGAGTAAGAGGAATGTGTAAAGGTGAGGTCTTGGTGACTATTCTTGGGTGAGAGAGCTTGTGTGGTTTAAAAAATATCAAAGGTTTATATAGATGAATGAATTAGGTCAAGGGCAAGGAGGTAAAATCTTGATTTTTAACATATTTTGGGTAAAAGGGCGAGCTTGGGGCGACCTGGGGGCGATTTGGATGCTCTTGGTTGAAGAAAACTGTTGAAAACCCGAGAGATTAGCGACCTTGAGGGGCGAGCTGCTTGAGCTCGCCTTGGGCTCGCATCTCTCTCGGGTGAAGTTTTCCAGCTTCGCGCACCGTTACGAAAATGGCCATAACTTTCTCTAGAGAACTCGGAATCGTGATCCGTAAAAAGCGTTGGAAAGTAGACTCATGGGGCTTTCCGAACATAGGTTATGTGAAATGTAGTTCAATATGAGGAGTGAGATATGGCCCCCGAAAGTTGAAAGCTCTGCACTAAAATTTCCAATTTCAGCCCTTTAACCTCCAAAACTCTTCAATTATGCTCAACACCTTATTTTAGAGCATATAACCTACACAATGCTCACAAAATGCATTATATACAAAAACACACTCGATTACGAGTACAAAATCTAGGAAATGGGGACCTCAAATAGGTATGTAAATCATCCAATCACACCCCTCGCGAGGTTCGTCACTTCTATTCGCTGAGGCCAGTGGGGAAGACCGGGATTTACTTTCTCCAGTCGAATCAGCCCGAGTTCTGGATTTCAAAAGACGTCGTGGTCAAGGGTAGAGTCCAACCGACTACGGACGAAAAGATGAAAGGATTTGTTTGGGGCTTCCTGACCTCAAACAAATTTTGGAAGAACAGCTGGTTCTTCGTGGGTAAAGACTGGGGCCAGTCGATCAGCTTTGACTTGGATGGCACTCAGATGACTTGCCGGGTTCCTCGGTACTTCTGTACGCCTTAGTGGAACCATCTGACTTCAACTTTTACCGATGAGGAGCTGAAGACTTTGGCTCGGGCAGCAGTCCGCGCCCCCTAGAGAAAAGGGGGAAACCCTATCTCTACAAAGAGGGGAAGATGATTAAGGCCCGTCTCTTCCCTCAGATTTCTGCGTGCCGCAGACGCCGTAAGTTTATTTGTTGTATGTATTTTTTATTTGCAGCCTGATTCCCAAGTTTGTTTGCTAACTCGGACTCCTTTTTTTTTTTTTTTGAAGTGTTTGATGTAGATATAGTCAGCGATGCTCTGGCACGCCGGATGAAATGCATCGTGGAGGCGAGTCGAAAAGCAGTCATTCGCCAGCGAGATGCTGGGATAGCCCCTCCCGAAGACGAATCTGATGAGGGTACTCCTGAGAATCTTCCCGAGGGAGATGACGAGAAGGGAGTACCCGATTATGTGCCCGAGGAGGCTCATGATCAAGAACCGACCGTGTGTTCGGCGGAAGCCGCGGGCGTTTCGGGGAACTTTGGAGTAAGTAGGACCTCTGCTGATTCGGGCAATCCAGCGGGTCCTTCTTCCAAGGGGAAAGAGAAGGTAGGGGATCTCCCTGAGCCCGAGCAGGCGAATCTCCCCAGCGGATCTGGTTCTCCCCACTCTGCTGCAAATATGCCAAACGTCCCCTTTGAAGCAGTTGGGGGGCCTTTAGGTGCGGTAGCTCCGGAGTTTTTGACTTCAGCCGAGCTGAATCCTTCTTCATCGGAGATTCCAGCCCCTACTGATCCGATTTCCACCCCTAGGGACAGCAACACTGAAGCTGGGCAGACTGGGAAGAGGAAAGCTTCGTTTTCTTCTGGTCGCCCTTACACCAAGATTCCCCGAGTAGTTGCGTATGTTGATTCCTCTTCGGAGGATGAGGGGGAGGGTGATGTTGAAAAAGATGCGAGCGTGACCCCTCCGCGGGAGCAGGTCAGAGATAGTGCTGGTGGCTCAACCGACCTTCCTCGAGCGGCCCCATCCGCCGAACTCCCCGAAGGCGATGTAGGTGGTATGGGCTTCTCTCCCCAAATCGATGATCCCACCCCCGAGACCATGTTCAGGGCCATGGCTTCAGGCCGAGCCTATATTGGGGAGGATCACTGGAGTCATTTCAGGACCAGGACTGTGTCTGACCGACTCTGCAATTTTTTTAACAGCGCTTCCTACGTGAGTAACGCCTTCGCTTATATGCGTCATTTCGTATTCTTCCTTTTCTTACTTCTATTTGTTGTTGACTTGTTGCAGATGGTGGCCGAGATGTCTGGGGCTTGCCAAGCTGGCGAAGCCCAAGCGGAGAAAATAAGAAGGCTGGAAGCCCAATTGAAGGAGAGCAAAGATCATTGCTCTCGGGCTGAGTTAGCTCGTCAGGAGGAGGCCAAGTCGAGTCAGATGCTCCTAAATCAGTGCTTAGCACGGCAAATGGAAGCCGAGCAACGGGCATCTTCTGCTGCGGAGGAGGTCAGGACTCTGCAGGATCAACTGTCATCCACCCGGGAAGCCTTGCTTCGGGCCGAACAAAATGCCGAAGACGCCAAGTCAACTTATGAAAGCCAAATCGAAGACTTGGAGTGTCAAGCCCTGACGGCTAAGGAACTGTCGAAGGGAGCTAGGCTGGAAATGGAGCTACAAAGCGTTGACCGTTTTAAGAGATCTCCAGTCTATGATGCTTTACTTCTTCGGGAATTCCAGCGTGGAATGGTCTCGGCCGGTGAATTTTTTAAGCAGAAGAACAGGGCGACTGATCGGGCCCGAGCCAACTGGAGCCTCTCAATTAGGAAGCATGTGGACACATCCCTGGAGTCTCTTCGGATCCAGATGAAGGAGTGGCGGGCGTATTGTAGAAGTAAAGGAAAAACGCCACATCCCATGCACCTTGAGGTTCCTACCGCCGAGTCTTTCTCCACTTTTTACGCCAGTGAGAGGGCGGGGTTCAACAATGAGAGACCCGACTTGGGACCCGTTCCTGGTACCGACTACAGTCACTGGATGGATGACGAGGAAGATGTGATCGTGTGGCCTTCGGATGACAGCCTTCTGAGCGAGTATGTGATGGAGCCTGACCCTGACGTTGGCAGAAGCGGCTTACCACCCCCGGCGCCTTCCTCTTGATTTCCAAGCCCTTTTTTGTAACTACACTCGTATATTTTTCGTATATTTTTTATACATTGTATTTTTCTATATATGAAATAAGAACAAAATTTACTCTTACATTCTTACTGTTTTACTGTACGACCAATGCCTGAATGGGACGACCGTCTGCTTGTACTAACCATCTTTGAATTTATGGATCCTTCGGGAATTTTTGGCTATGCTTTGACCGAGTACCTTATGGCTGGCAATTAATTTCAGCCGAGTATCTTATGTAACTGGCTTTTTACCCGATCAGACCGAGTATCTTATTTAACTGGTAATTAATTGCTGCCGAGTATTTTATGGAACTGGCTTATATCAATTAGACCGAGTATCTTATTTAACTGGTTTAACTAATTTTTACCGAGTATCTTATGTAGCTGGCTTATATCAATTAGACCGAGTATCTTATTTAACTGGTAACTAATTTTTACCGAGTATCTTATGTAACTGGCTTATACCCTTTGATTTTTGGGGTTTTTTAACCTCCACGTTACGTCGAGGCTCGCCACGACCATACGTTGAGGTCCTTGCACAAGTCACCTAGGACGTCTCCTGGTTTTATCTGTGCAAGGGTTTGTCGAATCGTTGGGGTAATTTGTACCGGCCAACACGACTGCGCATCTCACTAGTCTTTCTAGCGGCGCTCCGAGCATTTTCCCAGTTGTCCTGGTGCCTCGGTTTTGCCTTTTTACTAAGGGACGCGTTTGCATCGCCTTAACTAGGCGGGCATGCTACTACAGCTTTTCAGCCCTTCGAGCACCACTCGTCCGCTCTTTCGCGGCCTTATAGCGCCCGACTCTTTTTGGCGTTTATTCGGTCGCCTTGAGTGGCCGCCATTGAAATGTTGCTCATGGATTTTATTGATTCCGCCACACCATATTAGCAACTGAACTTTATTAGATGATCATGAATATAAAATTAATAAACAAATCTGAAATTTTAACGCAGAAACTAAAAACTGAGCTAAAGCAGAATAAATAAACTGTAGAACCATAATCGGATTCTTTTAGGGATAGAAGATCTTCAGATATTGTGCGTTGCATGGTCGGGGTACCAGGCTACCTTCTGGTCGGGCTATCATGTAGGCCCCGTGCCCTACGATTCTCTTGATGATATATGGCCCTTCCCATTTATCGGCGAGGGATCCCGATGATTTATCTTTGGTATTTGGGGATACTCTTCTCAGCACTAGATCCCCGAGTTGGAATCTCCGCTCCCGAACATGAGAGTTGTAGTACCTAGCAGCCCTTTGCTGGTATGTGGAATTTCTTACTTGTGCTGCATCTCTGATCTCTTCAAGCTCGTCTAGGTTTTGCTGCAGCATGTCTATATTGTGCTCGGGGCTGTATAACTGGACCCTAGGGGATGTAAAAGTTGTTTTTGCTGGGATAACAGCTTCTGTCCCGAATGCCAGCGCGAAAGGAGTTTCCCCTATGGACGACCTTACAGTTGTTCGGTATGCCCACAGCACCTCGGGCAGTTTGTCTGCCCAGCCACCTTTCTTTGCCTCTAGTTTTGCTTTCAATGTGTGCTTGATCACTTTATTCACGGCCTCCGTTTGGCCATTGGTTTGAGGGTGAGCAGGCGATGCATAGTAGTTTGCGATCTTGAACTCTTCACACATTTCTCTGAACTTCTTATTGTCGAATTGAGTTCCATTGTCTGTTATGATGATGCTCGGGATCCCGAATCGATATATTATATTCTTCTTAACGAAGCTGGTGGTGTTTGCCTCGGTGATGTGTACAAGTGCTTCTGCCTCGGCCCATTTGGTAAAATAATCCACTGCCACAATAGCATGCTTTGCTCCTCCCTTCATTCCTGTGGGCATTGGTCCTATCAGGTCGAGTCCCCACATGGCAAAGGGCCAAGGCGAGGTTAAGCTTTTAAGCAATTCTGGGGGTCGCCGAATGTCGTTTGCTACTCTTTGGCATGTTTCGCAACTCTCTGCGAATTTCTGCGCTTCCGCGAACAGAGTCGGCCAGTAGAATCCTTGCCTGAGTATCTTGTGTGCTAAGCTTTTACCCCCAGTGTGGTTCCCACACACTCCACTGTGGATGCTTCTCAGGATCTCTCCAGTCTTTTCACCGGAAATGCATCTCTGCAACACTTTTGAGAATCCTCTCCTATATAATTCTCCTCTCAGAATCGTGTACCGGGCTGACCTGTATCTGATGCGTTTAGCTTCCACAACATCCTCCGGTAGTATGTTCTCCTCTAAGTACTTTCTGAGTTGGTATGTCCAGTCGCCCGGGCTAGGTCGGATCTCTGCTATTATGATTTCCTCGGGTTCCGCTGTACTTGGTTTAGTCAGGTGTGCCACTGGTATTGCTTTGGATCTGATGCTTGTGGTGGCTGAAGCTAGTTTGGACAAAGCATCTGCTTTTTCGTTCTCTTCCCGAGGGATATGAGAGATTCTGTATGCTTTGAACTTTTTAAGTAGTCTTTTTGCAATGTCCAAATAAGCTATCATGTGCTCTTCCCTGGCCTGGTATTCATCCAGTACCTGATGGACCACGACCTGTGAATCATTGTAAACTTCCAGCTCATCTGCCCCTAATGCTATGCAGACCCTTAGGCCGGCCAACAAGGCTTCATACTCTGCTTGATTGTTGGTTGCCTTGAAATCGAACCTCATGGCACATTCTACAGTATCCCCCTCGGGGGTCGTTATGACTATTCCTGCCCCGCTGCCATGCGTGTTTGATGACCCATCTACATGCAATTTCCATTGGAATTTAGTAGTCTGTTCATCTTCCATTGCCCTCCTTACCTCGGCGTCTGGCTCGGTGAATTCTGCTATAAAGTCGGATACCGCCTGCCCTTTGATGGCCGCTTTTGGTGTGTATCTGATATCGTATTCGCTGAGCTCCACCGCCCATTTGGTCAGCCTTCCCGACACCTCTGGCTTTTGAAGAATGAGTTTCAGTGGGCAGTCTGTATATACCTCTATTGTATGTGCTTGGAAATATGGCCTTAATTTCCTGGCCGATGTGATCAGAGCTAACGCTATTTTTTCTACCGGTGAGTATCTGGTTTCCGCCGCTAACAACGCTTTGCTTGTATAGTACACTGGCTTTTGTATTCCTTCCTCCAGTCGGATCAACACCGAACTCGTCGCCACTTCGGTGACCGAGAGGTATAAGTACAATGTTTCTCCCACCACCGGTTTTGAAAGGATGGGTGCTCTCCCCAGATACTCTTTCAATTTTTGAAAGGTTTCTTCACACTCTGTACTCCATTCGAGCCCTTTTCCCTTTTTTATTGCTTTAAAGAACGGGGCGCATTTGTCTGTTGACTTGGCTATAAACCGGTTGAGTGACGCAAGGCATCCCGTTAGCCTCTGCACATCTTTCAGTGTCTTGGGTGAAGCCATTCCTTCTAATGCTTTGATCTTCTCGGGATTTACTTCGATTCCTCTCTGGTGCACCTGAAAACCTAGAAACCTTCCCGAAGGTATCCCGAACACACATTTGCTTGGGTTGAGCTTCATCTGATACTTTCTTAGGACGTCAAAGGTTTCCTTCAAATCCTCCGTGTGTTTTTCTACAGTGGTGCTCTTAGTCAACATATCATCCACGTAAACCTCCATATTTTTCCCAATCTGCCGAGCAAACATCCTGTTTACCAACCTCTGGTACGTTGCCCCGGTGTTTTTCAATCCGAATGGCATCACTTTGTAGCAATATAAGCCCTGGTCCGTGGTAAACGATGTCTTTTCCTCATCTGCCTTATTCATCCGGATCTGATTGTATCCCGAGTAGGCGTCCATGAAACTCAACAATTCATGTCCTGCTGTTGCATCTACCAACTGGTCGATCCTCGGTAGTGGGAAACTATCTTTTGGGCAAGCTTTGTTCAAGTCTGTAAAGTCTACGCACATCCTCCATTGTTTGTTCTTTTTCTTGACCAACACTACATTGGCTACCCACTCCAGATACTTGACTTCCCTTATCGACCCCGTGGAAAGCAGCTTTTCCACCTCCTTCTTGATTGCGACGCTTCTTTCTGGATTGAATAATCTTCTTTTCTGTACCACGGGTCGGAACTCTAGGTTGATGGAAAGATGATGTGAAATCACCTTCGGGTCTACCCCCAGCATATCTTCATGACTCCAAGCGAAAACGTCCTTATAGTTTCTTAGCAGCGTAATAAGTAAGGTTTTGACATGTACGCTCAAACTTGCCCCTACCTTCACTGTTCTACCCGGATCTTCTGGGTCTAGTGCCACTTCTTGAGTCGGCTCGTCTTCCCTGTCCTCCGGTCCTTCTCTGGGATCCAACTCAAAATCTTTCGGCACTTCTGCCTGTTCTTCAGGTTCTCTAGCCTTTTGTTGGGCCGTTACCATGTATACTTGGCGTACCTCCCTATCTTTATACACTGACAAGTTTGCTCTTCGGGCCATCTCTTGTGACCCTTTGACCACTCCCACACCATATTCGGTCGGGAATTTCATCATGAGGGCATAAGTTGCTGTCACCGCCTTGGCTTTATTCAAAAATGGTCGGCCCAGTAAAGTATTATACGGCCAGTTTTCCGTATCTACCACCACAAAGTCGAGCAGCACTGTTTTCTGGCAAGGGGCTTTCCCGATCTTCACGGGTAGCTTTACCGTGCCAAGCGACCTTACTTCGACTCCTCCAAATCCTCTAAGGGGTGTGGGAAACGGCTGTAGGTCTTTCCTGTCTAGCCTCAGCTGGTCATATACTTCTGCACTAAGAATGTCTGCTGAACTCCCATTGTCGATCAGAATTCGATGAACTTCTCTATGGCCGATCCGTGCGCTGATCACCAGCGCATCATTTGGCCTAACATCCACTCCGTGTGAGTCGGCTTCTGTGAAAACGATCGGGTCCCAGCCCTCTTTGATTCTTTTCGGGTCGGGCTCAATAGAATTGACGTCCAGGTCTCTCCGTGCCTCCATGGCCTCCCGAATCTCCTGGGTCCTTTCCCTGTTACTCTTGCCCGTTGCTGGTCCTCCGAAGATGGTGTTAATTGCCCCTTCATCCTCGGCTTTCTTGGGACTAAGTTTTCTTGCCCGTCCGTCCTGTCGGCTATCTTTCTGTCCATCTGCCCTGTCCGTTTTTTTGAAAACAATGTCCTTCAAATGCCCTTCCCTAATGAGAGTCTCGATGTGGTCCTTTAGCTGGAAACACTTGGATGTCTCGTGCCCATTCTCTTTGTGGAAACGGTAATATTTGGTGGTGTCCCTCCGAGCATATGTCGATTGCTTAGGCGGTTCTTTGGACATGTTCTTCTCTTCTAGGATTGCCAGGACTTCTTCTTGATTTTTCTTCAACGGGGTATAATTTGTGTATCGGCCCTGGAACCTCTGCCTTGGTTGATCGGTTTTTGGGTCGTATGCTCGTCGTCCATCCCGACCATCCCGACCATCCCGTGCTTTATTCTTCTGCTTGTCACCTTTGGTATCGGGCGTCTTTGTCTGGTCCTTGGTTTTGGATCCCTCTGGGCGACCGCCATGCACGAAGTAACCTCCTGTGGCAATTTCCTCTTCTTCGGCCAAGGCGTAACCCCCTGCCATGTCCATCATATCGGCATAGCTGGTTAGTCGGGCTCTTCTGAGGTCAAAGGACAATTGGCCGTTCTGAAGGTTGTTAATGAACGCGGTAATTATTGTTTCGTCGTTTGCACTTCCAATCTCGGACACTTCCTGACCGAACCTCCCCAGATATTTCTTCAGCGACTCGTCTTTTCCCTGTTTGAGTTGGGATAAATGAGCCACTGACTTTTTTCTGTGTACATTCCCGAGGAACTGCCTTGAGAAAGCCTTGCTCAGTTCGCCGAAGCTACTTATGCTTGCTGCTGGCAATCTTCCAAACCACCGGGAGCCTAGATCCCCAAGAGTTTGGGGAAAATTCAAACATAGTAGTGCATCATTATGGACATATTGCGCCATAGCGCTCCTATACCTCCGGACGTGTTCTTTTGGGTCGGTATCCTTCTTGAACAGCTCAATGTGGGCATCCTGAATCTCTCTGGGAAAGGCATCCTCAAAACCCCATTGGTGACAGGGCTTCCGGATTCATCATCTGACAGCTCATTACGCCCATATCGCCTCACCAAAGCATCCATTTGTCGACGATTATTCTGAACTTCCCGGGTGAGGCTCTGTATAAGTATGTCTCTGTCCCCTTCAGGTTCTCCTAACACATTGAAGTTTTGGCTGATGGTCAGTTTTTGGCCCCTCTCCTCGGGATTCAACTCTCTATGATCTCGGTTTAGGCCATGCAGCCGGACTGTGCCCCTTTGGCGCTTGCGATGATGATTCTGCTCACTTTCTTTAGAGGATGACCGATCTCTCCGGTGACCACGCCTCCTAGGGCGGTCTCGATCCCCGGCTACCCGATCTTGATCGTACTCTTTGTCGGAATCATTCCCCTCTCTGTGCTCCCTACTTCTCCTGGCCACTCTTTCAGATAGCATCTCTGGTCTGCCTATAGGATCTCGTCTCGCCTTTGGGGGTGCATCAGGGGTTGGTATCACCACTGCGGAACGCAGCCTTTCTGTCTGCTGGCTTGGGGCGAACAGTTCATGAGGTGACATCAGACCTTCCGTAACAGAAAGGTCAATTCCCTGCCTTGCTGCATCTGATATGAGTTGTTGTAGAGAAGCGCGGAGTCGTTGCGCGATTTCTTCATTAGCTGTAGGTAAACGTTGCATACCAGCCAGGGCAGCTGACTGGTCTGCCGTCGTCAGAGTTGCATCCGCCGTATTGAGCGCGGTGTCATCTTCCAACTCGTTACTTGGCATGCCTTGACTGTACCTGGAATCGCTACCATCTCCGTCACCAGCCATTGTCGTCACAAATTTTTGGGTCCCCCTCCTTCTAGCGCCAATTGTTGACGGTGATTTTTGGTGATCACCAAGTCAGTGATTCGTTTTTTGAATTACTGCAGTTTATACTTGAGTATGGTCAAAGATTGTAAAGAAATAACAAGTGATTTACGTGGTAAAACTCCAAAAGATCGGAGAAACATCCACGGGATTGTTGCTTCTAGCAACAAAGTCAAATCCACTATGAATCACGATTACAAGATGAAGAATGATAAAGAATGATTACAAGAACTTTGCACTATGATCCTCTCTCTCCCTGTTCTACTTCTCGCGTACCCCTCTTTATGAATAGAGGGGGTATTTATACATGTTGTTTCTAGGGTTTTAAGATGACCGCTAGGGTTTAGTGTTATGGCCCCCAAGTCTCAAGCGGTTTCCTAGTCCTATTTAGATTATGTTTTCCTTTTTCGGCTGTGTCCAATTCTGAACGGGATTCTTTCTCCTTTATTCACGGGAGAACTGCTTGTTTCCTTTTTAAACTCTAATGGTCCACATCGTTGCTTATTGTGGACCTGCTGGCTGCTGATTGCAAGTGTTGGCGACTGTTTTATTGTTTCCCGAGTGAGTATGCCCGAGTGTGCCCGAGTGTGCCCGAGTGTGCCTGAATCTGATCTGCTGCTCAAGCTGATCGTCTTTGTTTGTGGTCGGACTACTTATCCTCTTTTCCGAGTAAGTTATCGTGGAGGTTTCTGCTCCATAAGTTGACTTATCTTGACCTCTGCTGACCTGGCCTTCCATGGTGATGACATGTCCATCACGACTATTTTTACCTATAACAATACCGAAAAAAAAAAAAATCAAACATATCTTCATATTCCAAGCCCCTAGAATACAAATCAAACATACAGAAAAAAAAAAATCAACGTTCAGCCACCACCCCGAATCAAAATCAACCACAACCTTGCCTTAAATTGAGAGAGCGAGTAGTGCG
The DNA here is from genome assembly GCA_030490815.1 of Acer saccharum. Lineage (NCBI taxonomy): Eukaryota > Viridiplantae > Streptophyta > Magnoliopsida > Sapindales > Sapindaceae > Acer > Acer saccharum. The sequence goes on from CM059866.1 coordinate 926,652, forward strand.
TGGAGTGGGTCTTCGTAGACACGGAGGATGGTGTCAAATCGGTGGAGGATTCGGCTTGAGCGGGATCGAGAGAGACAATGAAGCCGTGGTAGGCGGTTGTGTATGTGAAGAGGAGAGTCAGAGGTGTGGAGGTGACGGCGATGTGGGTTTGGTTCCGATTTGGTTGTAGGTTTGGAGGTGGTGGCGGTTTGGTGTGGGTTTGGGTTAGGGTTTGGGTTTGGTGGATTGAAGAAGATGAAGAAGAAAAGAGGGAGGGAGAGAGAGAGATCGTGATTTGTGATAGGGAAGGATCTAGAATCCAAATTTGTAGATTTTTGTTTGTTTGTTTGTTTTTTTAATATATATTTATTTATTTTTTAATTAGTTTTATATGTTTTTTAATTTTAAATTTAATTATTTTTTAATTAGTTATATATGTAATTTTAAATTTAATTAGTTTTATATTTTATATTTTATTTTTCTATCATCAATTAATATTAGTTTATTTAGTAAATCAATTTTTTTTCATTTTTTCTAGGATTTGGATTTGGATTTGGATATAGTTTTTTTTTTTTTTTTTTTTCATTTTTAATTAGTTTTATATATTTTTTAATTTTAATTTTATTTAGTTTTATTAGTTTTATTAGTAATTTTTTAGAGAAGTAGTTTAATTAGTTTTTTTTTTTAAATTTAATTAGTTTTATTTTAAATTTTAATTAATTATAAATTTAATTAGTTTTATTTATTTTTTCATTTTTTATTTAGTTTTATTTTAAAATTTAATTAGTTTTACATATTTTTTTAATTTTAATTTTATTTAGTTTTATTAGTTTAATTAGTTTTTTTTTTTTTTTTGAGAGAATTAGTTTAATTAGTTTTTTAAAAATTTAATTAGTTTTATTTTTAAATTTAATTAATTATAAATTTAATTAGTTTTTTTTTTCATTTTTTATTTAGTTTTATTTTTAAATTTAATTAATTATAAATTTAATTAGTTTTATTTATTTTTTTCAGTTTGTATTTAATTAATTTTAAAATTACCATTATACCCTTTCATCAAACAGGCTTCTAGAACCTTTGATGTTGAATTACCGTCTTACCCTCATTGACCGGACGGAATTCTAAGAATCCCTAACGGAATTGGACAGTAGGGACTAAAATAGAGATTAATTGAAAACATTTGGACCTGCATAGCTAATACTGGAACGATGGGGACCAAAACGGATAATATGGTAAACCATAGGGACTAAAATGATAATTTCCCCAAAAATTATTACAATTTCATGAAAAACGAGATGTTCATATGAATCATGGGTTTTTAATTAGAAAAAACTAAATAATAAAAAAAAATAGAGAAAATATATAAATATACACACACCGACACGGAAAAAAAAAAAAAATTTTGGGTGGGTGTCGGGTTCAAGGGATGATAAACTCAACTACCTAGTAGATGTATCAAACGGATCAGATTCGGATAAATTTTTTGGTTTTTTTTTATTTTTTTTTAACAGATTCAGACCGGACTTGGTCCAAAAAAATCTGATCAGATTCAGATCAGATTTTAAAATATAAAAAAACTGCCTTCCAATCCGAAGTTCGGATATGACCGGATACAGATGTTTATGAATTCGAATCCATTTCCGGATTCAGATTTTTTTCAGATTCAGATTCAGATACTGTTCCGTACTCGGTTTCGGATAATTTTCAGACAAAATTTCAGACCGGATTCGTATTAAAATTAAATTTTCAGATTTTCGAACTAAAAAAAAAACCTGATTATTTATTGCAAATTGTCAGTTTGGACTTTGGAAGAATAAAATTATTTATTGCAAACCTAATTAATTAATAAAAAATTTATTTGTACATAAAATGTAATTTATTATAAAATTGATAAAAAAATAAAAAATAACTACAAAGTGTATATAATACTGTGTAGTGTGATCTCAGAATGTAAAAATAAAATTTAAATTAATGTTTAGAAATAATTTTGAAATCGGATTTATCCGAAAAACTAGTATCGGATTTTTAACCGGATCGGATTCAGTGTCAGTTTCAGATTCGGAGCGGCTTCAGATTCGGATTATCCAAATCCAAACAATACTTTTATACATGCCGCATCTGAAAATCGGATTCGGAGCATCTTCGGACTTTTTTTTATCTGAATTTCCGGATCGGATTCGGATATACGGATCCGATTTACACCTCTACTGTCTAGCTTTGTAACCTTTCACAATCCAACCAAAAAGAAGACAGAAGAGGCTTTTTTGGGCAATATTATTAGGCCACTAAGTCCAGCTTCTAGATGTTTGGCCTGTGGCATTTGGTTTTCTAATGGTCCCTATCAGCTTTGTGCTACACACTTCTACCAAATTGTGGTCCACTCCCCTATTTATAACTCTCACATTTGCCTCTCATGTTGCTCATCCAACACATGATGATATCAGAGTCAATTCATACAGATCACATGGTGTTTATATGGTAGTTTGACATGAAATTGTATTACATAAACAACGCTCGTCTAACTTGATGATGCATTAAATAACAAGTCCGAAGGAAAATGATACGATTATTGAATGTTGATGACATTTTGAGAATGAATAAAACTCACTGGTGCAGGCAATGTTACCTTTGCACACTCGGTATAAGAGATGACTAAATCCTCTCGGCCATGTTGGAGCTGGCTGAAATGCGCGCGCTGGGATGGATTTACATTGATTTTGATGATCAAACGGTACTTCATCACGAAGCAGAGACACCCGAATGATCGTTGGAGGAGGAGACATCATGGCCGGATGAAAGTTTCGATTTCCTGCCACGTCTCCTGCTACCGCCTGTTCCTCTGGGAAGTCCTCCTACTCCCTTCTCCTTCCTGAAATTGTGCTGGTGTTCCACCTTTCTTAAAATTGAATGCAGAGATGGAGAATATTAGCAGAGAATAGCCAGTGCCTAAACCTGGTTTCAATCAGGATTTTTGATGATTTGTTTTGGTCACTTCAATTTCAACATTTTTAACTTCAACAACCAATCCATCCAAGATACAAACAAGCATGAAAAGTTACCACCGTTAATTCACGGATCTAAACATGAAGTTCTAATTCAATAAAATGAGGAATTAACTCTTTAATCAGCCCAAGGAAAGCCTATGATTTCCAACACGACACAACTATATGCAATAGGAGCTTACAATAGAAATTCACCAAAACTACAATGTCCTGCCTCTAAAGTATGAGAATAGATGCATCACTTCTTCGAAAGTTGTTTACAGTTGTTAGCTAAGTAGTTACACTACTTAATGTTACGTACTTATGGTGAAAATTTCAAGCCAATGAGAAAGAAACCTCCAAAATAAAACCACACTGTGAAATTAATCTACTTAACATGATGATCAAGAGAAAACAATAGGTGAGAGAAGGTTACTTACCCCTAAACAGAAACTCTGGAAGTGTGCGTCGAAACTAGAGGAGCCCTCCAAATTCATCTTACTCGAATTCATTTCGCATGAATTGCGTTTGTTTGAACTAGAATTATCCATATAAGATACATAAGATGACGAAGAAGTAGAACATGAACTACCAGCAGTACCTGGGAACTAGACCCTAATGCCTCACCGTCCCCATGAAACATTTCCTCAAACAACTCCTGTAATTTCTCGAAGCTCTCCTCACCATTTTTTTCCTGCCAATTTCACATTCCAAGCACCACAGAATCAACATCGTTACAACCATCACTGTCGATAAACATTGTACAAAAACTCATCAGAATATGCTCATTCACATTAGACCAATTCATGGATGAACAGTTCTATTCAACCAATCCAAGCCACTACTTTTTCAGGTCCCACAGAAGTCTTTGTCAAGACATGAGATCTAGAATCTACAGTGTATGCACATTAAAACTTTGATGTCATTGGTCAAGACCTCAAACTGGGGTCCATCAAGAACGATTTTCAGGGATTTGATCACACAATAGATGGATAGATGGATCATGGATGATCATGTCACCATAAAGTCATAAAGTCTTTTGAGCCAATAAAAAATTGCAAACTATATTGGATAAGCCCACACCAAATTTACTCCAATCGGTGTTGAAAGAGTATCTTTTGAGAATATGGTTACACCAAATTTTTTTTCATTCCAAATTTAACATTAAAGAATATCCTCTCGATAAATATTTAAATTATTATAAAAGCTTAACATCATTTAAATATATAATTAATAAGTAAAATAAATAAATTAAATATGTATATCAATATTTGTGTCATTTTAAAGATCTCAACGAGATCTTTCCAACGGTATTTTTTTTATAATACATATTATTATAATTTATGTATGGAAGTGTTAAATTAGGGATTTGAAAAAAAATTTTAAAATAATCGATTTGACTATTAAATTTTAAAATAAATAAAAGTTGGTGTAGTGAACAGTTGCACTCAATAAAAGTTGGCATCTAGGTGAGTCCAGCTGGTCGACCACACAAAAAAAAAAAAAATTTGTTAGGAATTATAATTAGCACCGATGTAGCGCACGATTGGAATATTCATAAACTCTATTTTGGAGTTTGGGGCTGTGTATAGCATAACATTAAAGTTTGCTATGGAGCAACTCTAGCGCAAAAACAACTCCAACGTTGCACTATACACAACCCTAAACTTTAAAATAGAGTTTGGAAACACTCTAACCGTATGCCACATTAACACCTATTACAATTCGCAACAAATTTTTTGTGCTGTTGCACAGTTGGCGCTAGTTACAATTCCCAACAAATTTTTTTATTGTGGTTGAACAGTTGCATGCCCACCTAACCTTTATTTATTTATTTATTTATTTTTAAATTTTAATAGTCAAATCAATTACTTTAATTTTTTTTTAAATCCCTAATTTAACTCTCTCAAACTTAATTATAACAATATATATTCCAAATAAAATATACCGTTAGAAAAATCTCGTTGATATCTTTAAAATAACAGCAATATTAATATACATATTCAATTTATTTAATTTACTTATTAACTACATATTAATGGAATAAAATTTGGTGTAAGAATATTCCTAAAAGCATTTCCAACCAATACACTAAAAACACTAAAAACATCAAATTGGTGTAAAAATCAACTCCAACCTACACACCAAAAAAAAATTTGGTGTAGCTACAGTGCACATCAAATCCTTTAATTTTTTTTGTAAATGGTAAATATCACATTAGTATATTTTGATTTTTTAAAATTACTAATTTAACCCTCACATAATTATAACAATATGTATTCCTAAAAAATATACTGTTGAAAAGATCACGTTGAGATCTTTAAAATGATACCAATATTGATAAACATATTTAATTTATTAAATTTAATTATTAATTAATACATATAACTAATTTAAACTTTTATAATAACTTAATTTAATGCAATGCAAGATTAGGTTGGCTCAGTAGTATCACCATGAGTTGGTGGGTTCGAGTCTCCCTTCCCAAACCCCAAATTATTGAAATATTAAGAAAAATTAAGACTTAATTTAGTGCAATTCTAAAATAAAGCAAATTATAACATAGCTTAACAATAAAAAAGACTCCATAACAATAATTCCAAAGGAAAAAAAAAAAAACTTAGACTTAATCTAGTGCAATTAAATACATTACATAAATAAACTCTAAAATAAAGTAAATTACAACATAGCTTAACAATAATAATAATAACTCGATAAACTTTGGTGGAGGGTTGAATGATAAAATAAAATGAGGTGCTTTGCCTTTTATAATAGAAAATGAAGGGAAAATTAGATGCAAAAAAATTAATGTAAAAAAAAATAGTTGAATAAATAAGTTTAATTATTTAAGAATAATATTGTTATGCCAAAAAAAATTAATTATTATTAGCATATTCCTAAGAGACACTCTTTCAACACCAAATTATAGTAAAATTTAGTGTCAAACATTAGATTTGCTCTAAATACCATGATTCTTTTGCCAACCAAACCATTAAAAAGTAAAGTAATAAGTTAAGCAACACTAAAGCTAACTACTACCTAGGATGTTTCCAACAACCAACCTTAATTCCACCCTGTAATTTACTCTCCGATTCATCGTAAGTTACACTCAACGGTTCGAAATTCGTCAGAAATCATTTTCAAACTAGACGAAGTAAAGGTCAAAAACACTATTTTTTTCAAACTAGACAAGCCTGTCGGCAATTAGATAATGAAAATGTTTGAAGGAGACTTACATTAGTCTTGGTTTGGCTCATCATATTTGCCATCTCATTCAAGAAATCTCCCATTCCCTGCATGAAAGTCAAGTACACAAATCAGATTTGACACACAATTAACATTCATGGCAAATAATTTCTGAAACAAAAAAGGCACTTATATGTTGCTAAATTGTTCAACAAATTTTGATTTTTGAGACAATCATCATTGAAAATTTGAAAAAAGGAACAAAATATATATATATATATATAATGAAAAAAAATTACATTTTCATCATCATCATCATCACTGTCATAGACTCCTACATCGTACAGAAACCTCTTGTTTGCATCAGACAGAACTGTTACATAAAAAGCAGAGAGACAAAAGAAAACAGCATCTCGTGAATCTAATAATTATTCATTAATTTATTATATAATTTTTTTTTTTCTTTTCTAAATCATATTTTTCAAAACTATAGAAGAACAAAAAACAAAGGAATTCAAGTTAAATTACCATAATAGGCATGTTGAATGCCCTGGAATTTTTTCTTGGCTTCTTCAATGAACTTTGAATTTCCCGAAGCTGAACAGCGGTCTGGGTGCCATCTCTGTAATTCAAACAATAAAAGAAAAAGAAAAAAAATTCTCTTTTTTACAACAAATTTAACAATAATTTAACAAATTTAACATTATTCAAAACTAACTAAAGAATTGTGTCTACCTTATACATATCCAGATGTACGAACAATTCTTCTTTTTTCATAGTTTTTTGACCTTATGATTATTTACTTTGACAATTATAATATTAAACTATAAATGCTATAAGATTTGTTAAACCAGAAATCACTTTATTAATATGAAAAGATTGTCAATTACAATATTACACTCTTGCTATTGAGCATAATCCTAACATAACAGCAGCTAATAAACGTGACTAATTCATGCTTGATGTACTACTTCTTGCCTTGTCTCTTAATGCATGGAACCACTTGCATAACCGTTGATCCGTTGTTTGCATGAGACCCCTGCACATAATAAGCACTATCAATACTAACATTAATTTAACACTTCACTCACTCAATTATTAACATAATTAATGCACATATCATTCCATCCTCCCCAAATTATCCTTGTCCACAAGGATAAATTCCAAATAAGTCTGCCGGGAGTTCCAACTCATTCGATTTGCCACAATTGAGAGGGACTCCAAATTTGGTTGATCGTATGTGCCATTCAAATTTGGGCTTGGGAATGGTGGTTCCGGTTAGAGAGGTTTGGGCGGTAGAAGTGATATGAATGGTTGTGAGCATTGGTGGTGGCGGGTTGGTAGGAGTGATATAAATGGTGGTGAACATGGGTGGTGGTGGATTGGTGTTTTTTTGAAATAAACTCTCTTTGTGAAAGACATGTAGAGATTGAAGTTCATTCCTAATGGTGTGGAGGGTATTTTGAATTTGGACAAAGACAGACTCATGACGAGTTAGGACTTCATAGATTTCATTACGAAATCGTGTGTCCATGGATTCGAACTGCTCTGATACCATTGATATGTATTTTTCTGATCCTGAAAAATTACATAAAGAGAATTTAGGATAAATTGTATATTTCTGATCTTGAAAATTTACAATAGAAGAATTTAGGAGAAATACAGGAGATAGAGAGAGGCAATTTTGCTTTAATATTCGATGATCTTTAATTGAATTCAAAGGTGCCTTATATAGGCTTACAAATAATAACTTCTCCTGATAACAGGCACACAAACTACCCAATAACAAGAGAATTACACCCACTAACAACATGGTCCCCAAACAAGAGGAACCCATGCATCTACTAACAGCCACTAATAAACGTGACTAATTCATGCTTGATTGCTTGACTACTTCTTGCCTTGTCTCTTAATGCATGGAACCATCCACTTGCGCACATAACTGTTGATCCGTTGTTTGCATGAGACCCCTACACATAATAAGCACTACAAGGATAAATTCCGAATAAGTCTGCCGGGAGTTCCAACTCATTCGATTCGCCACAATTGAGAGGGACTCCAAATTTGGTTGATCATATGTGCCATTCGAATTTGAGCTTGGGAATGGTGGTTCTGGTTGGAGAGGTTTGGGTGGTAGAAGTGATATGAAGTTGTGAGCATTGGTGGTGGCGAGTTGGTAGGAGTGATATGAATAGTGGTGAACATGGGTGGTGGTGGATTGGTGTTTTTCTGAAATGAACTCTTTTTGTGAAAGACACGTAGAGATTGAAGTTCATTCCTAATAGTGTGGAGGGTATTTTGAATTTGGACGAAGATAGACTCATGACGAGTTAGGACTTCATAGATTTCATTACGGAATCGTGTGTCCGTGGATTCAAACTGCTCTGATACCATTGATATGTATTTTTTCAATCCTGGAAAATTACATAAAGAGAATTTAGGATATATTGTATATTTCTGATCCTGGAAATTTACAATAGAAGGATTTAGGAAAAATATAGGAAATAGAGAGAGGCAATTTTGCTTTAATATTCGATGATCTTTAATTGAATTCAAAGGTGCCTTATATAGGCTTACAAATAATAACTTCTCATGATAACAGGCACACAAACTACCCACTAACAAGAGAATTACACCTACTAACAACATGGTCCCCAAACAAGAGGAACCCATGCATCCACTAACATCAGCTAATAAACGTGACTAATTCATGCTTGATTGCTTGACTACTTCTTGCCTTGTCTCTTAATGCATGGAACCACTTGCATAACCGTTGACCAGTTGTTTGCATGAGACCCCTGCACATAATAAGCGCACTAACAATACTAACATTAATTTAACACTCCACTCACTCAATTATTAACATAATTAATGCACATATCATTCTTGTTCTAAGAAAAACAAAAACAAAAACCACAAAATGATTTTTTTTTCTTTTTTTTTGAAAAGGCATCAATATATTAAAGGCAAACAAGGCCAACCCACACAAACAAACAGCATCCCAAGAGTGGAGATAATAAATAATTTTTTTTTAAAAAAAATTATATCACCATCATCATCAAGATTACATCGATCACCAAAAATTACATCTATCATCAACATTACAGTGAACAAAACATTCTCAATAAAAATTCTCATTGTCCATTGTCTGTCAAAGTTGTCAAAGAAGAGAGAATCGCCTCTTCTCTTTCCTTCTCTTACTTTCATTTTATCAGCAACCAAACAAAACAAAAACCCATTTCACAAACCCATAAATGAAATCCCAGTAAAAAAAAAAATTTGAAAAAAAAAATTTAAAAAGAAGAACATTTATAGATCTTCAGATCTTTATCAATGGAGAAACATATTTTATTTTCTGGTTTGTGTATTGAAATTCAATTTGTGTTTGTGAAAAATGAAGATTAATGATCTGTGTTTGTGAAGAAATGAAGATCAATGATATGGGTTTGTTAAGAAATAAAGATGGATGAATCTGGGATTGTAAAGATTGATGATGTTAATTTTTTTTTAAATTTTCGTTTAATTTGTATTGTTATTATTTATTTATTTTTTGTACTGAGATCAATCAATTTATTTTAAAAATGCACTCAAAAGTATACAACTATATGAGAAATGGAGAGAAAGTATAAAGCATTATAAAACAAACAAGAAGAAAAAAAAAGTTTGGAGTGATGGGATTCAGATACGATGTCGTTTGATAAGTGGAGAGAGAAAAAAATAAAACAAATTAATCATAGTGGTTCATTTACTTAAGTGTCACATGTCACTAGATATTGAGAAGGTAAGCACAAATGAGATGGGTAGGGGATCTCAATCCAATTAACAAATGATGATAATGGGTACGCGGTGGAAAGCCACATTTAATTATAGGACAGGATCCTCTCCTCACCTCACCTCACTTCACTTAATCTTATGACACATAAGCATTGCCATGAATGAATAGTTAAGATGTGATTGACACTTTATTAACAACCAATCGCATGTGAGGAAAAAGTGAGGATGAAGTGAGGTGAGGAGAGGATTCTGGTCCTTAATTATAACATATTCAACACTAACACATAAATTTTTTTTCAAAACTTTGGGGGGGCCATGGCCCCTGCTGGCCTCCACAGTGTTCCATCCTAATAATATATATCTCCCCTTTTCTATAACAATTCACAACCAAACTCCACCATCCATCTTCTTCGCTCTATCAAAACTCGATCGGAAAAAAAAAAATGGTGAACTCCAAGACATTGCTGCTCACTCTCTTCACTCTCACCTTCGCATTCCAATTCAACTTCTCATTCACCGTAGACACTAAAACAACATCCAAAGAGCAACTAGAATGCACCATGTGCACTTCATGCGAGAACCCTTGTCCACCACCATTTACCACCTCCTGAAATTGCCTGCCCGCCACCTCCCTGCCCGCCACCTCCATGTCCACCGCCACCACCACCAGCCTTACCAGAATGCCCTCCACCGCCACCACCTGTCGAGCCAGAGTGTCCTCCACCACCTGAGCGACCGGTGCCACAGCCTCCCTGTTATCCACCTTGCGTCAAATTCTCACCGTCGACAGTTGTTCCGTACTTTCCAGATTACAACAAAATCCCGCCACTATCTGGTTTTGTTACATCTAACTCTGTTAGATTGAGTGTGGAGTCTGTTGTCTTCTTCATTTCACTTTTCTTTGCTCTACACTGTTGCTTCTAAAATTTAATGCGTTTTTTTTTTATAGGGAAGTGTTTCTCTTTTAGTTGCATCTGCATGTATTGCATTTTTGTTTTTTTTTCAGATTGCTAATGTAATTAGAGTTAGCCACAGCTAGCTTTTCGATGGAAAAGTGCATGAATAAATAAGGCTTGTTAAGTTTTTTGTTTTTATAAGAAATTAGGTATTTTCTTTGTATATTTATTTACTTCAAGTAGAGTATGTTCTCTGTATAATTATTATATATTGTTGTTTGGAAAAATAAATAACTGTAATTCTTGCGTCAACTCAGGAATTTGGTGTGTAAGCAATGGCTGTTGAGTTAGGATCTACTGTATTTTCATTGTTTTAATTTCTTTAATAAGCTTTTTAATTAAAGTGCTCGATACTATTGTCGAGCTTTTCCTAACTAATAATTTAAATTTTTGGGTATTAGTCGGTGGTAAATTCCTCACACTTGCAGCACAAGGTTACGGGTTCGAGTCTTTCCATTCCTAAAAAAACCATGTAATATTTCAAGAAAAAAAGAATTAAATTTTTGAGTTTAGTGTTTACTTAATTATTTGATATCAGATTGTATCCTACTTAATTATCTCAAGTTTGAATCATGGAAGCCCTATTATAAAAATTAAATATACATACTGTAACTATTAGAACACGGTTTATGCGTGTATCAAATTCACGGGACTGTGCATAGTAGAGTGCTTAATAATATTGAGAATTTTTCTAAAATTTAATAATGGAAGCTCTGAATCTTTATTACTAAGATCTAAATTTAGTATCCAAATCCGGTGTCCAAATGATGTGGTATCACTCTAATCCATTTATTTAAATCATACAAATCTAATACAATTTAAATGAATAGATTATAGTGATATCACATCATTTATATATCAAATTTGAGCAAAGTAGTATTATTGTACTGAGAATATAGACAATATTTATACAAAATATAGGATGAATATATTAAATATATATCAATGACAGCCATAATATAAGGAATAAAATCAACTCATGCTATATATGTTTGAGTAATCTTCAACAATTATGGCTTAAACATCGTTAATCATGGGATCGTTATCAATCATGGGTATTGACTTGATATATGATTACCGAAATTAACTTTGTTAACATCTCCGTTAAATAATTGTACAATTTTTTTGTTCCGTCACACCGTTTTGATATAGGTTTTCTGCTAACAGTTAGCTGCCTTTTGATGTCATTATATTTGCAGTAACTCATGAAAGGAATAAAGATGAATTCACCTCCACGGTTAGTTCTCAAAGTCTTTATGAGATGTTCGCTTTAACTTTCTGCAAGAGTTTTAAACCGAAGAAAATTAAGTTGTAAAAGCTTCTAATTTTTCATTCAAAAAAATAAATCAACATCATTCTATTGTAATCATCAACGAAGAAAATGAAATATCTTTTGTTTCCAAGAGAAGGAGTTCACATTGGACTGCAAATGTCGGAATGCACTAGCTCTAAAGGCTCTTTCGCTCTCTATGAAGTTTTAGAAAATGGAAGTTTATACATTTTACCATAGACACAAGATTCACTAACTTTTTTTGAACTTTATCCATCTCAAGCAACCCAACAACCATATTCTTTTCTTTGAGTAAATGTAGCCCCCTATTGTTCAAATGACCGTACCATAGAAGCCAAAATAAATGACAGATCTGCATTTTCAACTTTTAGGGTATGTTTGGTAAGAAGGAAAAGAGAGGAAAGAAAGGGGTGGAGGGAAAAGTGGAGGGAAAAGGGAGAAATGGGTGTTCGGTATGGAGAGAAAAGTGGAGGGAAAGGAAAAATGTAGAGAAAAAACCATGTGGGGCCCACCATTTTTTGGGTAATTCGAATTACCATTTTATCAAAAAAAATTTAATATATTAAATATAATATAAGGGTAAAATAGTAAAATTGATAAAATGATCCTTTCTTTCCTTCATGTTTACCAAACAACATGAGGCATTTTCCTTTCTTTCCCTCATGTTTTCTATCCCTTCAAATCTTTCCATCCTTTCTATTTTCTTTCCTCCCTACCAAACGGACCTTTAATGCAAATTTCTCATCAAATAAGAACAAATGTGGAAAAACTTTGTTTTTTTGACATTTCAACATTTACTATTGTGAGAATGTTTTTCTTATCAAAAATTTTGAATTTTTTAACATCAAAATGAATAGAATAATCTTTTTGAATGAGTTGTTGAATGATAATATTTTAATATTCCATAATTAATTTATATTGGCTACTTGAAACAACCTGGTATGTTAGTATGTTACACATTTACATAAAAATCCTCAAAAATCTTTGAGATTTACATTAAATTAATAATTCTTAATACATCAAAGCAAAGTCACTTTTAAGTTGTTAATTTTTAATTATGAAAGATCAAGCAAGATAATCTTTATTAAAAGACTTTAGACCCACTTTAATCTTTTTCCAGTAAAGATGATGTATATTAAAAGACCATAGACTATAAGTACGTTTGGGAGAGCTTCTCGAATAAATCTTTTTGCAGTAGATTTTTTAGAAAAAGATCTTTTAGAGGTAGAGCTTCTAATTGAAAGTCGTTGGTCGTTTGGTTGTCAATTAAAAAAAAAGCTTTTTTAATGAGAGAATTACCAAAATACTCTAGTACATATTAAATTATAGGGATATATTGGAGATTTTAGTGTTATTAAAAAAACTCCAAAAGATCTACTTGGAAAAGCTTTAAATTTGGGCTTCTCCAAGTAGACGTAAAACAGCTTTTTTAATCATCTAAAAACTCTACTGAGTGACAACCAAACGATACAAAAAAAATTGAAAAGAGCTTTTTTAATTAAATAAGCTCTTTTAGCCAGTAGACAAGCTCTCCCAAACGGACAATATATTAGGTGGGTTGGGTAGTTGAATAGTAAATTTATAAACTCTATTAGCAAATTATACCCAAAAATTATTACAATTTCATGAAAAACGAGATGTTCATATGAATCATGGGTTTTTAATTAGAAAAAACTAAATAATAAAAAAAAAATAGAGAAAATATATAAATATACACACACCGACACGGCGACACATACATAGAATTTGATCTAGATATTGAGGAAAAAAAAAAAAAACCAAGCAAGTTGTTGAAACTCTATATACTCTTCTACAGTAGTAGAGAGGCACACGACTTGAGCAAGTTGAATTTGATTTTAAACGTGTGGAAAAAAGAGGCCACCATTTCTAGAATTGAAGTTTCTAAATGGCAACTTGCATGGCCAAAAATGTGGAGCCTACACCTTTTTTTAGGGGGAATATCATTTGGGTCCCTATCTTATTCTGAAATATCAATGTTTTAATCGAGTTTACTTTTTTATCAAAAGTTTCCATGATTTTTGAAAAGTATATCAAATAAGTCATTCTGACTTTTTTTTTTAACGGTCAAACGTCACAAAAGTGGTATAATGTCTATTTTGTCCCTATATGCCTTATTAATGGCTGAAAAGACTGTTTTACCCTCTAATATTTAAAATTTAAACAATTTATCTTTTATTTTAAATTAAAGATATAAAAAAATACAATTTTTTAAAAATATTTATATAATACAAAAATAAATTTTTTTAAATCTCCACCATTCAAATCTTAGATTGATGGTGGAGATTTATTTATTTAAAAATTAAAAAAAAAATTATATAAAAAATGAAAAAAAAAATCTACCAAACTAAAAAATTTAAAACTAATTAAAACTAATTAAAACTAATCAAAATTCTGAAAATCATCAAGCAAACCATTGGTAATAATTAAAAAAACTGTAGATCTGGTGGGAATCCAGATTGGATCTCTACCGTCCATCCCATGATATGGACGGTGGAGATCCAATCTGGATCTCCACCAGATCAGTCTCTTTGATCTCCATGGAATCATATGTCTTCCACAATCAACGTAAACCATATTCCTCGTATTCATCTCAGATTCATCAACACAACAACAAACTTAGATTCATCAACACAAAACCCATTTTCCTCAAAACCCATTCGAACCCATTCGAACCCTCCCCACGACCACCACCAGCCGGCTCCGCTGCCCAACCCAACTTCGCCACCCATTCGAACCCAAAAAACCCTCCCCACAAACAAAACCCAAACTCTCTCTCTCTCTCTCTCTCTCTCTCTCTCTCTCTCTCTCTCTCTCTCTCTCTCTCTCTCTCGAATCGATCTCCCTCGCCGCCGTGGTTCAGACCCAGTCCCGAATCAATCCAGTCACTGTCGCGATTCACACCAACTCTGAATCAACCCCGCTGCCGCGATACAAATTGATCTCGCTTCTTTCTCGATCTCCGCGGGGGCTAGGGAAGCTGGATTTGTGGGGGTGGTGGGTGTGTTGGTGAGAGAGAGTGAGAAGAGAGGGAGAGAGATGAATCGGGGACTAGTGATCGAGAAGAGAAGCTGGATTTCTGGTGTTTGATTTTGGAGGAGAGGGATTAGTGATCAGAGAAAATGAGAAATAATATTAATATTATTTTATTATATAAGTTTTTAATTTTTTTTTTCCTATTTTTTATTATATATGATTACTTTTTTAATTAGAGTTTTTAAATTTGTGTTATATATTATTGATTTTTATTTTATTTCTATTTTTGTGACACATGGCAAGTTCTTAGTTCAAAGACAAAAATACCCCTACAAATGTTAAGTTTGACTGATAGTTGACCAACGGTTGGACCTATTTGATATACTTTTCAAAAGTCAGGGAAACTTTTGATAAAAAAGTAAACTCAGTTACAAGATTGATATTTTAGAATAAGATAGGGACCCAAATGATATTCCCCCCTTTTTTTTTACTAGTCAAACCAAAAAGTAGTGGTGTGGTGGTGGACACCGGTGGTTATGGTTAGGTGGGTGGGTGTCGGGTTCAAGGGATGATAAACTCAACTACCTAGTAGATGTGCTAAACGGATCAGATTCGGATAAACTTTTTTTTTTTTTTTTTTTTAACAGATTCAGACCGGACTTGGTCTGAAAAAAATCTGATGGGATTCAGATCAGATTTAAAAATATAAAAAAAAAACTACCTTCCAATCCGAAGTTCAGATGCGACCGGATCCAGATGTTTACAAATTCGAATCTGTTTCCGGATTCAGATTTTTTTTCAGATTCAGATTCAGATACTGTTCCAGACTCGGTTTCAGATAATTTTCAGACAAAATTTCAGAGCAGATTCACATTAAAATTAGATTTTCAGATTTTCGAACTAAAAAAAAAAACCTGATTATTTATTGCAAATTGTCAGTTTGGACTTTGGAAGAATAAAATTATTTATTGCAAACCTAATTAATTAATAAATAATTTATTTGTACATAAAATGTAGTTTATTATAAAATTGATAAAAAAATATAAAATAACAAATTATAGTACAAAGTGTATATAATACTGCGTAGTGTGATCTCAGAATGTAAAAATAAAATTTAAATTAATGTTTAGAAATAATTTTGAAATCGGATTTACCCGAAAAACTAGTTTCTAATTTTTAACCGGATCGGATTCAGTGTCAGTTTCAGATTCGGAGCAGCTTCGGATTTGGATTATCCAAATCCAAACAATACTTTTACACATGCCGCATCTGAAAATCAGATTCGGAGCATCTTCGGACTTTTTTTATCCAAATTTCTGGATCGGATTCGGATATACAGATCCGATTTACACCTCTACTGTTTAGCTTTGTAACCTTTCACAATCCAACCAAAAAGAAGACAGAAGGGGCTTTTTTGGACAATATTATTAGGCCACTGAGTCCAGCTTCTGGATATTTGGCCTGTGGCAGTTGGTTTTCTGATGGTCCCTATCAGCTTTGTGCTACACACTTCTACCAAATTGTGGTCCCCTCCCCTATTTATAACTCTCACATTTGCCTCTCATGTTGCTCATCCAACACATGATGATATCAGAGTCAATTCATATAGATCACATGGTGTTATATGGTAGTTTGACATGAAATTGTATTACATAAACAACGCTCGTCTAACTTGATGATGCATTAAATAACAAGTCCGAAGGAAAATGATACGATTATTGAATGTTGATGACATTTTGAGAATGAATAAAACTCACTGGTGCAGGCAATGTTACCTTTTGCACACTCGGTATAAGAGATGACTAAATCCTCTCGGCCATGTTGGAGCTGGCTGAAATGCGCGCACTGGGATGGATTTACATTGATTTTGATGATCAAACGGTACTTCATCATGAAGCAGAGACACCCGAATGATCGTTGGAGGAGGAGACATCATGGCCGGATGAAAGTTTCGATTTCCTGCCACGTCTCCTGCTACCGCCTGTTCCTCTGGGAAGTCCTCCTACTCCCTTCTCCTTCCTGAAATTGTGCTGGTGTTCCACCTTTCTTAAAATTGAATGCAGAGATGGAGAATATTAGCAGAGAATAGCCGGTGCCTAAACCTGGTTTCAATCAGGATTTTTGATGATTTGTTTTGGTCACTTCAATTTCAACATTTTTAACTTCAACAACCAATCCATCCAAGATACAAACAAGCATGAAAAGTTACCACCGTTAATTCACGGATCTAAACATGAAGTTCTAATTCGATAAAATGAGGAATTAACTCTTTAATCAGCCCAAGGAAAGCCTATGATTTCCAACACGACACAACTATAGGGCTCGAAATTTAAATAACACTTAATGGGGTGCCTTTTGGGGAAAAGTCACCAACTTATTAACTTAAGTTTAAAAGGCACCATTTACGGTCACCAGACAAAAATACCCTTCATTTGTCGCTTTGTGAGTTTTTTCAAACGTTCAAAGAAAAAGCTTTGACCGAGAAACGGACGGACACCAGAACCAAAATCCGACGGTGAACCACCGGAACAGTAGCTATGTCGACGAGAGTTGAACGGCGAAGCAGAAGGAGTGAGGTAAGCATATTCATTCTCTTTTTCGAATAAGATCAGGTTAGGGTTAGGGTTTTATTTTTGGAAAAAAATTTGTTTGAAAACGATGAAGATCTAGGTTTTTGCAGTTGAATCGAGCCTTTTTGCAGTTGAATCGAGCCTTTCTGTAGTTGAATCGTGCCTTTTTGTAGTTGAATCGTGCCTTTTTGTAGTTGAATCGTGCCTTTTTTGTGTTGAATCGTGCCTTTTTGAACTGTGTATTGTAATCGAGCATTTTTGTGATGTAATCGTGCCTTTTTGTGATATAATCGAGCCTTTTTGTGATGTAATCGTGCCTTTTTGAACTATGTTTTGTAATCGAGCCTTTTGGTATAGTAATCGAGCCTTTTTGTGCTGTAATCGTGCCTTTATAAACTGTGTATTGTAATCGAGCGTTTGTGTATTGAGATCGTGCCTTTTTTGTTTTGTAATCGTGCCTTTTTGTATTGTAATCGTGCCTTTTTGTTTTGTAATCGAGCCTTTTTGTATTGTAATCTTGCCTTTTTGAACTTTGTACTGTGATCGTGCCTTTTTGCACTGTGATCGTGCCTTTTTGCACTGTGATCGTGCCTTTTTGTATAGTGATCGTGCCTTTTTGTAGTGTGATCGTGCCTTTTTGCACTGTGATCGTGCCTTTTTGTATAGTGATCGTGCCTTTTTGTATAGTGATCGTGCCTTTTTGTAGTGTGATCGTGCCTTTTTGCACTGTGATCGTGCCTTTTTGTATAGTGATCGAGCCTTTTTGTATAGTGATCGTGCCTTTTTATAGTGTGATCGTGCCTTTTTGTATAGTGGTCGTGCCTTTTTGTATAGTGATCGTGCCTTTTTGTACTGTGATCGTGCCTTTTTGTACTGTGATCGTGCCTTTTTGTACTGTATTTGAGCCTTTCTGAACTGTGATCGTGCCTTTTTGTACTTATGTTTTTTTTTTTTTTGTGAATATGCAGAGGGTGAATCTGAAGGATTTCCTGAAAATCCCTGTGGGAGAATGGTTCCAGGGAAAAATTATTCGGCATGACCATGTGAATGACATTACAGATGTCCACAACGCACTTGAAAGTGTACCTGAACTTCTTCGGATGGAAGACCGTCGTCGGTTTACTGAGTCTTGCTTCGGTCATTTACTTGACATGCATCAGGAGATGAATTTTTCAGCTGGAATTGTCCATCGGATGCTGTTGCGCGAGTTGAATCACGACGGCCCAGAAGATGAGATGAGATGAGATTTTTGTTGGGTAAGCATACGGTCCGGTTCTCGAAGGTTGAGTTTTGTGTAATCACCGGATTGAAGTTCGGAATCATTCCCGACCCAGCAAGTTATGAGATGGTACAAAATGGCATACACGACCGATACTTTCAGGGTCGAGTCGTAGAGAATGAAGACCTGAAAGCAGTGCTGCGGAGTGGTGTTTTTGAGCAGCAGTACGATGCGGTGAAGCTGTCATTATTGTTTTTGCTGAACTGGATACTGATAGGGGTGGACGAGAGATATAAAATTCCATTATGGCAGTTTCAGCTAGTTGAGGACTTGGATGCTTTTGATGCGTTCCCGTGGGGCGCATACGTGTATAGGCGGACCATATCTTGTTTGAAGCATGCTTTGGATGGTCCACGGCAGCGGTCCGAACAACGACAGCAAGAACAGGCCACGGATAACACCACTGAGACGTATAACATATACGGTCTAGTGCACGCATTATTGGTGAGAATTTATAATTTGCAGCCGTACTTTAATAGAAAATATTTTATTTCACTAATGTGTTATCTATTATGCAGATATTTGCTTTTGAGGTTATCCCGGATCTTAGCAGCAATAAGCACAAATGTGGGGAACGCAGGGTAATCGAGCTACCCCCTCCACGTATTCTGAAATGGGAGTTGACTGCGCGACCGCGGGGGAAAACGCTGGATAAGATTTTCACTGAAAGGGTAAGTATTGATGTTGTTAATGTTTATTATTTTCAGTATGTTTGCAATTACAATGATATAACTCCGATTGCAGATGTTTGCTCGGGCTGAATTGGTGCCTACGGAGGCTGAGAGGCGTCAACGGTACTACGAAGGCATAGACCTGAGAGGCAGTCTATATGATGACGATGCCGCAGATTTACCTCGTGACCGCCCGGTTCCCGATCGACATAGGACTGTCGGACCCAGTGATACAGAGGATTCATATTACGGACCTAGTGATATGGATCCTCAGTATTCTGGACCTTCTGATCTGGAGGGCTCAGAGCCGGAGGCTGACATTGGTAGTGAGAGTCCCACGAGGTCTAGGCGGATACCTTTCAGTCAACTCAGACAACCACGACCTAGACCTAGTGATTCAGACCCGGAGGCTCGCAGTCCTATTCCCGTGAGGCGTAGGCGGGTACGATTCACATTGCCCAGACGGCCTGCACCTGAAGGTCAGCAACCTGAAGGCGTTGAAGAGCATCCACAGGTACATAAGCCGTTTTTTTAACCGCATGATTTACTTTCCATTGACTTAATAGTTTTAGTACTGACAGAGTCTGCAATCCTTTCAGGGCTGGGAGCAGAAATTAGCAGAAGTGATGGATGCTGTCCGAACATTACGGACGGATGTCATGGATGCTATCCAAAAGAATGAAGAGAAAAGAAATTCACAGCATGAGGAGTTGGTGGCTATGATTCGGACGCTACAGGGTCCGACTTCTCAAGGGTCCGTCGTCGCAGGGTCCGACGTCGCATGGCCCGTCATCGCAGGGTCCCCCGTCGCAGGGGCGTGTGGAGGAGGATCCACCGTTCGATGACCTACCACCTCATGACTATGATGGAGCATTCAGTACAGGCAGGACAGGTACTGATCATGATGAGACAGGGTCAGGGACCAGACATAGGGAGGCCCATACTACAGACACAGTACCTGAGCAGCAGGCTCCAGATGCTCCAGATGCCAGCTTGGACAACCGGCGGTCCCCGGCGATACAGAGACAGCATTATTGGAGCATAGGGCCGTCGCAGGCAGTCACCCCAGACCGCTCATCACAGCTGCTGCATGATCCTGTCGATATCCAGGAGCTATCCATTGACCGCACGTCGCAGCGTACCCATCCAGTCAATCCCAGCGAGCGGCGACCTCCGATAGACCAGAGCACAGTCGACCCCTCTGGGCGTTCCTCGAGGAGAGATTTGATTCTTCGGATTCCACGGTCACAGGTCGATGAACGGGGACCGAGTTCCTCCTCAGCCCGCACCGATCCCCATGATCCGGAACAGACTCCCCCACCCCTAAGGCGTGGAGACCGGATTCGACGTCGAGGTTGGATGGAACGGAGCCCATACACAGACCCCTGTCAACCAAAGAGGGCACGGGTGATGCCGCCGCCGGCACATGTATGGAATCCACATGGACTGGTACATCCTGAACAGCTTGCGGCGTACGAAGACTACAAGAGGAGCACGTCGGGGGAATTGTAAGTATTACATTCTGTTTATAGTTTTTTTCGACAAATATGTAAGTCAGTATTATGTAACTTTTTCCCTACTTATGCAGACGTGATGTGGATCTGCACGACCCAGTTGGTGTTCCTGTCACTTGGTTCCACCGGTTGCAAACCAACTTAATGGAGTTGGAGGATACGGTATGTTCCTTCCTTGAACTGTCTTTATAAAACTCAGTTGTTAATGGTTGAATCCTAACAATACAAGTTCAAATTTTCAGCACATTGACGCATACTTGAAGATTATCCGGAGGTGTCAGCGATTGCACCCCACTGTATACGGTTCGAGGATCAATATACTGGATTCCCAATTCTTTGTAAGTGGTAATATTATACGGTTTTCGCTTCAACATTGATGTGTTCATACATCTTCTGCCTAACGTTTCGGTTAATTTTCTTTCAGACATTGTTAGATCACCAATGGGACAGAATCGGCACTGGTCCGGAGAGGAAACCCCCAGCAGGTTGGTCCGTGTTTGGGCAGACATGGTCCTATGATGAGCTTGCGGTGGTCCGTGGGGAGCTCCCGTTAGGGATACGGCCTTGGCACGATGTTGACCTTGTGAGTGTTTATTCGAGTTTTGCATCCATGTTTATTCGAGTTTTGATAACACCTTGGAGAAACACCTGCAGGTTCTGATTCCTTGCAACGTTGGAGGTATGCATTGGGTCATGGCCAGCATCGATCTGCAGTGGGGTCACATTCTTGTGTTTGACTCGTTCAGACGAGAGGTCCCATTTAGGCACAGGAATGCCCAGTTTGCATGTCTGCGCTATTTGCTACCCTCTCAGCTCTATTCGGTGCACTTTCACAGGAACAGACAACCGGGTGACAAGAGTTACAGAAAGAAGGATGGGCCGTTCCGGATGTTATTCGTGTCAGCCGACCGGGTGCCCCAACAGGAATTGGGGTATGACTATTTCAAGTTGTTATTCTATCCCAATCGGTTTTGAAATGTATCAATGCTAATGGTTGTTCATGTGGTTAATTGCAAGGGGAAACTGTGGTGCCCATACGTTGAGAATGATTGAGTACCTGACGGCGAACAGGGATACGTTCGATTGGACGGAAGCCGATATGCCCATCATCCGGCAAAAGATGGCCATCGAGGTTTATTGTAACTCCAGGATATTGTAGTTGTTGTACAAAACAGAGCTGTTGTTAATGAAATTATTATTTTTTTATTTCAAGTTGTTTGCAGTTCAAAGTTCAACTAAATTAAAAAAAAATTTCGAACATAAAATATTTCTAAAATATGAACATATATCAAAGCATACACAAAGTTAAAAAATACCATATATGAGTATATCAACTGGTATGGTGACTTGAGGAAATAAACAAACTACAGCAGCTAAAATCTAAAACACATATCTAAAACATAAGCCCTAACATGATTGCATCGTTCGTCTTTTTGTCCTCTCTAGCTGAAACTCGTTGCACTCAAATAAACATCACTAACTCTGGCCTACTGTATATGTTATTATGCTTGTCGTCTAGTGTTGGATAAGCAGTCACAACAGCATCTTGAGCGCCAATATATAGGGACCAGGATGGAAAAGCCACTACAGACAGTAGTTTAGCACAACAGCAGCACCCAATGCAACTCTCATCCCTTCAATCGCTTCCATGACAGCATTTATGACGTGGGGTCAAGTCTCCTCTTATAAGACTCCATTCATTCCACGATAGAGTCCTTCAGAGGGCACGTTTGTTTGTTGTGTCCAGTTGAATGACAGATGCTACACTTGCGACGGTATTGTTCGGGTACAATAGTACTGGGACCTTCATTAACCATAGGCGGGTTGGAACACTTCCTGCTGTTATGTCCTGGTTGTCCACATCTTCTACACGACTGTGTGGTTATCCTCTCCGAAGACGAGACATGTCGACCCTCCATCGGGCGACCGGATTGTCTCTTCGCCCTTGGATTTAAAATCACCCGTGATGTGATGTCGGATGGCACTACCCATGAAGAAGGATGACCAACAGGCATGATAGGAACCGAGTATGCATCAATTAGTGTCTCCCTTTTGTAGTAGTCCGCACATAGAGATGTGAAATCCACGTTCCGCTCCCTACAACAATGAACACAGTTAGATTCACGTTTGGGTACTATAAAGCAATAAATGGACGGAGTCATGTACCTTGCCGCTGCGAGTGCATGTGAACATGGTAAAAAGTCCATTTGGAATTTGTTGCATGTGCATGTCTTCCGGGCTAAGTCAACCGTCCACTGTTTTCCCTTGTGTCTGACGGAAAATATGTTCCAGTCAACTGCATTTACGGTCATATAACCGCATTTCTCGACACGTTTAAGGATCACAAGATGTGCTGCGTCGGTCAATCGATGACGCATTGATCGTGCATTTGTATGACGATCGTGGAACCACTTTTGTAGCATATTCCGAATGAACTCTGCCAGTGTCATCAATGGCAGTTGCCGTGCAAATTTTAGGCATGAGTTTATGCACTCTGCAACATTTGTGGTCATCAACCTGTACCTTCTTTGGGGGCAATGAACACGGGACCACTTGTGTGGACCGGCATCAATGGCATAATCGTATGCATCTTTATGCAGCCTACGTAACTCCTCCATGTGGCGATCGTATTGGATTTCACAGTACGACCTAGCAGCGTTATCCATTATGTCGGCAACATCTTTTCTGTGGAATCGCTTCTTCATATTTTCACCAAAATGCCAGCAACATATGGTATGGGTTGCATAAGGGAACACTTTAGAAATCCCTGCTTCAATGCTTGCATGACGATCGGAAATGAAAACCAGATCATCTATATGACCAAGGGCACCTCTCAAGCACTCCAAAAACCACTCCCATGAAAGGTTGTTTTCTGAGTCACCGTACCCAAAAGCAATTGGATACACCTGTTCGTTTCCATCTTGTGCAGTTGCCACAAACATTGTACCCCCGAATCTTCCCTTCAAATGGGTACCATCAACTGCAATCACAGGACGCATACACCTCCGAAAACCTCTAATTGAGGACCCTAACGACATAAAAAAGTAAAGGAATTTACCATCATCTGCGCACTGTAAGTCTGTGATTGTGCCTGGATTTTGTTGTTCCAGAACGTATGCAAAAGATGGCAGCAGTTGGAAACTTTCTTCATGCGTTCCATAGGTCAATGACAATGCATATTGCAGGGCATCATGTGCCTTACTGTACATGATTTGGATGCCATACATTGTTTTCATATCGGCGATTATGTCCTTCGGACGCATGAGACGACCATCGGCTTGTTGAAGTCTAGGTGCAACAACTTCTGCGATTGTGACTGCACTAGCTTGTCGATGGCGACGGTGAATCTCCTCCAAGGGACAGGTGTGTTCGTTGACAAAACTTCTGACTTGAAAGTAAGTCCCTTCTTCTCTCCTCACCACTCTTAATTTCCACGTACAGTCGTCAATGATGCAAACCAGATGTAAAGTTGTCTTATTGGACCTTTTCACCTTCCATTCGAAGTTCTTACGCATCGCAAAATCGCCAACTAGCCTCTTCAAATCCTTTTTACTCGGGAAAAATTGACCCTTATATATCATTGTTCTCGATTCTTGAGCTTCCAAGGTGCTGCTTCTACCAGTACCAAACGAGTATGAATTTGCTCCCGGAATAACCCAAGTTGTCGCATTAACAGAATCAGATGTTGTCACATTATAACGGACCTCGGAAGTCCCAGGCATATCTGGTGGTGCAGTGCCACTAATTCCTTCTACACGTCTACCATGTGTTTGCATATGTGCATGCTCTTCATCCGCATTTTGCAAATCATCAACATGTTCATTATTTGCCTCATTATCCACCTCATGGTTCGGGTAATTGTCATTGTTCTGCTCATTGTACTGCGCATCATACTGCTCAATTCGACAACCAAACACATCACCAAATTGAGTCTCAGTCGCATCTGCATGGTCGACCACAACTTGTGGTACACCAAACATGTTTGTCCCACCTTCGTTGCCACTCCTTTGGGTGAACGCTTGGTTGCTACCACTAAAGGATCCAAATTGTAAGGTATTTTCAGGAGGAGGAATATCATTCCCTAACACATCTCCAGCTGTCCGCTCAATAAGACTGACACATACTTGAGGGATCACTCGATCTTCCCCTAGCATAAACTGGACATCGTCGTCATTGCTTATAAATGTGCGACACGTACTGCCAGGAACCATTGATATTGATGACAAATCAACGTTGTATTTGCTTACATCATAGTTCACAATAGTATGCACGATCGACACCAATTCATCGTAAGTCAAATTCTTTGACACATACATTCCTCGGTTATCAGATCCAACGAACCTCTGACTTCCGTCGAGTAACTGCTCCCATCGACCGTTGTAAGATATTACTATTCTAACCCGATTCATGAGACTGTCAAATTAATAATCACAAACCATTAAAAATGACACGATTTCAGTTCAAAAAGGCACGATTTTCTTTCAAAAAGGCACGATTCATGACCAAAAAGGCACGATTTTCTTTCAAAAAGGCACGATTTTGTTTGAAAAAGGCACGAAATGTTTTTCAAAAAGGCACGATTTGTTAGCAAAAAGGCACGATTTCTTAGCAAAAAGGCACGATTCATGAGCAAAAAGGCACGAAAGGTTTTTCCAAAAGGCACGATTTGTTAGCAAAAAGGCACGATTCATGACCAAAAAGGCACGATTTCTTAGCAAAAAGGCACGATTCATGAGCAAAAAGGCACGAAAGGTTTTTCCAAAAGGCACGATTTGTTAGCAAAAAGGCACGATTCATGACCAGAAAGGCACGATTCATGACCAAAAAGGCACGATTCCTTAGCCAAAAGGCACGATTTTTTTCAAAAAGGCACGATTTCTTAGCCAAAAGGCTCGATTTTTTTTCAGAAAGGCACCACAGGTTTTTCAAAAAGGCACGATTCATGACTAAAAAGGCACGATTTTTTTTCAAAAAGGCTCGATTCATGAGCAAAAAAGCACGAATTGTTTCAAAAAGGCTCGAAAATAAAATGAAAAGTTCTTACATTATAACAATGGCTTCAGTTTAATAAAATACTAAAATGCTCGAAATATTCAAACAAGCAGGATGAAGAAATATTACCTTATTTTACTGAAGAAGAAAGTCGGGGCAACACCTTGAACTTTTATTTGTAGAGAGACGAGAGTTGAACTGAGTTAAATCTTACTGACGTTTTTGTTGCAAGTGTGGACAGAGACAAGACCAAAGAGAATAACATAAATCATTAACTAAGGGCAATTTTGGTAGTTCACCATAATAGGTGCCTTTTAAACTTAACTTATTAAACCA
Source organism: Acer saccharum (assembly GCA_030490815.1). NCBI lineage: Eukaryota > Viridiplantae > Streptophyta > Magnoliopsida > Sapindales > Sapindaceae > Acer > Acer saccharum. The sequence goes on from CM059866.1 coordinate 953,175, forward strand.
CTGACATTCTCACCAAATCAGTTTAAAATAGTGACAGATTCCACCATTTCCACCACAACTATATGCAATAGGAGCTTACAATAGAAATTCACCAAAACTACAATGTCCTGCCTCTAAAGTATGAGAATAGATGCATCACTTCTTCGAAAGTTGTTTACAGTTGTTAGCTAAGTAGTTACACTACTTAATGTTCCGTACTTATGGTGAAAATTTCAAGCCAATGAGAAAGATACCTCCAAAATAAAACCACACTGTGAAATTAATCTACTTAACATGATGATCAAGAGAAAACAATAGGTGAGAGAAGGTTACTTACCCCTAAACAGAAACTCTGGAAGTGTGCGTCGAAACTAGAGGAGCCCTCCAAATTCATCTTACTCGAATTCATTTCGCATGAATTGCGTTTGTTTGAACTAGAATTATCCATATAAGATACATAAGATGACGAAGAAGTAGAACATGAACTACCAGCAGTACCCTGGGAACTAGACCCTAATGCCTCACCGTCCCCATGAAACATTTCCTCAAACAACTCCTGTAATTTCTCGAAGCTCTCCTCGCCATTTTTTTCCTGCCAATTTCACATTCCAAGCACCACAGAATCAACATCGTTACAACCATCACTGTTGATAAACATTGTACAAAAACTCATCAGAATATACTAATTCACATTAGACCAATTCATCTTAAGCTGTGTTCGAAAAATCCTCTAGGCGGCATCCAGCCGTGGTGAAAACAGCCTAATCGGTTGTATTAGGCGGTGGGTGACTAGTCGGCGCTAGTTAGCCCTAGGCGGCGATTAATCGGCTGGATTAGTCGGTGCTAGTCGCCCTAGGCGGTAAACATTGTAGAAAAACTCATCAGAATATACTCATTCACATTAGGCCAATTCATGGATGAACAGTTCTATTCAACCAATCCAAGCCACTACTTTTTCAGATCCCACAGAAGTCTTTGTTAAGACATAAGATCTAGAATCTACAGTGTCAGCAAATTAAAACTTTGATGTCATTGGTCAAGACCTCAAAGTGGGGCCCATCAAGAACCGATTTTCTAGGATTTGATCACACAATAGATGGATAGATGGATCATGGATGATCATGTCACTATAAAGTCAAAGTCTTTTGAGATCTAGAATCTACAGTGTCTGCACATTTAAAACTTTGATGTCATTGGTCAAGACCTCAAACTGGGGCCCATCAAGAACTGATTTTCAGGGATTTGATCACACAATAGATGGATAGATGGATCATGTATGATCATGTCACCGTAAAGTCATAAAGTCTTTTGAGCAAATAAAAAATTGCAAACTATATTGGACTAAAAGAGCGCACACCAAATTTTACTCCGATCCGTGTTAAAAGAGTATCTTTTGGGAATATGTTTACACCAAATTTTTTTCCACTCTAATGTTTCACACCAAGATAACATTTTCGAATAATATTCTCCCAATAAATATTTAAATTATTATAAAAGTTTAACATTATTTAAATATATAATTAATAAGTAAATTAAATAAATTGAATATTCATGTCAATATTGGTATCATTTTAAAAATATCAACTAGATCTTTCCAACGGTATTTTTTTTTAAATATATATTATTATAATTAAGTATGGAATGGTTAAATAAGGGATTTGAAAAAAATAAAATAATCGATTTGACTATTAAATTTTAAAAATAAAAATAAATAAAGTTGTAGTAGTGAACATTACACGCCAAAGCTGGCGTCCAGCTGTTCAACACTTCAACCACACAAAAAAATATTGTTGGGAATTATAATTAGCACTAATGTAACGAACAATTGAAGTGTTCCCAAACTCTATTTTGGAGCTTGGGGCTGAGTATTGCGCTATACACAGCCCTGAACTCCAAAATAGAGTTTGAGAACACTCTAACCATGCGCCACATTGACACTAATTACAATTACAACAATTTTTTTTTGTGGTTGAATGGTTGGTGATAATTAAAATTCCCAACAAATTTTTTTATTGTGGTTGAACACTTGCACGCTCACCAACTTTTATATATCTTTATTTTTATTTTTTAATAGTCAAATCAATTACTTGAATTTTTTTCAAATCCCTAATTTAACCCTCTCCTAATTTAACTCTCTCATACTTAATTATAACAATATATATTCCAAATAAAATATACCGTTAGAAAGATCTCGTTGATATCTTTAAAATGACACTGATATTGATATACATATTCAATTTATTTAATTTACTAATTAACTATATATGTAAATAATATTAAACCTTTATAATAATTTAAATATTTATTGGAAAAATATTCTTTAAAGATGCTTTTTTGGTTTAAAATTTAGTGTGGATCATTGGAGTGGAACAAAATTTGGTGTAAGAATATTCCTTAGAGCATTTCCAACCAACACACTAAAAACACCAAAAAAATCAAATTGGTGTAAAAATCAACTCCAACCAACACACCAAAAAAAAAAATAATTGGTGTAGCTATAGTGCACACCAAATCCTTTAATTTAATTTTTTTTTAAATGGTAAATATCGCATCATCCTGTTTTGATTTTTTTAAATTACTAATTTAACTCACATACTTAATTATAACAATATGTATTCTAAAAATATATACCGCTGAAAAGATCACGTTGAGATCTTTAAAGTGATACCAATATTGATATACATATTCAATTTATTAAATTTAATTATTAATTAATACATTTAACTAATTTAAACTTTTATAATAACTTTATTTAATGCAATGCAAGATTAGGTTGACTCAGTAGTATGTCCCTCATATCAACACCATGAGTTGGTGGGTTTGAGTCTCTCCCCTTTCCCGAACCCCGAATTATTGAAATATTAAGAAAAACTAAAACTTAATTTAGTACAATTAAATACTTAACATAAATAAACTCTAAAATAAAGCAAATTATAACATAGCTTAACAATAAAAAGACTCGATAACAATAATTCCAAAGGGAGAAAAAAAAAAAAACTTGACTTAATCTAGTGCAATTAAATACATTAAATAAATAAACTCTAAAATAAAGCAAATTACAACACAGCTTAACAATAATAATAATAACTCGATAAACTTTGGTGGAGGGTTGAATGATGAAATAGAATGATGTGCTTTGCCTTTTATAATAGAAAATGAAGAGAAAATTAGATGCAAAAAAAAAAAATTAGGTGGGAAAATTAGATGCAAAAATTAGATGCAAAAAAATTAATGTGAAAAAAATTAGTTCAATAAATAAGTTCAATAATATTCGGTATAGTAATTATTATTATTATTATTATTTTGACATTATATGAGTAATTATTTAAGAATAATATTGTTATGCCAAAAAAAATTAATTATTATTGTATAAGTTGACTAATAAAAAAAATTGGTATAAGCATATTCCTAGAGATACTCTTTCAACACCAAATTAGAGTAAAATTTAGTGTCCTACATTAGATTTGCTCAAAATTCAATGATGCTTTTGCCAACCAAACCATTAAAAAGTAAAGTAATAAGTTAAGCAACAAAAAAGCTAGCTACTACCTAGGATGTTTGCTATCTACTACCTAGGATGTTTCCAACAACCACCCTTAATTCCACCCTCTAATTTACTCTCCAATTCATCGTAAGTTACACTCAACGGTTCGAAATTTGTCAGAAACCTTTTTCAAACTTGACAAGTAAAGGTCAAAAAGACTATTTTTTTCAAACTAGACGAGCTTATCGGTAATTAGATAATGAAAATGTTAGAAGGAGACTTACATTAGTCTTGGTTTGGTTCATCATATTTGCCATCTCATTCAAGAAATCTCCCATTCCTTGCATGAAAGTCAAGTACACAAATCAGATTTAACACACAATTAACATTCATTGCAAATAATTTCTGAAACAAAAAAGGCACTTATATGTTGTTAAATTGTTCAACATATTTTGATTTTTGAGACAATCATCATTGAAAAATTGAAAAAAGGCAACAAAATATATATATATATATATATATAATGAAAAAAATTAGGTGGTGTTTGGTTCCGTTTTTAAAAACTGTTTTTTGTTTTTAAAAACAAAAAACAACTAAAATGTTGTTTGGTTTAGCATTTTACAAAACTGTTTTTGAAAACAAAAAACAACTTTTTAAAAGTATAACTAAAAAGTTAAAAACAATTTTTTATTGTTTTCTATTGTTTTCAAAACAGGTTTTCAAAATAAACTTTAACTTTTCCCTCCAAACAACTATTTCACTCATTTTAAAAACAACAACCAAACACTTTTACATCGTTTTCCGTTTCAAAAAACTACTTTTTAAAAACACTACCAAACACATTACATTTTTAAAAACATCATTTTTAAAACATGACTTCCATTTTTAAAAAAAGTTTTCAAAAACACCATTTTAAAAACGATACCAAACGCGCCCTTACATTTTCATCATCATCATCATCACTGTCATAGACTCCTACATCGTACAGAAACCTCTTGTTTGCATCAGACAGAACTGTTACATAAAAAGCAGAGAGACAAAAGAAAACAACATCTCGTGAATCTAATAATTATTCATTAATTTATTATATAATTTATTTTTTTGCTAACTACTACCTAGCTAGGATGTTTCCAACAACCACCCTTAATTACACCCTCTAATTTACTATCCAATTTACTATCCAATTCATCATAAGTTACACTCAACGGTTCGAAATTCGTCAGAAACCTTTTTCAAACTTGACAAGTAAAGGTCAAAAAAACTATTTTTTTCAAACTAGATGAGCTTATCGGTAATTAGATAATGAAAATGTTATAGAAGGAGACTTACATTAGTCTTGGTTTGGCTCATCATATTTGCCATCTCATTCAAGAAATCTCCCATTCCCTGCATGAAAGTCAAGTACACAAATCAGATTTAACACACAATTAACATTCATTGCAAATAATTTCTGAAACAAAAAAGGCACTTATATGTTGTTAAATTGTTCAACATATTTTGATTTTTGAGACAATCATCATCAAGATATATTACATCAATCACCAAAAATTACATCTATCATAAACATTACGGTGAACAAAACATTCTCAATAAAAATTCTCATTGTCCATTGTCTGTCAAAGTTGTCAAAGAAGAGAGAATAGCCTCTTCTCTTTCCTTCTCTTACCTTCATTTTATCAGCAACCAAACCAAAAAAAAAAAAAAAAACTCATTTCACAAACCCATAAATGAAATCACAGTAAAAAAAAAAATTTTGAAAAAAAAAATTAAAAAAGAAGAACATTTATAGATCTTTAGATCTTTATCAATGGAGAAACATATTTTATTTTCTGGTTTATGTATTGAAATTCAATTTGTGTTTGTGAAAAATGAAGATTAATGATCTGTGTTTGTGAAGAAATGAAGATCAATGATATGGGTTTGTTAAGAAATAAAGATGGATGAATATGGGATTGTAAAGATTGATGATGTTCATTTTTTTTTTTAATTTTCGTTTAATTTGTATTGTTATTATTATTATTATTTTGTATTGAGATCAATCAATTTATTTTAAAAATGCTCTCAAAAGTATACAACTATATGAGAAATGGAGAGAAAGTATGAAGCATTATGAAACAAACAAGAAGAAGAAAAAAAGTTTGGAGTGATGGGATTCAGATATGATGTCGTTTGATAAGTGGAGAGAGAAAAAAATAAAATAAATTAATCATAGTGGTTCATTTACTTAAGTGTCACGTCACTAGATGTTGAGAAGGTAAATACAAATGAGATGGGTAGGGGATCTCAATCCAATTAACAAATGATGATAATGGGTACGCGGTGGAAAGCCACATTTAATTATAGGACAGGATCCTCTCCTCACCTCACCTCACTTAATCTTATGACACATAAGCATTACAATAAATGAATGGTTAAGATGTGATTGACACTTTATTAAAAACCAATCATATGTGAGGAAAATGTGAGGATCAAGTGAGAATCCTGGTCCTTAATTATAACATATTCAACACTAACACATAAAAAAAAATTTCAAAACTTTGGGGGGGCCATGGCCCCTGCTGGCCTCCACAGTGTTCCATCCTAATAATATATATCTCCCCTTTTCTATCACAATTCACAACCAAACTCCACCATCCATCTTCTTCGCTCTATCAAAACTCGATCGAAAAAAAAAATGGCGAACTCCAAGCCATTGCTGCTCACTCTCTTCACTCTCACCTTCGCATTCCAATTCAACTTCTCATTCACCGTAGACACTAAAACAACATCCAAAGAGCAACTAGAATGCACAATGTGCACTTCATGCGAGAACCCTTGTCAACCCATGCCATCTCCGCCACCACCACTACCACCTCCTGAAATTGCCTGCCCGCCACCTCCATCTCCACCGCCGCCACCACCAGAATGCCCTCCACCGCCACCACCCGTCCAGCCAGAGTGTCCTCCACCACCTGCCTGTTATCCACCATGCGTCGAATTCTCACCGTCGACAGTAGTTCCGTACTTTCCAGATTACAAAAAAATCCTGCCACCATCTGGTTTTGTTACATCTAACTCTGTTAGATTGAGTGTGGAGTCTGTTGTCTTCTTCATTTCACTTTTCTTCGCTCTAGACTGTTGCTTCTAAAATGTAATGCGTTTTTTTTTTTATAGTGTTTCTCTTTTAGTTGCATCTGCATGTATTGCATTTTGTATTTTTCAGATTGCTAATGTAATTAGAGTTAGCCACAGCTAGCTTTTCGATGGAAAAGTGCATGAATAAAAAAGGCTTGTTAAGTTTTTTGTTTTTATAAGAAATTAGGTATTTTCTTTGTATATTTATTTACTTCAAGTAAAGTACGTTCTCTGTATAATTATTATATATTATTGTTTGGAAAAATAAATAACTGTAATTCTTGCGTCAACACAGGAATTTGGTGTGTAAGCAATGGCTATTGAGTTAGGATCTACTGTATTTTCATTGTTTTAATTTCTTTAATAAGCTTTTTAATTAAAGTGCTCGATACTATTGTCGAGCTTTTCCTAACTAATAATTTAAATTTTTGGGTATTAGTCGGTGGTAAATTCCTCACACTTGCAGCACAAGGTTACGGGTTCGAGTCTTTCCATTCCTAAAAAAACCATGTAATATTTCAAGAAAAAAAGAATTAAATTTTGAGTTTAGTGTTTACTTAATTATTTGATATCAGATTGTATCCTACTTAATTATCTCAAGTTTGAATCATGGAAGCCCTATTATAAAAATTAAATATACATACTGTAACTATTAGAACACGGTTTATGCGTGTATCAAATTCACGGGACTGTGCATATTAGAGTGCTTAATAATATTGAGAATTTTTCTAGAATTTAATAATGGAAGCTCTGAATCTTTATTACTAAGATCTAAATTTAGTGTCCAAATCCGGTGTCTAAATGATGTGGCATCACTCTAATCCATTCATTTAAATCATACAAATCTAATACAATTTAAATGAATAGATTATAGTGATATCACATTATTTAGATACCAAATTTGAGCAAAGTAGTATTATTGTACTGAGAATATAGACAATATTTATACAAAATATAGGATGAATATATTAAATATATATCAATATATGACAGCCATAATATAAGGAATAAAATCAGCTCATGCTATATATTTTTGAGTAATCTTCAACAATTATGGCTTAAACATCGTTAATCATGGGATCGTTATCATTACCCCCAGACATATATTGAAATGTCAAATTAAAACCTCTATGACTTGATACTTGAACATCCATCCAATGACATTATGCCTGATTGCACGGCGGTCACTGTCAACGACATTGACTCTCTAGTTCATGTAAAATAATAATGCCTCTGCTAAAAAAAAATAAAAAATAATAATCCATTTTCTCCTCATTCTTCATCGATCTGAATTTTGTTTTTCTCCAATCTAGGAAAAAAAAAAAAAAAAATGGAATCGTCTTCTTGTTCAATCAAATTATTAAAAAAAAAAAAAATCAAACACATTTTCTTCATCTTTAATCAAATTCCTAAGGCACATCACCTCTACAGGATCTACTGCAACTCTCCCAATAATGTAATAATGTAATACTTGTAATTCTTAAAAATAAATAAATAAATAAATGGAAAGTGGAGCAGATTCACTTCGTCAGTGGAGTAAGTTGCTTCATAGCTGATGGAGATAAAGCCTCCACCGGATGGAGAAATCTACTTATTTCGATATTTTCAGGAGAATCATAAATTATCTGTGATATTTATCGAATGTCAAATCAAATCATCTGGTTTGAAAAGTCAGTAAAACAAAAAAAACCTATATCATTAGTTGACCGTTAATTGTCCGTCAGTTTGATTTTATTTAAATCAAATATTATAATTTAAATATTTTAAATAAACTGAATAAAAAAAGAAAGGAAGAATTGTAAATAACTCCCCTAACTTTTGATCGAATGTTACATCAAACCTTATGGTTTGAACAATCAACAAAAAACCCCTTATCATTAGTTGACAGTTAGCTGACTTTAATTACATCTAATGAAATATAATTATTTAAGTGGTTTTTTTTTTTTTTTTTCTAAAATTGAACAAAAAAAATAATGAAAAAATATACTAAAAATATGTTAGAAAATAAAAAATAATAATGAAAATTAAATATGTAAAAATAAAGTAATAAAATCATTATAAAATTTAAACATTTGAAATATAAAAAATTATTTTTATATGAAATTGATTTTATTATTATTAGTATATATTTTTATTATATTTTTCTTTTTTTTATTCTGGTTATAATAAAGGATTTAAATTGTAATATTTGATTTATATAAAGTCAATTAACTGTTAAATAATGGTAGGGGTTTTTTGTTGATTGTTCAAACCAGAGAGTTTGATTTGGCATTTAATCGAAATTTAGGGGTTATTTAAAATTCTCCCAAAAAGAAAACATAATACAAAAATGCTAATAAAAAATTAATTTCTTACAATAATAGTTTTTATATCATAAATAAATAAATAATAAAAACCAAATAGTATTTGATAACTTTGTATTGACTTGATATATGATTACCGAAATTAACTTTGTTAACATCTCCGTTAAATAATTGTACAATTTTTTTTGTTCCGTCACACCGTTTTGATATAGGTTTTCTGCTAACAGTCAGCTGCCTTTTGATGTCATTATATTTGCAGTAACTCATGAAAGGAATAAAGATGAATTCACCTCCACGGTTAGTTCTCAAAGTCTTTATGAGATGTTCGCTTTAACTTTCTGCAAGAGCTTTAAACCGAAGAAAATTAAGTTGTAAAAGCTTCTAATTTTTCATTCAAAAAAATAAATCAACATCATTCTATTGTAATCATCAACGAAGAAGATGAAATATCTTTTGCTTCCAAGAGAAGGAGTTCACATTGGACTGCAAATGTCGGAATGCACTAGCTCTAAAGGCTCTTTCGCTCTCCATGAAGTTTTAGAAAATGGAAGTTTATACATTTTACCATAGACACAAGATTCACAAACTTTTTTTGAACTTTATCAATCTCAAGCAACCCAACAACCATATTCTTTTCTTTGAGTAAATGTAGCCCCCTATTGTTCAAATGACCGTACCATAGAAGCCAAAATAAATGACAGATCTGCATTTTCAACTTTTAGGGTATGTTTGGTTAGAAGGAAAAGGGAGAGGAAAGAAAGGGGTGTAGGGAAGAGTGGAGGGAAAAGGGAGAAGTGGGTGTTTGGTATGGAGAGAAAAGTGGAGGGAAATGAAAAATAGAGAGAAAAAACCATGTGGGGCCCATCATTTTTTGGGTAATTCGAATTACCATTTTATCAAAAAAAATTTAATATATTAAATATAATATAAGGGTAAAATAGTAAAATTGATAAAATGATCCTTTCTTTCCTTCATGTTTACCAAACAACACGAGGGAAAATCATTTTCCTTTCTTTCCCTCATGTTTTCTATCCCTTCAAATCTTTCCATCCTTTCTATTTTCTTTCCTCCCTACCAAACGGACCCTTAATGCAAATTTCTCATCAAATAAGAACAAATGTGGAAAAACTTTGTTTTTTGACATTTCAACATTTACTATTGTGAGAATGTTTTTCTTATCAAAAATTTTGAATTTTTCAACATCAAAATGAATAGAATAATCTTTTTGAATGACTTGTTGAATGATAATATTTTAATATTCCATAATTAATTTATATTGGCTACTTGAAACAACCTGGTATGTTAGTATGTTACACATCTACATAAAAATCCTCAAAAATCTTTGAGATTTACATTAAATTAATAATTCTTAATACATCAAAGCAAAGTCACTTTTAAGTTGTTAATTTTTAATTATGAAAGATCAAGCAAGATAATCTGTATTAAAAGACTATAGACCCACTTTAATCTTTTTCCAGTAAAGATGATGTATATTAAAAGACCATAGACTATATTAGGTGGGTAGTTGAATACTAAATTTATAAACTCTGTTAGCAAATTATACCCAAAAATTATTATAATTTCATGAAAAACGAGATGTTCATATGAATCATGGGTTTTTAATTAGAAAAAACTAAATAATAAAAAAAAAAAAAGAGAAAATATATAAATATACACACACCGAAACGGCGACACATGCATAGAATTTGATCTAGATATTGAGGAAAAAAAAAAACCAAGCAAGTTGTTGAAACTCTCTATACTCTTCTACAGTAGTAGAGAGGCACACGACTTGAGCAAGTTGAATTTGATTTTAAAATGACAGGAAACGTGTGGAAAAAAGAGGCCACCATTTCTAGAATTGAAGTTTCTAACAAATGGCGACTTGCATGGCCAAAAATGTGGAGCCTACACCTTTTTTTAGGGGGAATATCATTTGGGTCCCTATCTTAATTTGAAATATCAATTTTTTAACCGAGTTTACTTTTTTATCAAAAGTTTCCCTAACTTTTGAAAAGTATATCAAATAGGTCATTCTGACTTTTTTTTTTTAACGGTCAAACGTCACAAAAGTGGTATAATGTCTATTTTGTCCCTGTATGCCTTATTAATGGCTGAAAAGACTGTTTTACCCTCTAATATTTAAAATTTAAACAATTTATCTTTTATTTTAAATTAAAGATATAAAAAAATACAATTTTTAAAAAATATTTATATAATACAAAAATAAATTGTTTTAAATCTCCACCATTCAAATCTTAGATTGATGGTGGAGATTTATTTATTTAAAAAATAAAAAAAAATTATATAAAAAATGAAAAAAAAAATCTACCAAACTAAAAAATTTAAAACTAATTAAAACTAATCAAAATTCTGAAAATCATCCAGCAAACCATTGGTAATAATTAAAAAAACTATAGATCTGGTGGGGATCCAGATTGGATCTCTACCATCCATCCCATGATATGGACGGTGGAGATCCAGTCTCTTTGATCTCCATGGAATCATATGTCTTCCACAATCAACGTAAACCATATTCCTCATATTCATCTCAGATTCATCAACACAACAACAAACTTAGATTCATCAACACAAAACCCATTTTCCTCAAAACCCATTCGAACCCTCCCCACGATCACCACTAGCCGGCTCCGCTGCCCAACCCACGACCACCACAAACTGGCTCCGCTGCCCAACCCAACTTCGCCACCCATTCGAACCCAAAAAACCCTCCCCACAAACAAAACCCAAACTCTCTCTCTCTCTCTCTCTCTCTCTCTCTCTCTCTCTTCGAATCGATCTCCCTCGCCGCCGTGGTTCAGACCCAGTCCCGAATCAATCCAGTCACCGTCGCGATTCACAGCAACTCTAAATCAACCCCGCCGCCACGATACAAATTGATCTCGCTTCTTTCTCGATCTCCGCGGGGGCTAGGGAAGCTGGATTTGTGGGGGTGGTGGGTGTGTTGGTGAGAGAGAGCGAGAAGAGAGGGAGAGAGATGAATCGGGGACTAGTGATCGAGAAGAGAAGCTAGATTTCTGGTGCTTGATTTTGGAGGAGAGGGATTAGTGATCAGAGAAAATGAGAAATAATATTAATATTATTTTATTATATAAGTTTTTAATTATTTTTTTTCCTATTTTTTATTATATATGATTACTTTTTTAATTAGAGTTTTTAAATTTGTGTTATATATTATTGATTTTTATTTTATTTCTATTTTTGTGACACATGGCAAGTTCTTAGTTCAAAGACAAAAATACCCCTACAAATGTTAAGTTTGATTGATAGTTGACCAACGGCTGGACCTATTTGATATACTTTTCAAAAGTCAAGGAAACTTTTGATAAAAAAGTAAACTCGGTTAAAAGATTGATATTTCAGAATAAGATAGGGACCCAAATGATATTCCCCCTTTTTTTTACTAGTCAAACCAAAAAGTAGTGGTGTGGTGGTGGACACCGGTGGTTATGGTTAGGTGGGTGGATGTCGGGTTCAAGGGATGATAAACTCAACTACCTAGTAGATGTGTTAAACGGATCAGATTCGGATAAACTTTTTTTTTTATTATTTTTTTTATTTACAGATTCAGACCAGACTTGGTCTGAAAAAAATCTGATCGGATTCAGATCAGATTTAAAAATATAAAAAAAAACTACCTTCCAATCCGAAGTTCAGATGTGACCGGATATAGATGTTTACAAATTCGAATCCGTTTCCAGATTCAGATGTTTTTCAGATTCAGATTCAGATACTGTTCCAGACTCGGTTTCAGATAATTTTCAAACAAAATTTCAGAGCGGATTCACATTAAAATTAGATTTTCAGATTTTCGAACTAAAAAAAAAAACCTGATTATTTATTGCAAATTGTCAGTTTGGACTTTGGAAGAATAAAATTATTTATTGCAAACCTAATTAATTAATAAATAATTTATTTGTACATAAAATGTAGTTTATTATAAAATTGATAAAAAAAATATATAAAATAACAAATTATAGTACAAAGTGTATATAATACTGCGTAGTGTGATCTTAGAATGTAAAAATAAAATTTAAATTAATGTTTAGAAATAATTTTGAAATCAGATTTACCCGAAAAACTAGTTTCTGATTTTTAACCAGATCGGATTCCGTGTCAGTTTCAGATTCGGAGCAGCTTCGGATTTGGATTATCCAAATCCAAACAATACTTTTATACATGCCGCATCTGAAAATCAGATTCGGAGCATCTTCGGACTTTTTTTATCCGAATTTCTGGATCGGATTCGGATATACAGATCCGATTTACACCTCTACTGTTTAGCTTTGTAACCTTTCACAATCCAACCAAAAAGAAGACAGAAGGGGCTTTTTTGGGCAATATTATTAGGCCACTGAGTCCAGCTTCTGGATATTTGGCCTGTGGCAGTTGGTTTTCTGATGGTCCCTATCAGCTTTGTGCTACACACTTCTACCAAATTGTGGTCCCCTCCCCTATTTATAACTCTCACATTTGCCTCTCATGTTGCTCATCCAACACATGATGATATCAGAGTCAATTCATACAGATCACATGGTGTTTATATGGTAGTTTGACATGAAATTGTATTACATAAACAACGCTCGTCTAACTTGATGATGCATTAAATAACAAGTCCGAAGGAAAATGATACGATTATTGAATGTTGATGACATTTTGAGAATGAATAAAACTCACTGGTGCAGGCAATGTTACCTTTGCACACTCGGTATACGAGATGACTAAATCCTCTCGGCCATGTTGGAGCTGGCTGAAATGCGCGCGCTGGGATGGATTTACATTGATTTTGATGATCAAACGGTACTTCATCACGAAGCAGAGACACCCGAATGATCGTTGGAGGAGGAGACATCATGGCCGGATGAAAGTTTCGATTTCCTGCCACGTCTCCTGCTACCGCCTGTTCCTCTGGGAAGTCCTCCTACTCCCTTCTCCTTCCTGAAATTGTGCTGGTGTTCCACCTTTCTTAAAATTGAATGCAGAGATGGAGAATATTAGCAGAGAATAGCCAGTGCCTAAACCTGGTTTCAATCAGGATTTTTGATGATTTGTTTTGGTCACTTCAATTTCAACATTTTTAACTTCAACAACCAATCCATCCAAGATACAAACAAGCATGAAAAGTTACCACCGTTAATTAACGGATCTAAACATGAAGTTCTAATTCAATAAAATGAGGAATTAACTCTTTAATCAGCCCAAGGAAAGCCTATGATTTCCAACACGACACAACTATATGCAATAGGAGCTTACAATAGAAATTCACCAAAACTACAATGTCCTGCCTCTAAAGTATGAGAATAGATGCATCACTTCTTCGAAAGTTGTTTACAGTTGTTAGCTAAGTAGTTACACTACTTAATGTTCCGTACTTATGGTGAAAATTTCAAGCCAATGAGAAAGATACCTCCAAAATAAAACCACACTGTGAAATTAATCTACTTAACATGATGATCAAGAGAAAACAATAGGTGAGAGAAGGTTACTTACCCCTAAACAGAAACTCTGGAAGTGTGCGTCGAAACTAGAGGAGCCCTCCAAATTCATCTTACTCGAATTCATTTCGCATGAATTGCGTTTGTTTGAACTAGAATTATCCATATAAGATACATAAGATGACGAAGAAGTAGAACATGAACTACCAGCAGTACCCTGGGAACTAGACCCTAATGCCTCACCGTCCCCATGAAACATTTCCTCAAACAACTCCTGTAATTTCTCGAAGCTCTCCTCGCCATTTTTTTCCTGCCAATTTCACATTCCAAGCACCACAGAATCAACATCGTTACAACCATCACTGTTGATAAACATTGTACAAAAACTCATCAGAATATACTAATTCACATTAGACCAATTCATCTTAAGCTGTGTTCGAAAAATCCTCTAGGCGGCATCCAGCCGTGGTGAAAACAGCCTAATCGGCTGTATTAGGCGGTGGGTGACTAGTCGGCGCTAGTTAGCCCTAGGCGGCGATTAATCGGCTGGATTAGTCGGTGCTAGTCGCCCTAGGCGGTAAACATTGTAGAAAAACTCATCAGAATATACTCATTCACATTAGGCCAATTCATGGATGAACAGTTCTATTCAACCAATCCAAGCCACTACTTTTTCAGGTCCCACAGAAGTCTTTGTTAAGACATAAGATCTAGAATCTACAGTGTCAGCAAATTAAAACTTTGATGTCATTGGTCAAGACCTCAAAGTGGGGCCCATCAAGAACCGATTTTCTAGGATTTGATCACACAATAGATGGATAGATGGATCATGGATGATCATGTCACTATAAAGTCAAAGTCTTTTGAGATCTAGAATCTACAGTGTCTGCACATTTAAAACTTTGATGTCATTGGTCAAGACCTCAAACTGGGGCCCATCAAGAACTGATTTTCAGGGATTTGATCACACAATAGATGGATAGATGGATCATGTATGATCATGTCACCGTAAAGTCATAAAGTCTTTTGAGCAAATAAAAAATTGCAAACTATATTGGACTAAAAGAGCGCACACCAAATTTTACTCCGATCCGTGTTAAAAGAGTATCTTTTGGGAATATGTTTACACCAAATTTTTTTCCACTCTAATGTTTCACACCAAGATAACATTTTCGAATAATATTCTCCAAATAAATATTTAAATTATTATAAAAGTTTAACATTATTTAAATATATAATTAATAAGTAAATTAAATAAATTGAATATTCATGTCAATATTGGTATCATTTTAAAGATATCAACGAGATCTTTCCAACGGTATTTTTTTTTAAATATATATTATTATAATTAAGTATGGAATGGTTAAATAAGGGATTTGAAAAAAATAAAATAATCGATTTGACTATTAAATTTTAAAAATAAAAATAAATAAAGTTGATGTAGTGAACATTACACGCCAAAGCTGGCATCCAGCTGTTCAACACTTCAACCACACAAAAAAATTTTGTTGGGAATTATAATTAGCACCATTGTAACACACAATTGAAGTGTTCCCAAACTCTATTTTGGAGCTTGGGGCTGTGTATAGCGTAATGTTGGAGTTGCTCTCACTAGAGCAACTCCAACATTACGCTATACACAGCCCTGAACTCCAAAATAGAGTTTGAGAACACTCCAACCGTGTGCCACATTGACACTAATTACAATCCACAACAATATTTTTTTGTGTTTGAACGGTTGGTGATAATTACGATTCCCAACAAATTTTTTTTATTGTGGTTGATCAGTTGCATGCCCGCCAACTTTTATATATTTATTTTTTAATAATTAAATCGATTACTTTAATTTTTTTCAAATCCCTAATTTAACCCTCTCCTAATTTAATTCTCTCATACTTAATTATAACAATATATATTCCAAATAAAATATATCGTTGGAAAGATCTCGTTGATACCTTTAAAATGACACCGATATTGATATACATATTCAATTTATTTAATTTACTAATTAACTATATATTTAAATAATGTTAAACTTTTCTAATAATTTAAATATTTATTGGAAAAAAATTCTTTAAAGATGTTCTTTTGATGTAAAATTTAGTATGAATCATTGGAGTGGAACAAAATTTGATGTAAGAATATTCCTAAGAGCATTTCCAACCAACACACTAAAAACACCAAAAACATCAAATTGGTTTAAAAATCAACTCCAACCAACACACCAAAAAAATTGGTATAGCTACTCTACACACCAAATCCTTTAAAAAAAAAATTTTAAAAATGGTAAATATCGCATCAGTCTGTTTTAATTTTTTTAAATTACTAATTTAACCCTCACATACTTAATTATAACAATATGTATTCCCAAAATATATACCGTTGAAAAGATCACGTTGAGATCTTTAAAGTGATACCAATATTGATATACATATTTAATTTATTAAATTTAATTATTAATTAATACATTTAACTAATTTAAACTTTTATAATAACTTAATTTAATGCAATGCAAGATTAGATTGACTCAGTAGTATGTCCCTTATATCAACACCATAAGTTGGTGGGTTCGAGTCTCCCCCTTCCCGAACCCCGAATTATTGAAATATTAAGAAAAATTAAAACTTAATTTAATGCAATTAAATACTTAATATAAATAAACTCTAAAATAAAGCAAATTACAACATAGCTTAACAATAAAAAGACTCGATAACAATAATTCCAAAGGCAAAAAAAAAAAAAAAAAAACTAGACTTAATCTAGTGCAATTAAATACATTACATAAATAAACTCTAAAATAAAGCAAATTACAACAAAGCTTAACAATAATAATAATAACTCAATAAACTTTGGTGGAGGGTTGAATGATGAAATAGAATGATGTGCTTTGCCTTTTATAATAGAAAATTAAGAGAAAATTAGATGCAAAAAAAATTAGATGGGAAAATTGGATGGAAAAATTAGATGCAAAAAAATTAGTTCAATAAATAAGTTCAATAATATTTTGTATAGTAATTATTATTATTATTATTATTATTATTTTGACATTATATGAGTACTTATTTAAGAATAATATTGTTATGCCAAAAAAAATTCAATTATTATTGTATAAGTTGACTAATAAAAAAAATTGGTGTAAGCATATTCCTAGAGATACTCTTTCAACACCAAATTAGAGTAAAATTTAGTGTCCTACATTAGATTTGCTCTAAATACAATGATGCTTTTGCCAACCAAACCATTAAAAAGTAAAGTAATAAGTTAAAGCAACACAAAAGCTAGCTACTACCTAGGATGTTTGCTATCTACTACCTAGGATGTTTCCAACAACCACCCTTAAATCCACCCTCTAATTTACTCTCCAATTCATCGTAAGTTACACTCAACGGTTCGAAATTCGTCAGAAACCTTTTTCAAACTTGACAAGTAAAGGTCAAAAAGACTATTATTTTCAAACTAGACGAGTCTATCTGTAATTAGATAATGAAAATGTTAGAAGGAGACTTACATTAGTCTTGGTTTGGCTCATCATATTTGCCATCTCATTCAAGAAATCTCCCATTCCCTGCATGAAAGTAAAGTACACAAATCAGATTTAACACACAATTAACATTCATTGCAAATAATTTCTTAAACAAAAAAGGCACTTATATGTTGTTAAATTGTTCAACATATTTTGATTTTTGAGACAATCATCGTTGAAAAATTGAAAAAAGGGAACAAAATATATATATATATATATATATATATAATGAAAAAAATTACATTTTCATCATCATCATCATCACTGTCATAGACTCCTACATCGTACAGAAACCTCTTGTTTGCATCAGACAGAACTGTTACATAAAAAGCAGAGAGACAAAAGAAAACAGCATCTCGTGAATCTAATAATTATTCATTAATTTATTATATATATATTTTTTTCTTTTCTAAATTATATTTTTCAAAACTATAGAAGAACAAAAAACAAAGGAATTCAAGTTAAGTTACCAGAATAGGCATGTTGAATGCCCTGGAATTTTTTCTTGGCTTCTTCAATGAACTTTGAATTTCCCGAAGCTGAACAGCGATCTGGGTGCCATCTCTGTAATTCAAACCATAAAAGAAAAAAAATCTCTTTTTTACAACAAATTCAACAATAATTTTTCCCGGAAAATCTAAGGCTTTTCCCAGGAAAAAAAAAGTCAATCTTTGCTGAAAATAAAAAGCAAGTTTGACACCCAATTGATTAGATCATGTGTTTCAATATACAAAAACTACCCAAAAAATTCAATGCAATGCTTTGCTTTGAAGAACCCTCAAAGAAGTGATTTTGAGAAGGACTTTTCAGCCATGCACCAATACCAGATCAAAAAATTTCCAGGAGAATTCACTTTCCCTGGAAAAAAAAAAAAATTCAAATTTTCCAGGCTTAAACCCAGAAACTCATAGAATTGCTTTGAGCACCCAATTGATTAAATCAAGTATGTCAATGATTGTACAAAAACAGCAGCAACCACCCCAGAAATTCAATGCATTGCTTTGCCCTCAAAGAAGTGATTTTGAGAAGCAATTTTCAGCCAAGACAAGGCCATACATAATACAATCAAAAGATGCTAAAAAGAAGTGTTTGTGATCTATTGAAGAATAGCCGTTTGATTGGAAAAAAAACAAACAAACAAACAAAGGTTGAAGAAAGTCTAACCAGTGCAAGTTTCTTGTAAGCATCCCTGAGCTCTGTTGCAGTGCATTCC
Source organism: Acer saccharum (assembly GCA_030490815.1). Lineage (NCBI taxonomy): Eukaryota > Viridiplantae > Streptophyta > Magnoliopsida > Sapindales > Sapindaceae > Acer > Acer saccharum. The sequence continues at coordinate 972,247 of CM059866.1, forward strand.
TTATTCAACCCCAAAACTTTATAAAAATCATTGCTTTTCTCTCCTCCATTAGCAGCCATTTTTGTGCCCAAAAAACAAAGAAGACTAAAATTTTCTCTTCTTCTTCAACTTCTTGTCGACAAATTTATCAAACCCAGAAACAATAATCACTAAATCAAACCAAAAACCAAATCAAACCCACCTATTAAACAACACAAAACTACATCTTTATGAGACTTGACATGACATGACACGACACGACACGGAACCTTAGATACCAGTGTTTATCGTAGAGGGAAGGTTGAAGAGAACTAGAGAAGAGAGAAAAGAAAAGACACGGTTGTTCTTTCTCTCTCTCTCTAATTTTCCCTTGAAACCACTAAAATGTAAAAACTAAGGCTCAATAAGAACTCTCCAGAACCCGGCAAATTTTTATATAATTTTTTCTCTGCTTTGTTAGACATTTTTAAAACAAGTTAAATATAATTACTTTTTTAATTGCTGCTGATGTCAAATTGGATCATGGTTTATCGAGACCCGTTTTGATTTAATATTGGATCAAGATTTATCAAAAGCCATAGAGTTTCTCCGACGGTCTCTCTTGGAGACTTCCTTATTTAAAGGTGAAAACTCCCTTATTTAAGGGTATATGTTATTGCAAAAGACCATTAAGGGCGTATGTACTCCAACGATACTTCCTTAAATGACTCATTTAATAATTTGTTATTATTATTTAAATGTTAGATATTGTATTTAAATATTATATATTGTTTGTCAATTATTAATTTTAAATATATAGAGTTTTTTAAGAAAATAAAATAATCTTAAATAGATGGAGCCCACTTTAAGGGAGTTGAAAACACCCCTTAATTAAAATAGTGAATTTCACTAAAACACAATTAAGGGAGCCATTTAGGACCTGTTGGAGCTGTAAAAATACACTTACCCCCTTAATTAAGTTAAGGAATATCTTCAAGGGAGACTGTTGGAGATACTCTTAAAACCTTAGATTTAGTATTATAGATACGATTCGAATAACTATTCTGACAACATAGCTTGATTTTTACGAGGAAAGTAAGATTCGAGCCCATTATAGGATTGAATCAGAGGAACACAGTCAACTCAACTGCAAGTTGTTTTTTTGTTTTGTAAAGTATTATTACATGGGTGGTGTGAGATAAGGTTGGAAGGAGATGAAGGGTGGAGATTGAAGTTGAGTGGGAAGATATTTTGATAGATTTGCGTGTCCAGAAGGTTCTGTGGGTTTTATAGTTGTGATGTTGGTTATGGTCGAGTCTCTTTTGACGGCACTTTGTGCTTTTAGAATCAAACACTAACATTATAGGTCCCACTCTAAGTTTATATATCTTATTATTCTTATTAATTTTTTTCTAATTAATTGTTTATCGAATTTGTTTTAATCAAGTACTATGAATTCGATTCATTAAACCATAACATAAAATAAGAGTTTCTGTTTAGATCAAGCACTGCAAACGGGGTTTAAATGGGACTTGAACTATAACATAAAAGAAGTAGGATTCGGTCGCAACCACTCAACCAATAGTAAAAAATAAATAAATAAATAAATTTGACGGATTATTATATTATATTTGTCTAGTGTTGTTGTAGTTAACAAAGAAAAATACTTGGCAAGAATTATTGAATTTTTATATCTTTGGGTTCCATTTATTAATATTCCTAGATCCACACAAAAAAAAAAAAAAAAAAAAATCAGGCCCAATGTATATAATTTTATTGAATAAACAATTCCATCTTTGTGGAGATATATCACTTGGATTGACACACTTTGCAATTAATTAATCTTAAACCTTTGTATTGATACACTACAATTTCTATTTTATTAAAATTAATCATAATTAAAAAAAAAAAAAAAAACCAAAATTGGACTTGTGTGCCTTGTTAATTGTTCATGCCAATCAATTTTCATATTATTTTATACAGTAGAATTAAATTCGTTATGTACCAGTTACCACCCAAATACCCAACTTCTTATCTCTCTCTTGTATGTTTATTTAACATTTATCTCTTTTTTAACTTCTAGAAAGAATTTAGTAATCTTTTAATCACATTTTATATTATTGTTCATATCCTTGTAATTTTATATAATAAAAAAAATTAATTTGTGAAATAATTTTTATATAATAATGAAAATTATTATATGTTCATCCAAATATAACATTGAAGAATGCTAATTGGGGTTTTGACACGTGGCTTTTCATGCCATTTTTTTTTTCATATAATTTTCCTTGATTTTATTTTCTGTGTGTTATATGAATATGAAGATAGAAATGCAATTTTTTTCAACTTGGTAAATAATATGTGTAAGTTTGATTCCTTTCAACTATTACAATTTCAAATATTGGAGAGATGGAATTTTTTTTTTTTTTTTTTTTGGTATCAAGGATCCTCCAGGCACCCATCAACATGTCATCCCTAACTGCGTGACTCGCCATGGGCTGTATGTTGGATCGTGGAGTAGAACAAATAGGAAACCCAGCCAACACCTCCGACCACACAAAGATGATGCAAGAGGGTAAATCAGAACTCGTCTTCGTCTGGGTAAGATTCAAACAGCTGACTTAGTAGTTACCCGTGCCCTAAGCTCGCCCTCGTCCTTCCAACAGATGAGCTAGCACCATGATGGCTGGCCACAATGCAATTGCCAAGAGTAGAACAAGGACTTGGGATTTTTATCCCCAGCCTTGGACCACCAAGGCAACCACCTTATGGGGAGAGATGGAATCTCATTATTTAAGAGGGAGGATCATATTATTCGGTTAACTTCAATTTTCACAATTTAATTAATTTGTATCTTTTATAATCATTTGAGCTTAGTTATGCTACCATGACAAAAATCCAAATTACTAGTCTAATAATTCATAAAATACACATTAAATTATACAAATTTAGTATCTAATTTTAACTATACATTGTTGACATAGCTAGCATAATTATAAAATTTCAATCAATTTCTCAACCCATCTAGTTGAATATCTTGTACGTCTATGAATAATAATATTTTACATCACTAATTGATGCAAAAATATTTATATAGTTGATGTTTGACTAACAAAAATGGTGTGGTCCAAAAAGGGAAGAAATGCCCACATGTACTTTTGACTGAAATTTGTATTTAGAACTTGATAGTTGGAATACACTATGCGATCGTGACATATCGCTATACTACCCTGCACATTCTTCCACTCATATCTCCACAAAACAATTCTTTTTTTTTTTTTTTTTTTTTTTTTGTCTATTAATTTATTTTTCTATGAATTGTATGAAGATATATATATATATTCCAATAATCCATGATTGAATGAAAAAGAAAAAAAAAATTAAGAAGAATATTATGTTGTTTGTGAAGTTCATGAAATGCATGAACGTGGGTTGGTGAGTATATATTGTCATCATGGAGCTCTCTTGATCGTTCAAATAAAATAATTGATACAATTTACTTTTACTATCAATTTTTTTATGTTTGTGACTTGTGTGTAACGTTTTTTGAAATTAATCTTTAATTATAAGATTAAAAGATGTTTATCATTAACCTGCTGATTAAGTTATTGAGAGTTTTTTTTAAGATGTGATATATAAGAGGCGAATGTAAGGGGGGCCCATAGGGGCCAGGGGGCCCATAGGGGCCATGAGGCCCATGACCCCCCAACCAATAATAAAATAATTCATACGTTATTACCTAATCTAGTGTGTATTATATATATAATTTTTTATTTTATTTTTAGATTTCACTAGAACAAACTAAGTAAATATTAAACTATTATAGCAACTACCTATATTATTTATTTTGTTAGGTTAATTATTATTATGATTTTGATAAATTTATTTTATTAGTTTATTATTTAAATTTTGTTCAAAATTATTATAAGTTAATTTGGTTTGACATGAATATTATAAAATTAAGTTACAAGTATGTATTTAAATATATCAATGGTATAATGATATTTTAATTAAACTATTGAAATTTATATTTTATAAGTTGGAAACTAATAAAATATTATTTTCAGTTATACATACCGTTAAGAATAGACATAGGTTTTGCAACAAATTAAATAAAAGATGTTTTCTCATACACTCTTTAATTATGTAATTGAAATAAAAATTAGGAAGAAAATTAGATTGATTTGGTTATAAATAATTTTCTAGATATAAAATAGACGTGTTACATTTTAATTAGTTAATATCTATTTTATTTATTTATTTATATCATTAGTTTAATACCGAACAGTATCATATTTTGTTGAAAAATATCAAGTACAGGATTTCACACTTTTTCTTGTGCGGAATTGCTACTGATATTATTTGAAGATTATGTGACCTACAATATTAATTTTTATCTTGGCCCCCAAAAACTAAAATCTTGGCTCCGCATGCATACATAAAGATGATGAGATGTATGTATGCATGCATACAAAAACAAGTCAACAATCTGGAAAAAGTTACTTTAAAAAGTCATTCTCATTGGACATTAGTTGATGATCCATCAGCATTTACAGCTTCAAGTAACTTCCATTTCCAGATTGAGTTTGGAGTACATGCATGTGTCTTGTCTCTGGTTGGAACTTATTTGTCCACGTTTACAACGAAGTTGCTCTTTTGCAATCTCACCAAATCGTAAGCTCTATTGTCCTCAAATGATTTTTACCGACACCAAAACAGATGTCTTCATATCGTTGCCCTAGTCTTGTGTGATAGATTAATATAAGTGACACGTTGAGATCTCAGATCTCTACCTACCCCAAAGTGACAAAGAGAAAGACAAAGACAAAGATGAGGAGGATGTTTTATCCTTTTTCATTTTCTTAAACTTAATTTGCATACAAGAAGTAAAAGTAATAGATGCATGAAGATGCTTAAAGCTTAATTAATATAAAGGTCGACAGCAAATACTAGCTCTTCCAAATTTCGTGCTTTCAAAATCTTCTTGGATAATTATTCCATAGCGCAAGTTCATGCAAAAGTTAGCTAGGAAACCAAACACATCAATCTCATATATGTTAAATTGGACGCATATATAATCTAATAGCTTTTTCGAAGTACAATTAATAGGAAAGACTGTCAAAAAGTTCAAAACAATAAAATGTTTAAGCTTTAAAAGGCAGTTCAGGAGAGCCGCGCTATTTATCATCAACTATGTTTCTTATTCTGTAGACGGTTCGGCGAGAGGCAAACCTAGGCCCTGCAGGTGTTGGTGGGGTCCTAAGAGGTTCAAGAGGAAAGGTTTTATGTATGTTTTCGCAGTATGTGGCCATGTGGGTGTTCAGGACTCTAATTCAGCTGCATGTGATCATGGCTATAGAAAAAGGCTTGCCAATTATGTATTTCCAACCTGGTGCTAGAGGGTGCGCGAGTTTGATATTGTTAGTGACTCTAAGGTGGCGGTTTATTGGATTACAAAATGAAGGTTTTGGTAGCCTAAATCATGTGAGTTTTGTTTACAACATCCGGGGTATTTTGAGTCATTTAGAGGACACGGTGGTCATTTAAAATCGTAGAGCTTCTAATTCCTTAGCTGACAATCCAGCAAAATTTGGATCAAGCATGGCAAGGGATTTCATAGAATGGGGAGACATCTGAGTGTGCTATGTTTTATTTTTCTTTTGTTTTTCTTGGCCTCTTGTTTGTAGGTCTTGCTGGGTTGTTCTTTTGGGGGACTTGTCTAGCTCCTCTGTTGCTTGTGGTTGTTTGGCTTAGGCCGTTGTTCTTTCAATAAATATCGCAATTCAAAAAAAAAAAAGACTATGTTTCTTATTCGTTATTTAAGGAGAGCACCGGACCATCTAGTTCGCCGGATCAAACCAACACTGCCTCAAACAACTAGTCCTTTATTATCTAATGGTGTAACAAAAAGATATAGAGTGTTGCAAAAGTCCCTGATTAGGCGCCGCCTAGTCCCTAGTTGGTGGTCCGTTGCCTCAATTTCCATAAAATCACCGTGACTAGGTGGCAAACCGTCTAGTCAGTCCTAGTCGGTCAACTAACTTTTTTTATAATAAAATAAAATGAAACCCCCAAAACGACTCATCATATATATATATATATATAATAATAGAGTTTCAAAGTGCCACATGTCAGCATAAGAGAGTTTTGAATTTAAATGCTTTTTCTATTTTTAAATATTATTAATTTAATTTTATTTTTATTTTCCTATTCATTCATGTATATAATAGTTAGCAGCTTCAAAAAAATTTCAAAAAGATATTAATTCATTTAAAATGAGTTATGGAATCGAATATATAATAATAATAATAATAATAATAATAATAATAATAATAGACTTTTTTTCTACTATTGATGTGGTTGCGACATGTGGCAATTATAAATATTATTTATTTTTTTAAATCATATATAATCATATAATAATAGCCTTTTATAATCATATAAAAAATATAATCAAAATATAATAATATATAATTATAAAAAAAAAATCATATATATTTATATATACATGCAATGCACTGATATATATATTTATCGTTGAGGAGAAAAGTTTCATATATAGTAAAATGGACCTCAGCTTGACACGTGTCATCGTGTAGTGGCTTTATCATTAAATTTTTATTAATTATTATTATAATCTATTTAATAATATAATATATAGAATTAATTGTATAGATATATAATCATATAATATATAAAATTTACATAGCCACTTTGAGGTCATTGAATGATAAGCTAAATTCCAGGGGATGGATCCAATGTATGGTCATTGGACTACTCTATGGTTTTTAATTTCAACATTATAAACTAATTAATATTGTGAGATTACTAATATTCTACTTTACAACATTGTGATAATGAATTAATGGAGTTATATGAACTGAACTAAAATGTGGTATTTAAATTTTACTTTTGCTGCAGATTTTTGCATGCTTCATATATATGTTGAGTTAAATAATAACAGTAACCTTTCATATGGTCCATAATTAATTAATTAAAAAAATAGATTTGAATGCTTCATATACCGGGTTAAGTTATAATGGTAACCTTTCATATCCAACTAATTTGTTGAATTATTTAAATTTTCCTATCTAAATTCATTAATTATTGATATTATTAAAATTAAATTTTTCCATTTTCTCTTTGAAATCCTCTTTGCATTCCTCCCTTGCTTCCTATATATAATCTATTTAATCTGTTGATATTGTTCCTAAAACTCCCTCAAACCTCTCAAACCCTTCATCCTAAGATACATTCTTTTGGTTTTATTTTATTTTATTTTTTTGGTCATTTTTATATGTTCATATCTATATAATTGTTGTTTACTTTTTTGAATAGGTACCGTATTTTATATGAAATTCAGGTCCATGGACTACAAAGCTCGCCAATGGAAATGGTAAGGGTATGTGAAAAGTATTTTGTTTTTCCTTTATAATAATACATGATATCTTTTCAGAACTAAACCAAGTTTCATAACAAGAATCAGAGATTGATCATTTTTACCTTTGTCAATTTGATTGCCTGCAAGTTGCAACACATTTACTTATGTAAAATATTGTTCACTCATATAATGTAAATGCCATTCTAATCAATTTAACTACGATGGTAAGTATTTTGTTTGTTCCTGTGTACTAATTTCTAGCACACTGATCTCTTATTTGCAAACATACTATTGCTTCCGTTACTTAGGGCTTTAGGGTTTCAAGATGAGAGAGGGATAATATACAACAACTGAAATTCAAGGATTTCAATTTTCAAGATCATATTGACTCTTCCGTGGATAGAAGCTATCCAAGACAAAAGCAGATTCTCTCCCTTATTTTATTTTATTTTTATTTTTTTTATATATATGTAAAAATGTACCTAAATTGTAAGAATTTTGTTTTTTGTTTTTAACTTTTTTTTACATAATTTTATAGGAATTAAATGGATTTCATTGATGTATACTATTATTTATTTTTCTATATTGATATAAATTGTAAGAATTTTGTTTTTGTTTTTAACTTTTTTTTACATAATTTTTTTTACATAATTTTTTACATAACTTTTTTTTATTTTTCTATATTGATATAAATTGTAAGAATTTTGTTTTTGTTTTTAACTTTTTTTTACATAATTTTATAGGAATTAAATGGATTTCATTGATGTATACTATTATTCTTAGTGAGTGATTATCTATTGGACTGAGTTGTAGAAGTGTGTTAGATATTATAATTTAGGAGTATTTTTATATTATTTTAACTTTAATGTTTTTTTTATTCAAAAGAAAAACTTATTAGATGTTATTGTACAATGCCCACACATCGTGCGGGTTGTAAACTAGTTTAAATAATAATGATAATAATAATAATTGGTCGATGAAACAGCATTCAATTTGAGGTTCTCAATAATCAATATTGAGTTTTTTGGAATTTGATTTTTAATATATGAAATAGCAGTGGTGGACTCAGGAATTTTAACCAGGTGGGGCACTTGAACAAAATAACAATTTTATTATAAAAAAAATATATTAAAAATTAAGATAATAGTAAAATGAGTTTTTTTTAACATAATTAAAGAAAAACCGATAATATACTGAAGTTTGAATAAAATAAAACAAATAGAACACCTACTCAAGATGAAGTAAATAATTTTACATACAAAAAAAAAAAACAAGGAACACAACATTAAAAATTAAATAATAACAAGAAAAACAACATAAACAATAAAATTGCAATATTTATTCTTCTTAAAATAATAAATTACAATCTAATTTTATAATAAGAAATCTTGTTTTTTATTTATAATGAATTCACTTTAAATTTATACAAAAATAATTGATTAATAAATATTACTAGACATGTTTTTAATTTTTTTATTCTTCTAATTATTGATAAATTATTGATTTATTGATTCAAAATAAATCAAAGCTATAAAATAAAGAAAAATACTAAGGATAAAATAAAATGAATCATAATAATAAATGGACTATTTTAATATAATAAATTAAAATTTGATATTTTAGGGTTTATTGATTGGAAACAAAAACTATTAGAAATAATAAAAGTTCCAAATAGTAGATAATTTAACATAAAATAAATTGAATTGAGGAATCACAAATTGAAAGTAGCTAAGAAGTTGACAATGACGGAAAAGAGAAAATAAATTGTTTCGTTTTAGAATAAGATGAAAATTTGAGAAAGAAATTGGAAAAGATGGTGAAATAAAAAAGACATAAAAAAATTATTAAAATTAAATTTGTAAAAGAAGATATTCATTTTCCTTGAAAAAAGTAAATGGTGGGACTTGAACCACCACCACCACCAATACAAAAAAGTGACATAATGCCAGTTTTACTAAGAAGTTTTTGCTATCATCTATAATATATATATATATATATACAATTAAAAGCATTTTATTTATTTATTTTGAGATAGGGCACAGGCCCCACCTAGCCTTAAGGTGGGTCCGCCCCTGTGAAATAGTATGAACATTTACTCAATTATAAAAAATATATATATAGAAACTAAGAATAAATTCTAACCGGCCGCCTAGTCCCTGACTAGGCGGGCTAGATGCTAGGTGGGGGGTCGCTGCCTGACTAGCGCCTAGCGACTTTTGCAACACTGGACTTCCAGCCATGCATTACATATCATATACCACACGGTTGCCGGCTTCAATGGAACTAGAAAATTTAACCATATTCTTACAAAGACAAGAAAGTCGAAAATTTATCCTATTGTTCTTTCTATTTGCTATTGACCGATAGAACAAAGAGTAATTATACATAGAAACAAACCTAAAGATATCCAACAAGATCACAAATCAAACAGAGCAATGACTTGAAACAGTGTTAATTAAGCAAACTAATTAAGTCAATCCACTAAGAAAACAGCAAAGATGTGATCAACTAAAATACAGGGAATACGAAAAGGGAATGGTGCAAAAAATTGTATTCGAGTCAAGTCCAAACCCATCATTCAGATTATTGTGCAATGCTGTTTTCAATCATATATTTATGTAATTATAAAAGAAAATTAAGTTAAACAAACCCTATTGTTTTAGTTCAAACAAATAAACATAAAGAAAATTTATCATATTCACATCATCATTAAAATGGTTAACTGGAAGCAGATAATCTAACAAGCTCGAACAAACAGCAACAAATAGCTCATTTCCAAACCCAGAAAAAAAAAAAAAAAAAAATGAAAAATAGCTTCACTCATTCACATGCAAGCCAACAAACATGATTTTGTTAAAAAATTAAAATAAATAAATAAATACAGTACTAAAGAACACTCAATAAAAGCAAGCCATTGATAAATAAATAAACATATTTTTTGCAAAATGGACATTTTCTACATGAATTATGCTTTAACAAAAACATATTTTAACTAATTAAAAAATTAAAAATTAAAAAACAGAATAGGAAACAGAGAATTACAAAAGAAAGCAGTACCTTTAGACTTAGGGACTTTGGATTATTTGTTGCCTCTGAAGGTTTTAGGGAAGAAGAAGGGGGTTGAATTTTGTTATAAATTAGGGATTTTAATTTGGGATTTGGGATCCAGACCACGTGTCAGCCAATTGGCTTTTTATTTTATTTTGACAAACTGGATATTTAGTTTCTCGAATAGATTAGATAAATAAAATATCATTAATTTTGTTTTTTATATAAATATTATTTTTTAAAGAATTACAACTATTACATTAATAAGACTGCCAGAACCTACTAAGATCATACAATGCATGTGCGGTTTAAATATCTACTCCCACAAACCGGTAGAAAACTCCCTGCACATACTAATAAAATACGTATGGTGGGAATCGAACCCGTCACCACTAACGTGGAAGAGAGGTATAATACCAACTCTACTAAGAGATGATGTGCTGTTTTTTTTATACACCTTTCAACATTATACGGTGGTAAATCAAATATTATTAAAACTAGCTATTTAATTTTTAACCCGACATATACACATTAACTAACTATAAATATTAGTGTATAGGATAGTTCTCCTATCACGACCAACCATAGCCAATTATTTTATAAGTTCAAATGTTTTTTTTCTTAAAAAAATCAACATTTTATTAAAACATGTGGCTGTGGTTGGTCGTCATAACAAAAAGAGTATAACAGTTTGAGTTCCCACACAAGACTGTAACAAAACCCTTATGTAAAATATTTACACTACTAAAACTAGTATCCGAAGCTGAAGCCGAAGCCGAAGCCGAAGCCGTTGTAATTATCATTAGCTGTTTGAGTGACACAATATTATAAAAAATATATATATAATTGTTGATAATTATAAAGAGACTTTGTCGATTGATTAACTTAACTTTTTATTAGTAGTTTTGCTCTGGATCCAGCTATAATAATTGAAGAAGAGATTCAGAAAAAGTAACACAAGTCCAGACGTCCAGTTGATGTTGCAATTTGCATATGTGAAGAAATATACTGTCAAGTGGGCTGTTAACAAAGTGAGAGTTATTGAAATTTTATTTTATTTTTTTTTTTTTTTTTCGATGTACTGTATATATATATATATATATAATTTCTCTCTCCTCGGGATGAACTGATTTAATTTGTATCAGTTTCACAGCTATCAATCATTAGATTCACATATTTTAGTCTAGTCAAAATCTTCTTAAACTTAATCAATGACTCATAAGTCACATCCTAATGTTAAAAGTTCAGTTCCGTACGTCCTAAGGTGAAAACAACTATATATATATATATATATATATATGACATGTCATATAGGGGGAATGAAAGTGCTTTTGGAAAAGTCCTTTTCATGAAAGCTCAAGAGGGATCAAGTCTTGATGGGTCCAAGTCCAACTAATCCCACTAGCAGAAGTTGATTATTATCATGCTAACCTAGCTTTTTAAGTTTTCAATCATTAATGGAGATTCCTTTAAAGGGGTTAGTTTGGGAAACAAGAATCAGTTTATTTTATATAACTATATATATTAATTCCAACTTTATAATAATTTGTTGTCAATGTTTTCAAACATTTTATTTTCTTTGAAAAGTAGTCAAGTGCCATAAATTATTCCTCAGTTGAAGTCCACAAACAAGCCTGTGAATGCTGTTTAGGTATACTCAAAATTTCGAGATTTCAACGATACTTTTTTATGTCAATACCTCAAAATCCTGAGAATATCAGTATTCGGAAGTGATTGGGTCATATAGTTTTTCTTGATTGCAATTTGCAAGTACTTTGTTGACATAAATATTGCTATGAAATTACATATTAAATTTGTGATATTGATGATGAAATGTGTATAATTTAATCCAAAATTTGTGGAACTTGGACTTTAAACAAAAACATTTTAGTAGAAATGCTAATGACTATGCATTACTTTTTTTTTTTTTTTTTTTTACAATATCTATTTATCCGGGATCAGGTATTTTTTTGCCCCTGACTTAGGAATCATTTGCCTAAGCCTCAAACTCGTCTATCTACTAGCTGAGCTACGCCCTTGTTGGCGACTATACATTACTTAGTGCACCCTAATTATTGATTTAATTATAAGAATTAATTGTGTAGATGTAATTGTATGATAAAATTATAATTAAATTGTTAATTTGAACAAATACAAATACAAAATTACAAAAATTGAAAATTTGTTGTTTATTCTAAAGGCTGGAATTAGTAGTACTAAGTACAAAAATATGCAAACCCAGTACATAATTTGTACATTTAAAAGTAACTAAAGAGAACAAAAGAAAAAACAAAATCAACACACTTCACCTTGCACTCAAAGATTGTTAAAGAGGACAATATAATCATATTATTAATTATATATATAATCAACCTAATTGGCACGGCAAGTTGCCTGAAAAAAATAATCGTTAATCAACATTGAAACAAAGATGGAATCACTTAAAAATTTCCATTTAAAAGCTGGGCTTAATTAGAGAAAGCAGCTAATTATTGGAATATTAAGTACTCAAAAGATTGATTAATGATAATGGGAGTGAGATCAAGTAAGTTAAAGAAGAACATTAATATTACTCCAAGAGGGTATGTTCCAATTTGTTGTGGTGATGAAACGAGGCGTTTTTTGGTTCATAGAAAAGCACTTGCAGAAGCAGATTTCTTGGAGCTTTTGTGTAAAGCAGCTGAAGAATATGACTTCTGTCATGATGGAGTTCTCAGGATTCCTTATGAGGCAAAGGAGTTTGAAGAGTGGATGATTAATTATAAGAAGATCTCTAAAACCAAAGGTCAAATTGATATAATCTAGCTATTGTATTTATATATTTATAATATTGTTCTATAAAAGCACTTCTTTGATTAAAGATTCTGCACATTATTTTTATTTTAAAGAAAAAAAAAAACATATTTCTAATATTAGAATTATGTTTTCCATACGATCAAAAACGTGTAGGATCCCGAGTTTAAGAATTTTCTAGTTCTATTATATGATTAATGTGTATAAACTATGATATTAATGTGTTTATATAAGTTGATTTTATGTCATTATTATCATTAATTACTATATATTTTTAGCTCGATCTTCTCTGTTTTTCTCTGTTTTTTTTTTTTCTTCTAAGTTATATGGATTTGTATTTGATCAGGTAGACTATAATCTATGCAAGTAATTTGAAGTTTTGATAATTATAGCAGGTTTTTTCATCTTCTTTTGGATTCTTGTTGATAAGAATATATAGAATTTAATTAGAGTAGAAAATGAATTAATGTCAATAAGGAAGGATTCGATACAATCAAAAAGAAAAAAAAATGAAAATAGAAAATCAAACAAAATCCCCGGTTTTGTTCCATATTTCGTTTTTGAGATGAAGTTACATGACACTAATTTTATTAGTATTTTGAATATTATGTTACTCAAGAGTTGCCTAACGAATCTGTTGAGATTCTGAATCGTGGGACGTGTTGATGTCAAAGATGATGGATTTATTTCCTTTTCAGTTTTTCTACCCCTAATCACTTTTTTTTTTTTTTTTTTAGTACCTTATAGAATAATTGATGAATCAAAAACTTTCACTTGAACCGAGTCTTTCAATTGGTATAATATTTTTTACGTATCTTCGTATCTTTCAAAAGTGGAAACTTAGAAAAATGCTTTCAAATTATATGTATAAAAAGAATAGATTTCCTTAACTTTTTGTCACGTCTTTTATTGTCAATTATCATAACTCTAGACTATTTTAAGTGGTTCGAGTTCCTTCTATACTAGGTAGGATATAGCTTATAGATTCCTATATGAATGAAGAATGTTATGAAGAATTATTATAAAACAAAATTATAAGGATACAAATATATGGAGATCTAGTCAATTGTCATGACCCATCATATATTGACACATTGGAAACTTTGGACTAATTAATTAGGTTAATTATTGGATCTGATAATAACTTAATTTGTCTCAAAATCTGGCTTTAAACATATATGGACATGTTTCAAAATCCTTAGAAAGATATTAACAACAATATATAATATGCAAGAATATTAATGGAGCTGGCAGATTCATGGTTCTCAAGTCAACAAAATCAATGTACATAAATACAGTATAATAAATTTTGTACAAAGATACGAAACAAGATAACTAGATATCCCCAACAGGGGCGTAGCTCAGCTGGTAGATGGATGAGCTCAAAACTTGGGTAAATGACTCATAGGTCAGCGACTCGAATCCTACCAATGGTGAAAATTTTCAAAAAAATACCTAATCCCGTATTAATAGATATTGTCAAAATAAATAAATAAAAAGATAACTAGATATCCATATCTTTTATGTGCACCTCGCCTTCCAAGTTATTAATGGAGAGTTCGAGTCTAATTATGTGTATTTTACACGAACGTGTAGAGAGTTTTCTTCTGAATATTGTAATAGTATCTCCAAATTATGAGACTTGATATTTGAACCACTATACCACACATATAGTACTTAACTATTTATAGTGCTTGATTTTAACAGATCCCGACAGACTTCAGACTCGTTTTGTAAATATATATTCATATCTTGGAATGGATTTTTTGTTTCGGTATTTTTTTTTATTTTTTTTTTGGTGAAACCAAACTTCATTAAACAAAACCAAAAGGATTACAGCAGCATTGGGATTTCACCCAACACAATCGAAGTCACACAATATGGGACCTCCTCCATCCAAAAGTTATCATAAATATAATTTGTTTCGTTATTGAAAAAAAACAAAAGTTAGGAGAAGAATAAAAAATAAAAATACCCTTTCAATAACTGAAAAACTAAACCGGTTGCCTCAGCCCATGGTTTGATATTGCACTTCCAGCCGCAAGTGGCTCAAGTAGTCTCATCCTGTTTGCGGCGGTCTGTCTGGTGGTTTGATCGAGCCATGAGAGATGCTTCAGTGTGACAGATATAAGCATTCAATTCATTCAAATCATATCATATATTATATATATATACACGTAATAAATTCATGATAAATCTATATTACATGACATAATATGAATGAATCAAATGTGTACACAAATACAGAAAAGCTTTTTCTTATACTTAAAATTTTAAACATTATTTAATATCAAAACGAATCGTGTTAAAATGATTTGTAGCAATATTCATAATAAAACATAATTAATCAAGTTATTTTATTCCTTAATTAATTAATTCATATATCTTCGATTAAGTTCCTTGTGAATTCATTAACAATCATATAAAGTCATAAAATTAGCATATGATGAATAACTTGTAAAAAAGCCTCCAAAGGGTAGTTGTTCCAAAAGCATCCCTAACCACCCAATCATTTGGGATGTTATAAAATTAAATTATGTTGTATATTTTGTTTTTTTATGTTTATATGGTAAAATTTAATAATTAATTATATATTGTTAACATTTCATAATATAATATAATGATGTTTCCCACTTTATAAATTATTCCATAGTCCAATACACAATTGATTACCATTCAACTAATTATTAAGTCCACCATGCCTTTTTTTGGAGTGTTGTCTAGTGATTAACCTACCTATTGTTTAAGATTAATCCCTAAATTTGGATAATTAGTTATACCAAACTCATAGTTTTTGTTTTGGGTTAAAATAAGGGAGAATTAATCATCACTCAGTAGTTAGTAACTCCTTCAAGTACTGACAAGTTAAGGATGATCCGATGGTAAACCTCTCACACCTACACCACGAGATTACGGACTCGAGTCCTCCCCCTCCTTAAACAAAAAAAAAAAAACCCTAAATTTATATAATAGTATATTATAATACTTATTTATTTATTTATTTATTTCATTTCTGGTTTTTTTTGCAGGTGTAACCAAAGTGATAAAAGACAATCTAACAAGAGATTCAGAATTGTAGGTGTAGGACCAGAAAAATGGGGGACCAATGCAACAACATTTATGCATCTTCAACTCTTTCATTTTCTGCAACCAAATTGTACATGTGTTTTTATTTAAATGTCACAATCTTTGTATTTTAATGTAAATATTTAATGTAACAGCTGTTTTGCTGGAACGTACAGATTTTGATTCTTTCCCCCACAAATTAATAAATTACAAAATTTATGGATATATCTAATTCTCAGCGAAACTAATTATTTCATTATTAAACTTTTAAAGCACATATGCATATTAATTAATAATTATTAAGGAAAGAAGAAGAGAAGCAAACAATTAAACAGTCCATCACACCTATACTATGAGATTGTAGGGCGTAGTGTGGCGTAGTGTGGGTTCGAATCCCTCCTCCACCTTCGAAAATCCGAATTATTATAATATTTAAATAAACAAATAAACAATTAAACAACATCTCATAACACATGAGACCCAATTTTGAAGAAATTTCAATTATAATTAAGCAAGAGATCATAGAGTACAATAACAATGAATGGTGCCCTAATCAACTTACTACTAAGTAATCAATAACTAATTAATCCTAATTATTATTCTTATAAGAACCAGCTTGATGCCTTGATCTTCAACTAATTAACATGTGTTTTTTTTTTTTTTTTTTTTCAACAAGTATAGAACTCAACTAGTTCTTGCATATTTGACCCCAATTGAGCTCCACCGCCACCGCCACCGCCACCACTAGTAGAACTCTCATTAATCATCCAAACCAAGTGCTCGAACAACACCACCTCACAAGCCACCACCACCGCCTCCTCCTCCACTTCTCCTCCTCCGCGGTGACCGTCTTCGTCGAACCCATCACCACCACCTGATGACCTCTCCACGAGTTGTTGGAAAAGAGGGTGGAAAATCACATCGGAGGTCAAGAAATACCTCCTCCTTGACTTCCCCACGTACACTGCATGAAGCTCCTTGCTGTCGTCGTCCGTTGTGGCGGCGATGGCGACGCGTGAGGAGGAGGAGGAGGAGGAGAAGGAGAGCTGCTTGGTGAATGATGGCAACCTCTTTATGGCTGATTTCAGCTTGGTCAACTTGCCAACTTTGGCCATTAATTATTATTATTATCAATTGATGAATTGAAGAAGCTAGCAAGAACAAGAAGTGTTATTGCAAAATTTGAAGAAGAAGAAGAAGATGAAGAAGTGCTTATAGATTTGATAGAAGTGAAGAGAAAGAGAGAAGGAAGGTTCATATAAATATAAGAGAATGCGAGAAGTAACTAGCAAGTACTGTATGGGATGGCCCGCAGATTGAGAGAAACCAGCTGCTAACTAAGTGCATGTGTTGTTACATATTTGACAACAAAACTAGTTGCTCTTTTCCTTTGGCTTTTTGCTGTGGGGTTTTCGCTTTTTTTTTTTTTTTTTTTTTACTTCACTTCTGTATCTGATTTACCGACTTTTATCTTTTAACAAATTCTTCTCGTGAAATACTCATTTCCTTCCTTCATGGATAGGGATTGTATGTAGTTAAAATTTATCTTAATCAACTCAATTAAAAATAATTACAACCTTGTTTAAGAGAATCTATATATAATTACTTGCAAATTAATAAGAGGGAAATAATTAAAAATGTTGAAGGGGTGATAATCATGACTCATGAGACAATAATAATAATAATAATAATAATAATAATAATAATAAACGAATCAAGTAGATTAGATATATAATTATATATGTATAAGCTGGCTGTTGTTGAATGATCATAGCAAACAAACGACACAAAGTAGTAACTGCTGGTTGGTAAGCAATCAATAGTTCTCATAAAGAGAAGAAAACCCAAAACCAAACTATCTAGTAGCTAGGGTTCTTAATTTGCTTGGTTTCAATAAAAGTAACATGGATATGATCGAATACAACCAAGATTTCAAGTTGGTGTTTCGGCATATATCTTATTGAATTTGGGTAATTAATTACTTCTAATTCATTTGATTGTAATATTCTACGTTATTTGTCTTTTACTTGTTGTCTTTTTTTGAAAAATAATAAATTTCTTTTTCGATGTCATTTTAAGCATGGAGAGTGATCCCCAGCTAAATAACAGTTGTTTTTTTCATATCAAAATTGACCATTACTTTTAGTTTGATAAGAATTCTCTTAGAGATCAAGGTTTAATAATATGCTACTTTAATCATTGATTTCCACTCAAATAAGTGTTAATGCCAATTTGTAGCATGTTAAAGATTTCTGGTATATCAATTTTAAAATTATTAATTATTATTTATCTATACTTAATTTGTTCAAAAACAAAATCACACAATTTATTCAAAAATTTGATATCTATTATATATAGAACAAGTGAATTGTTAATTTGTGGTCCAAATAAGGGTACCTAATAAGGTTGAGTGGAGTCGTGGACCAAACTAGGATTTGAATTGGTGCAACAACCGGTGGTGGTGGTCCAAGCCATGGCTGGTGGGACTGTGGGAGGGGGTTTTCAATTCGAGTACTTATTTAACTTATATATATATATATATATATACTAAATTGCCAATGCCAAAAACATTGGAGCTTTTGCTTTTATTTTAGGTTATAATTTATCCGACAAGTAATTTGTAAACCCTCACATAGATTATGAATTATTGACCATGATAGATAATTTAGTAGTTACTGTATATTACATACGTGTATCTATTTACATACGAGCAAATTCCCATTTGAACCACTTGTGCTAGCCATCTCGTTTTTCTTGAGAAATTAACCCTCTTTTTCTTCACTTTCTTCTCCCGAAATCTATGTTGCAACCCAAGCTCTGATACCACAATCTGTTGGCTGATTGTTTCAGCTAGAAAACCTTTTGTTTTTACTGATCTAATACACACACAAGCAAAGAGAGAATATCAGAGGCAAAGACAGAGGCTCAAAAGTCTCAATACTTCTATCTTTTCTAATCTGATTTTTACATCCAAAAATACAGCTAAAGTGGCTTCTGAAATAAGCTTCATCAAGATCTAATCTCAGCCACACAAATGTTTAAATTACAGCCCTTGATATATATTTAACTTTACCCAAGTTACTTTTAACTAAACTATGGTAAATATCTAGACAAAATAGATTTTACATTACAGCACATAAATAGATTTTTTTTTTTTTTTTTTTTTTTTTTTTTTTTTGGCATCATACGGCTAAGATCTTTTTATAGAGACCAGGTATCATACGGCTAAGATTAAGTATTTGAAGTACTTAAGTTTGCGGGGAGCATTGGGTATTAGATTTTGCTTTTTAATTTTAGTTGTTTTCGTTTAAACTCTTTATATATTAGATCTTCCTAGGATGGGTGACCTCTTAGGAAGTCCTCGTGTTGCACCCTTTTTACCAATCATGTGTTGTTGTGAGTGGTTCGGCGCTCTCATCCCTTAAGCAAGGTCGTGGGTTCAACTCCCCTTGTGAACGGAGCTACACATATTGGGAGCACTTTACCCCTTAGTGGGCCGACCCGGTGCGAGTCCGGATTAGTCGGGGTGTGGTCTGGGCTGATTGCACCGTATGGTGGATCCGCCCCACTCGGAAACCGGATGGTGTAAACCAAAAAAAAAAAACAGCAAGACGATGATGTATTAATTTTAGGCTTTAAGTGGTAATTGAAATGTATTCAATAACCTTTTCGGACTACATTTGAATGCTTTTGAAATCCTTGTGAACCTTTCTCCGAAGCTATGCTCATTAGTGAAGGAGTTCACTCGAAATGAGTTGATTCTCGGATACTTGGTGCTAAAGAGGGACTCCTCTACTCCGTCCGATGCATTTAAAAATGGAAGATTTGTTCTGCACCACTTGATTCCACTGCAAGTACTTAAGCCTGGGATGTCCATAGAAGGAGTTAGAAACGTCATAAACAAACTGGTATTTTTGTCTTTTTTTTGTGTTGTTTTTTTGCCTTTTAATAAATTTGTTCTTAAGTTTGTTGTTTTGACTAAAATGCAGACTTCTATCCATAATATTGGAGGACTTCTCTTTAGTTTTGACCTAAGATACTTTAAAAACATGAAAAAGATAAGATATGTTGTTTTTTGGGTATATATTTATTTTAAATATTAATTGTTAACTCGTTTTTTTTTTTTCTTAGTGTAAGTTTCTTGAAAATGAAATGAAGAGGCTTGATAAGGATGGGCAGTTGTTGCAGAGATGGTTCACATTTGTGGATGATGTGCGAGCACAGAAAAAAGTGGAAAAGATATCTGTGACTTGTACCCTGAGCTCAGTGGAGCGGAACCCTTTTTGCTTAAGTACCCTAATGTTCGGCAGATGGAGGAATACACAGATTTGAAGCTTCTTAGCAATGGTCTCACTAAATATAGAGATTGTGTGAGAGATTGTTATGCTACTCGTTTCCTTGCATTCCTTTGCCTAGCTTCCTTCAACTCCATCTTTTGGGCTTCATTTAAAGTCACACCATTAGCTAGTCAAGTTTCTGTCATATCCCAATCTATTGGCTTTTGAAATAAGCTTCATCAAGATCTAATCTCAGCCACACAAATGTTTAAATTATAGCCATTGATATCGATTTAACTTTACCCAAGTTACTTTTAACTAAACTATGGTAAATATCTAGACAAAATAGATTTTACGTTACAGCACATAAATAGATTTTTTTTTTTTTTTTTTTTTTGTGGCATCGTACGGCTAAGATCTTCTTTTCTAGACCAGGCATCATACGGCTAAGATCTTTTTATAGAGACCAGGTATCATACGGCTAAGATTAGGTATTTGAAGTACTTAAGTTTGCAGGGAGCATTGGGTATTAAATTTTGCTTTTTAATTTTAGTTGTTTTCGTTTAAACTCTTGTAAGGTGAGGAAAGTCTGGTCTTTTCATAGGAATTTCATATGATGTAATTGATTTATAGATACAAATGTAAGCTTTCCGTTCCTTTAATGGGTGGGTGTTTGAGAGTGACTACTGTTAATGAAAATTTTCTTCGGCTGGATGAAATATCCATAGAAGGAGTCAGGAATGTGTTGAACAAATTGATTTCTATCCATAATGTCGGAGGTCTACTGTTGTTGTTTGACTAAAGATATTGGAATAGCATGAAGAGGTATAAATATATCGAAGACGAGATCCAGAGGCTTGTCGAGGATGGTCAGCTTCAGCATAGGTCATTCACGTTTGTGGATGACTAGCGATTGAAGAAAAAGGTTGAAAATGATATATGTCGTATGTACCCTGAGCTCAGCGGAGTGGATAGCTTGGTGCTGAAGTATCCTCTTGTAGGGCAGATGGAGGAATACACTGATCGGAAGCAGCATCTCAGCATAGATCTCACAGCATTTAGAAATGTTGTGAGAGATTCTTATGCAACCAAATACTTTTTCGACTTGTTTTATAGGACGGTGAGTAAAAATAAACTTAAGCGAAACAAGCGTCACAAGGGAAAGCAAGAGAAGTTGGTTAAGTTTGCGGGGAGCATTGGGTATTAGATTTTGCTTTTTAATTTTAGTTGTTTTCGTTTAAACTCTTGTAAGGTGAGGAAAGTCTGGTCTTTTCATAGGAATTTCATAGGATGTAATTGATTTATGGATACAAATGTAAGTTTTCCGTTCCTTTAATGGGTGGGTGTTTGAGAGTGAGAAAGTGACTACTGTTAATGGAAATTTTCTTTAGATAACTATTAATTGTTGAGGAGATGACTCAACAACCATGCTATGGGGACTGGACAAGCTCTTATATATGATTTGGTAGACTTAAGGTTCAAAAAAAAAAAAAAAAAATAGTTCACATTCTCCCCCTTAACATTCTGTTCTTGAACTCCCAATGCCATTCTTAATTGCTAAAAGTTTGTTGTTGGAAGTGCCTTTGTGAGGATATCTGCCAGCTGCTCTTCTAATCTAACATAGCTAAGATTAATTTCTTCTTCTTCAATTACTTCTCGAACAAAGTGATGCTTGATGTTGATATGTCTGGTCTTGCTATGAAAACATGGATTCTTTGCCACAGCAATTGCAGATTTGTTGTCACATAATATCTCAGTTGCTTCTTCTTGTTTCTCCCCAATGTCTTCTAAAATTCTTCTAAGCCATATAGCTTGAGAAGTTGCATTTGAGGCTGAAACATAATCCGATTCAGTTGAAGATTGAGCTACTAATTGTTGCTTCTAGACAATCATGAAAACACACCAAAACCTAGAGAAAACACATAGCCAGAAGTGCTTTTCATATCGTCAACACAACCTGCCCAATCACTGTCACAAAAGCCAATCAAATTCACTTCAAAAGTTCTTCCATATTTAATTACATAGTTCATTGTCCCCTGTATATATATCTCAAAACCTTTTTTCCAACACCAAAGTGTTTCTGACTTGGGCTAGTCATAAATCTTGATAGCAAGCTTGCAGCAAACATGATATCAAGCCTTGTAGTTGTGAGATACAAGAGATTCCCAACCAAACTCCTATAAAGAGTCTTATCTACTTTCTTTTCTTCATCATCTTTCCTTAGTTTTTCGTTGCACGTAAGAGGAGTGGCCACTGATTTGCATCCCAACATTCTAAACTTTTTTAGAATTTTCTCAGCATATTTCTTTTGAGAAATGAAGACTCCACCATCATCTTGATAAATTTTCATGCCAAGAAAATGATAGAGCAACCCTAAATCACACATTTCATATCTCTTCATCATCTCCTTTTTAAACTCTTCTATCATCTTCTCATTGTTTCTAGTAAACACCAAATCATCAACATACAAAGCAACAATGAGAATATTAGATTGACCTTGATGCTTCACATACAAAGTTGGCTCAATCTTGTTCTTGAGAAATTCTCTTTTGTGGAAATAGCCATCAATTTGACTATACCAAGCTCTTGGCGCTTGCTTCAGCCCGTACAAAGCCTTTTTTTAGCTTGTACACTTTATCATCTTCACCTTTGGCTACAAATCCTTGTGGTTGTTCCACATATACCTCTTCTTTGAGCTCTCCATTAAAAAATGCGGATTTAATATCAAGTTGATATAACAACAAATCTTTTTGGGTAGCAAGAGAAATGAGTGCTCTCACGATATCTAGACGAGCAACCAGAGCAAACATTTCTTCATAGTCAATAATGGGTTGTTGTGCATAGCCCTTAGCAACTAGTCTTGCTTTGTTTCTTTGAAAAGACCCATCAGAATTGAACTTCACTTTATAGATCCACTTTACACCAATAACTCCTTTTTCTTTTGGCCTCTCAACAAGCTCCCAAGTTTTGTTCTTCTCAATCACTTCTATTTCATCTTCCATAGCTTTCTTCCAACACTTTTCCTTCATGGCTGCTTCAAAACTTTATGGTTCAACAACAAAAAAGTTGCATTTTTCATAAACATCACTGAAACTCCTCATTATCTTTAGAGTTGAGCTTGGTGTTGATGAACTTGTGCTTGAAGGGCTGCTTGGAGATGATGGTGAGCTTGGTTGACTTCTTCTTCATTTTCTTCATCTTCATTTGCTGAATTGCGTCTAGGGTGTGAATCAAAACGTTACATTTTGGTTGTCTTTTTTTTAGTCTTACCATAGTATGATCATGTACGCTTTATGTTATATGAAAGTAATTTAAAGTGTTTGTGAAGTTGTATGCTATATGTTGTAGTATTGGGAGATGAATGGATACAATGTTATGAAAACTGCAAACGATAATGCATTAATTTCAGGCTTTTAAGTGGTAATTGAAATGTATTTAAAAACCTTTTCGGACTCCATTCAAATGCATTTGAAAACCCTTGTGAATAATTGTATCTGGGTGTGAATCAAAACGTTACATTTTGGTTGTCTTTTATTAATCTCACCATAGTATAATCAGGTATGATTTATGTTATGTGAAAGTAATTTGAAGTGTTTGTGAAGAAGCATACTGTGTGTTGTAGTATTGAGAGATGAATGGATACAATGTTATGAAAACAGTAAGACGATAATGTATTAATTTTAGGCTTTAAGTGGTAATTGAAATGTATTCAATAACCTTTTCGGACTACATTTGAATGCTTTTGAAATCCTTGTGAATAATTGCATCTGGAGTGTGATAATCTTGTTGTCTTTTTTCAGTTTTGGGTTGAATAATGAGAGGGTTTTATGAAATTGCAAGTGATGGTTGAGGATGAGAAGACATTGGTGATCAAGAGCAGTGGGAAAAGAAAGCATGAAGATGGTGAAGAGGAAGGTTGCAAGTACATAAGACTTGAGAGGAGAGCACCCTAGAAGCTGTTAAGGAAGTTCCGGTTGCCGGAAAATGCCAATGTATCAGCTATCTCAGCCAAATGTGAAAATGGTGTCTTGACTGTGATGGTTGAAAAGCTCCCTCCACCACCCAAGTCCAAGACTGTTGAAGTTACCATTTCTTGTCTTCTTGAGGTAGATAGATAAATAGGCTTCTGGTTGTGTAAGTTTTAGAGGGTTTAAGGAGACAATTGTATTTAGCATGAAATCAAATGAACCAGAAGATTGTTGTTGTCTTGAATTGTTTTTTCTTGTGTTTCCAAGTAGATTGGCTATATCTTTTGTTGTGTCTATCGCAATTCTGCAGAAAAAACCAGGACACCATGTACAAATGCTAAAGGAGATATAATTGATATATATTGGAAAAAATTACAACATAAAACCATAACCATTTCTATCATTAAGAGTACAAAATTTGACTTGAAAAGGAAGAATAATGAGATCATATAAGTTTCCGTAATGATACAAAAAAAGAATTACTTCATCGAAGCACAAAATTGGAACAAAAATCCAGAATGAAGGAGTCTATTGAGTCCATTAACAACAGAGCTATAGATAAAAGCATGTATTGAAGCACTTTCAGCAGCATAGGCCTGAATTTTTGTAGCTGCTTCAAGGTTGGTATCAGTGTGACTTCCTTTTCTTTCTTGATTTTGGTTTTTTCTTATCTGTGGACTTGGTTTTTTTTGTGGGACTTTCATCTTCTTCATTTAGCAAATGTTCAAACTCTTCAAGACTTGCAAAGGGAGATGCCCCAGCCTTTTTACCGGGTTTCCTCTTTCGTTTTCTTTGATTGAATTCGTCTTCATCATCATCACTACCGTAATCTGCATCTCCGATATTGATATCCACATCGTCATCATCGTTATCACTCCTAGCATCATCAGAAATATCAAAATCTTCTCCTTCAATAGTATCTGAGGGAGCATCAGTTTCAGCATCACCAGCGTTACCAACCAAGTCATCATCATCATCTTCATTGACAACTTTGTCAAGATCATCATATTCATAATCACCATCAGAAAGATTGGCAGAGTCCAACATGTTATCAATTTCTTCATTGTCACTATCATCAACACCACCTTCCATGTCATCATCACCATCCACGTTGAACAAGTCTTCAGCAGCCTCATCCTCTGCTGATGTCTTCTTTTTCTTCTTTTTCGACTTCTTTGTGGAATTCATTTTATTCATATAAAACTTGTGGAAGACGAGATCTTCTGGGGGCACATCAATTTCAGCCAATGACAAAATCTCTGGTCCAATTAAGTGGTTGTTCATATCAAGCTGCAAAACAAGAAAAGAAAAAAAAAGTCAAAAACATAATCTAACGTGGGAGTATCATAATTTAGAATCTGAAGGAAACAGACATGAAACTAGAGGAGTTTAAGCTGACCTTCTTCGCAGGTTCGATTTGGGAACCACCATGCCACATAGATGACTTCGGTTTTTTCTCCATGAACTTGTCCAAGAAAGCAGTGAGTGTGAGGTCATTTAACGGGTTTCCATTGTATACGATATTTGCCCCAGAAAGGAGGGTTCCGGCCATGGTTGAAACAGATGGGTGTGCATGTGAAGCGAGCACCATTAGCTCCCACCAGCTCACGCGGTTTGCATTGCTGTTGGTTTATTGACAAAGAATCAGCAAAAATGATAGTATAAAAGATCCTATCATACACAAAATGATAGCAAGACTCGAGTGTTAAATAATACACCCAAAATTATTTAAAAAAAAGGTTTTTTTTCCGCTAACGGCAACAATTATCGTGGAGATGTTATATTGCGTATTATTGTCTTGCCAATTTTTTTAGTAAAAAGTGTCCCTAGTTTCATATGGAGCAACCAGCAAAACCACATAAGCACAGCAATCTCAGAAAAGATGATTGGTTTGAGAAGAATAATACCAGTAAGAAGGTTCTCTGTGCCGTGGATCATATCCTCCGGGCAATGATGGCTTTGAAGATACGTGAGCTTGGTGCCCATTACGATCCGGTGGCGTTTCAAATTTCTTAATATCTTTAGATTTGTCTTCGATAAACAATTCTTCTGATTCATCTGAAACATCTTCTTCAGAATCAGAGGGTGGTGTGACATCTTCATCTTCTGAAGAGTCACCGTCAGAGTTGCCATCCCTAATGGTGTTAACAGTTTTGACATCATTATTTTCTTCTTTCTTTGGTGCAGTGCTTGGTTCATTTTCGGTTTCTTCTACAATATCTTCAAAATGTTCAAGATCGTCATCATCTGCTGATTCATTCTGTACCACCATGTTCCTACAAGAGATCAGGGAAATCCATTAAATTTTCGTCAAGCCACTAATACAACGTAGCAATGCATATCTAGAAATTAGAATAAAACAGGCCTTACCATAAAGGGGGTCTAGCTTTAAGAACTTCAGAGAGGAGGAAAAGGCATCCGCAAGCATATTGAGGCGGTTGTTGAAGCACAACCTGATCAAGCATTCGAAGTCAGTCTTCATTTAACAGTAGAACATGGAAAGCTATGATTCCTTTACAGGCAACGTGCATTTCCCTCGTAAGATATCCCATTGTCATTCTTAACACCAAGTTCCTCTAAAGTAATATAACAATATAAATTCAAGTACCAAACAAATCATGTTCCTCCTTCTGTTGATATCAACCAAGCAAAGTATTGAAGATGCAAATATGTGAAATGCAGAAAGCAACATCCTAACCTGCAATAGGCGTTTTGAAAAGGCAGCTACACGCTTCAAATTTACATCATTCTTCATTGCTCTAAGAAGAAGTCCGATAAACATTTCCGCCTGATAAACAAGCACAGCGTAAGGATAAAATAAAACTAATTCATACAAAACAAATGCAGGCTAGGGAACGATTATTCGCTCATCCTAAACAAAGCATGAGTGTAGAATCATGAGTTGAGTGACAAGAATTTCAGGTAACAATATGTTCTCTAGGCAATCAATGAACAGAAAGGCCATGCTGAATCAAGCGATAGTGTTCCCTGCCTATGAGATTGAAATGATGAAAGACCAGCTATAATGATTTTTTTCTCTCTTTAATCATCCCTTATTCTCCATAAATGCTAAAAAAAAGTTATAAATTTGACAAAGAAAAGAAAAAAAGAAAAGCAAAGCAAATGTATGGAGGAAATGGGACACAATCTTATTGGTGACTTACAATCACAAAAAATTGTCTATGACTTAAAAATCTATGCTGATCATTTCTTTAATCATCCCTTATTCTCCATAAATGCTAAAAAAAAGTTATAAATTTGACAAAGAAAAAAGAAAAAAAGAAAAGCAAAGCAAATGTATGGAGGAAATGGGACACAATCCTAAGGTGACTTACAATCATAAAAAATTGTCAACGACTTAAAAATCTATGCCGATTACATAGGCAAGCATGTAAATGCCAGATAAACTTTACTCATCCTCGACAACATGGTCAAATCTCCTTCCTTCATACCATAAACTTGTTGAAATATCTCAATGCCACCAAAATTAACAAAAATCCCAAAACATTTTTTTTTTCAAAGAATAAACAAGCATTGCACAGGTATATAGATTTAACAAATGCTTAAAACAGAACTGGCATTGCAAAGATCCGTAATGAAAGAAAATCATTGAATTCTAAAATACAATTCTCTAAATTTGTCATTGTTAAGCATGGAGAAACAGACATCGTCTTCAAACAAAGAATGTAAATAAAACTAAATTCACTTGCCTTAGAAGAATTCATAGCAGCTGGAAGCAGAAGTTTTGAGTACAAGGCACGGTAAAATCGATCACTGACAATCTGATTCTTGGATGAAATTTTATCAAGTAGCAACAACGCTTGAACTCCTACATTAAAGTTGTTTGAATGAACCTGCATAAAATTTATATTGATTTTCAGTGCCATGATAGCAACAATGGTCATCAATGAATAGTTCTACTACACCACTAGACAGCGTTCCATTGCATCCGAAAATAAGTAAACTAGTAAGGATCCAAGCTTACCAATTTGAAAAGCATTGGTGTGTGGACCTCAATAATGTCATCAGCCTCACTGCTTGAGACATAAGGAAATGCTCGGTTAATTCCCTGTCAAGATGACAAAGTACGAGAAATGTAAATCAGAAAATGCTGACAGCAAGATCAAAAAAAAATGTTGACAGCAAGGTTTCCAAAGCAATGTATAGCTAAAATGTTAGGAAAGCCAATAAGTTTTCAGCAATTAATTACAGTGTCCTATTCCTAACACAGTAACTTGCAGAAACAGCAACAGATCTAAACTGACCGTCAAAAGAGCTGATAGAAGCCTTGAATCCATTTCCACATGAGATTCTGATGGACTTTTTGCTTTGCTTTCCTTTGCAAAAGATGAAGATAGTTTATCTTCTTTTTTGTTGTTAGTATCCATCTTTTCATCACCGCTTGCCTCGATAATTAATACCTGAAGTTGTGATAGTAAAAACTTCAGTTCTTCACACCAAAAAGAAAAGAAGAAAAGAAGAAAAGAGCGGATCCTCAGTTAATCAACATGAACTGCATGTCTACATGTATAATATAGACTCTTTGGAGCATCTAACAACATTAGTATTAATAAAATTGAAACCGTGTGTATACTGTATACCGAAGAGATGCTTGAACTTCTGAATAGAAACTCGGTGACCAAAAATGCATTGATAATAAAATAGAGAAGGGAGCCTACAGGTACCTTAAACAGTGCAAAATATACATCTATCAAACGTTTTGCCACCTTTGGTCCATCTCCTTTATGGCTAAATCGAACTTGGCTCAAAAAGTTAACCTGCATATGTACAAGAATGATGAATTATGTATCGCAATGTCAAAATTTTATTCATGGAAACTGAGATCTAAGACAACTTAAACAGTCTAGATATCAATTTCTTTTTAGTTTTCTATTTTTCCTTTTTGGCTCTAGGAACAAAGTAGAAGGTGGGTAGGGGTAGGAATTAATTTCCTGGACAGCATAATTCAAATACCAAATGCAACCCACTCAAAAGCATTTCCACAGTACTAAAAGTTTACCACCATAAGTGCTTGAAAATAATAGACTTGCATTACTATGTAGAGACAACTAAAAATTAATATCACTCGATAATATAAATGTAGCAAGGCAAAGGATGCCACAAGCATACACCAAAGTAGGTCCTATATACTAAATGATTTGCAGAAGAATGATCAGACATACAGCATGGTATTTTGATCGTAATCCCAAATGAGGCCGGAAGAGAAAAGTATCCACTTCATTGATTACCACAGCCTGCAAAGAAAAAAAAAAAAAATACTCAGGTGTAAGAATTTTTCATGTTTAATTTCAAACACAACAGTATCTTTTTTGTCATACATTGAAAATGCAACAAATGATCGGCAGGTTAATCTAATGTTAAAAAAATGTGGTTGGCAATCAGATACTACACATTAAATAAAGAAATTGAGAACAAAAGCACCCGTATGCATCTTTATTCCATCTTATATGAATGGTTAACATTGCTAACCAACATAGCATTTCTATGCAAAAAGCATTGTAAACAAAAATGGATTACTAACAACCAGAATAGGTTCCAATAGAGCATCTGGAATCTGTTGTAAAAGTAAACATGATGAATTTGGAGGAAAATGGTCCATAAAATTGAATTTTCCCACCCACCAAATAGCATTTCTAAATATTGCCAAGGCTCAACCCTTAAAAGCCTGCAAAATAAGCTGTTGGTAGAGTCAATTCCCAGAGCCCAAGCAATCCAGGTTTAATATGGCACATCTGGCCAGCTCTGATATATTGGTACCTTCAAAGCAAATTAAACCCTCCCATGTAGAACTTCTCATCTTAAGCTCTAACTACCATGAAGTTTTGATTTATCCACATTATTGCTTAACAAGATGGGACAAATGAATGGACAAAATAAAACACATAGACACATATAATATGAACCTAAGATAAAACAGCAACTATATTTTAGTACCTTCATATTTGGGTGGTCAGACAAAAGGTTCGATAAGTGATAGTCAGCATTGGATGCACCTTTATTTTGAGGATCTCCCAGCTGTAAGTTATTAAAGCATTAGAACAGGCATATAACTAGCTCCAAGAGCTTGTAGCAAGTTCAAGAACCAATTTCAACAGCAAAATATGGTGTTTCCAGATTAGAACTAAATGCAATCTGAACTTACTTTATTAACTAGTGCAGACAGCAGTTTATTCTCTTGCTCTGACTTGCTTGTAAGCAGTGCATAAATGGTCTGTAGACAAGCAATAAACAAGGAAACATTTCAGTCAGATACTCAATATAGCTTAACTGCTTAACCATCACTTACACCTACAAAATTCATAGATATCAGTTACACACAACAATGATAAAAAATTTCAGAACAGCAGGAAACCCCATCACAGGTTCTCATGAGGAGACAAACTTCCAATTGAAGATATTTGCAAATGGCTATATACAAGTGTAAATCACACTGAATGACCCTTTTATTTCATGACAGGAACTGCCCCAGTTAGCTAATGGGTTTCAGATAGACACATCAAGCACTAAAACAACTCTATCTGTGCATCAAAAGTGCAAAACTCCATGATATCAAGACTATAAATGATTCAATGGGGTGGGGAGGATGTCATTATTAAAAAGCTAGGGATTCCTCATCGTTATGCAAAACTAGATAGTGAACATGCAATTTAACTTATATACACGAATAAGTCATTATTTTCATATATATGCACAAAATGAGCAAAGAAACAACGAGGACGAACCTTCAAGGCCTTGGTTTTTAGTATAGGTAACATATCTCTTGAGGCTTCCTCAAGTGCGACAACAAAACGTTCATACCTGTAATAGTTATGTTCGTCACATCAGAACTAGTAAGGTTCATATAATGAATGGAGTCCAAACAAGTCTAGTAGACATTGATATGGGTCACAAAAAATCTAAAATGGATGGGTCTAGTTTAGCACAAAGTGGGCTTTAATCAAGTGATTAGATCTAATAAGTTTTCTTTTTCAGAAATAACCTTCTCATGCCAAGCAAACAACAATAACATATAATATTCTTAAAACACTTGAAAACTCGGATATCCATTGGAAAATGCTAATGTCCCATTTATGATAGATCACCAAAACACAGAGAGTAATAATGTATCCATTCCACTCCTCACAAAAGTTCAACATAGCCTTTCTGTCACTCAATTCCTATTTAATTTTAGGTTGATGAAAACAATAATGAACAGTCCAGGTAAATCAAGTGCATTTTTGTGTTGCTCATTGTTCACAGAATAAGAGGAATAAGTAAACTATATGCTTGTCTAAAGACTATAAACAGAAATAATGCAATGTGGTTAATGAAGATTGTTAAAATAGGACACACAAAAATTTTCATCAAGATCTGAATAAGCATTAACAGTTGCTATGCAATAAAAAGGGCAATCGATTGGAAAGAAAAAATGAAGAAATACCTCTGCTTCACGCATTCCTCAAAATACCAAAAAAGTAAAAGGGAATAACCATCTTTCGTCTCAGGGAGATCATTCAGTGGCCGTTGTACAAGAGTCTTCAGTTTACGATCAGGTAATAAGCTGGTTAACAAGTGCGCCATTGAAGCAGGTAACCCGTCAATAAACAAAATTAAGAGACAAACACAAGTAGTTACGACAAGCAAGCCACAAACTAAAAGCTAAGCAGATTTACTTCTTAAGAATTCGAATTATCCTCAAATTCACACGTTGACTGTTTCAATCATGGTAAGAGTTAAAATATATATATATATATATATATACCAAAGAAAATATGAAATGACATCAAAGAACAACTATTTTGAGCACATTTTCAGCAAAAAATAAAAATAAATAAATTCATATTCCTCATGAATCATGATGCCACCGAGAACTCTAACTAATTACTGATTTCCTAGGTTGGTAGATGAATAAAGAGACGAGGGAGGCGGGGTGTTCTAACCTTGAAATGAAAAGTTCTTTCAATGCCTCAAATCCTGTCAATGCATGCCGCTTTCCCACTTTTGATGATACCATTCCTGCAACGAACAAACAAACAACTCTGTCGAATCCTAACCCGAGACTCCAAACCTCTTAACAAAATTTTAAATTACACAATGGTGACTAGAAACTTTCTGAAATTCTTAGTATACTTAAGCATTGTACTTTCGATATCAATGCCACCAAAGACAAAGACAAATTGTAGCAAAACTCATGAGCATGAATTCAGTTATAAAAAGGAAACACAGAAAACATACCCAAAAGACCATCAAGTGACCTCAAATTGGCTACAGGATTGTCCCCAACCATGACACTAAACGCGGACACTTTATCAGCAGCAGTCCCTGATCTCTGTGTAGCCAC
This sequence comes from Acer saccharum, assembly GCA_030490815.1. Lineage (NCBI taxonomy): Eukaryota > Viridiplantae > Streptophyta > Magnoliopsida > Sapindales > Sapindaceae > Acer > Acer saccharum. The sequence continues at coordinate 1,005,079 of CM059866.1, forward strand.
CAACATCTTGATATCCCCAGTCTGTCCTCTAGACCCCTCATAGTCAGCAACATACTGCCACAACAGCCTCTCTCCCAGCTCTCTCTTCCTCTCCACTTCTTTAAAATTCACCACCACCCTCTTCTTCCTCTCTTCCCCACCACCACATACTCTCTTCTCCAACTCCTCAGCATCCACATACCACACCCCGACATTGCTAGCTTTCACCAAAGGCAGCTTTGGCAACTTCTTGAACTTGTCATGATTTGCACCACCGCCACCACTCGCGAGTGACAAAACTGGTGGCTTTGGCACTGGTTTCTGTTTAGACTTCTCAGTCTTTTTCCTGGGTTCTTGCTCAAAATGCGACCTTCCATTCTCTGTCAGCTTCTGGGGCTCAGTAGAATTCTGATCAATATGCTTTTTTTTATTGTTTTTGCTCTGATTCTTGGATTTTGGGTTCTGGGTATTCTCAAAGGCAGGTTTTTTTTCATTGTTGCGTTTGATAGTGCCAGTTTTGCGGAAATCAGAGTCGTTGAAGCCTGAAGAAGAAGAAGAAGAATTCAAGCCTAGTGTTGAAGCGAAAGATGCTAGCTCTGATTTTAACTGGTCTATGTCTTCTTCACTGGTTATGGTTTTCGACATTTTCGCATACAGAGAAAGATAGAGAGATTTAGGGTTTTAAAGCTGAGATTTTTAGGGTTTTTTGCGGATTTTGGAGCGGAGATAGAAAGACAGGTGTGAGAAACGAAGGAATGTGCCGGCAAATAAGAGGTGACGTGTCATGCCCCGTCAGCATGCTTAAGGTGACGTGGATGGACACGTCAGTTTTATTTATTTCAAAATGGGCTTGGATTGGAGTAGACCAAGCCCAAATGCAAACCGGAAAAGCACCCGACCCGAATCGGGACAAAACTAGGGTTTTGACAACCCTATACTTTATAAGCCTCATAAACTCTGCCAATTCTCTCTTTCTATCAGCCACACTCTTCTCTGAAACTCGACTCAAACAGAGCAAATCACCAAATACCCAGTTAGGGTTTTGCTCAGAGAAGATCAATCAACCAACAATGGCGACTGCTACTGCACCCAAACAGCTCTCCCAGAAGGAGGCCGACATACAGATGATGTTGGCTGCCGAAGTTCATTTGGGGACCAAGAACTGTGATTTTCAGATGGAGCGATACGTTTTCAAGCGTAGAAACGATGGTAAAATTTTGCTAAGATCCCAACTTTTTAAGTTTTTTATTTTAGCTTTTTCTCTGTATTATTATATAGATTGGTTGATCTATTTTTCTTGCTTGGATGTTACAGAGACTACTTAAATGGTTTGTGGTTTTTTGTTGGTTTTGTGTTTGTATATGTCGATCCGTGATAACATGCTTAGTATTTTAAAAACAATCCATACTTTTTGGATTTGATTTTCTGAAATAGTAAAAAATGTGAATTTTTATTTGCATAGAAATCATCTCTAGATTGTTTTTGAATTCTTAGAATGGATTATTTCATTCGTTTTTGAAAAAAAAAATGAGTTAGGGAAAGAATACCCTTTCAATAATTGAAAAACTAAACCGGTGGCCTCAGTCCATTCTTAGAGCCCACTGATCTTGCTCAAGTAGGCTCCACCTGTTTGTGGATCTGCCTGGTGGTTCGAGCCTTGATAGACCCTTCAGTGTGCCGGATATTTCCATTCAAATTATATATATTTCATTATAGATTCATATTACAAGCTTTTTATAAAGACCCCTTAATAGATTTTTTATCTAGTTAAATTATAGATTGATTTTATCTCAAAGATAAAAAATAAAAAAAAAATTATAGACCAATTTGGATGATTTTAAAAATTATCATAAACGTTACTAAACAGTCGTGAACTTGTTCAAAGTTCAATACCCTTATAATCGAAGTTCATGTTTATGAGAAGTGGGCATCTATCTTGGTTCATGTACTACATTGGTGTTTTTTTCAATGTGTTATGAACGTAATTAGTTCTGTTTCATAATGGAAGTAATTCACGTTAGTTCGGTTACCATTAGGATACTATCACTTTTTGTGCTTCTTGAGGTTTCATTGCTTACTTTGAACGTTATTACTATGGACTTATAGTGGGTGCAGATTAGATTGTATCTTGAATGCTGAATTGCTGATTAGCCTATATATCTCTTTGTTTGCTTATGCTCTAAAGCTCTATTAATTTTTGTTTGCTGTCCTTGGTTGTAAACATCTGAAATTAGTTTTGGTCAAATCCACTTATGCCTTACCTTGTAATTACAATATTTATTATATGACCGATACTGCATTCTGAATTGGTAAATTTATTTGGTTCAGGAATTTACATTATCAACCTTGGCAAGACGTGGGAGAAGCTGCAGATGGCAGCTAGAGTTATTGTTGCAATTGAGAACCCTCAGGACATTATTGTCCAGTCTGCCAGGCCTTATGGTCAGAGAGCTGTTCTGAAGTTTGCACAGTACACCGGTGCACATGCTATTGCTGGAAGGCACACTCCTGGTACATTCACAAATCAGCTCCAGACATCTTTCAGTGAGCCTCGTCTCTTGATCCTTACCGACCCAAGAACGGATCACCAGGTAGGCATTGTCCCTTTTGTTATTAATTCTACTTTATGTGGTCATTTTAGTCACTGGTTCACTGTATTGGTAGTTTTTATCCGTTTCTTATGTTTACCCTTTATTATGAACTTGCAGCCGATTAAGGAAGCAGCTCTTGGTAACATTCCCACCATTGCCTTTTGTGATACCGACTCACCAATGCGTTATGTTGATATTGGTATTCCAGCCAATAACAAGGGAAAGCACAGCATTGGATGTCTGTTCTGGCTCTTAGCTAGGATGGTGCTACAGATGCGTGGTACCATTCGTCCAGGCCACAAATGGGATGTCATGGTAAATCCATGTTTAATTGTTGTCGGTTACAAATTTGAGTTTAAAATTTTCATATCATGTTTTTCCTCTTGAGTTGCCATGTTAGTGTTTTCAGAAAGTAAAATAGACTTTTTTGTCTTTTTGAACCATTCTTTCAAATTCTAAAATATGTATCTTTTCTGTGTGAAGGTGGATTTGTTCTTCTATAGGGAACCAGAGGAAGCTAAGCAAGCTGAGGAAGAAGAGATGGTGCAACCTATTGAATATTCAGGTGGTGCCCCTGATTACACCATTAACCTTGCTTCTGATCAATGGCCGACTCAAATGTCTGATGCCCAATGGCCCGGTGAAACCCAGAAACCCATTTCTGCTGTCCCTGGTGTTCCCTTTTTCCCTGAAGGTCAGACCCTCTTGGCTGTCTTTTTTTTTTTTTTTTCGCAGCCTTCACATTTCTTATATCTCCAATAGTACAAAAACATATCCTTTTCTCTTATTCAAACATTTCTGTTTTTGCAGTTGTGGCTGGCGATGGATGGGATGCCGATGTCGTGCCTCCACCACCTATGGCACCAGTTGTTGCAACCGATGTTCCCGCCGTGCAACCTACTGGCTGGGACCTCTAAGTATTTTCTGTGCAAGTTTTGTTTTGACACAATTTCAAACTTTTTACTTTTATAATTATGAGCTAGTTGTGGACCTTTTTATCGATTCAATGTTTGGCAATGTACTTAGGTTTTTTTTGGCACAGTTTAGTACTAGACATTGACAGTTAGGTTTTATTATCATCAATGATGGAAGTGTTGCAATGTTTTTGTTTTACTATTCAAAAGTTGCATAAGCTTTTCTTTGTGCCTATCATGTTTCATATTTTATACAAAAGTCTTCCATCAAACTTTTAGATTTATTGTAAAATCAACACTTTTTACAAGGTAAAAGAAATATGCAATTTTACTCAAAAAAAAATTTGCATTTATTTTCAAGATATATTTTAATTTATTTATGTAAAAAAATTGAGGTCATTTTTAGACAGTAGTAGGATTTAGATTTAGCATTTCTATAGAGGTTAATAAATAAAATTTATTAATATTGCTATAAAAATGTTAATTTTTGCAACTATCTCGAATTCACCTCAAATTTAGTAACTTTCACCAAAATTTCACTTACTAACATTTATAAAAATGCTGATTTTTTTTTTTACCGTATCGAAATGGCCTTTAATTTGATAAATAGATAAAATAAAATATTTCAAGTAGTTCAATCCAAAAGTATGTGTAAAATTACAAAAGACATTTAAACAAACACCATGTAATTTTCATCCAAATTTCCCTTATAAATATTGATTTTTGCGATTGCATAGGAATGATCCCCAAATTTACTACATAAATAAAATGGAATAGGGTATTTCTAGTAGTTCTATGCAAAAAGTTTTTATGTAAAAATTACCTTTTACATCGAAATACGACCTCATAAGTCATAATTTTTACTAAAACCCCTTACTAATCCTTATTAAAAATGTTATTTTTTGCAACCGCACCTCATAATTTTTACTAAAATCCCTTTACTAATCCTTATAAAAATTTTAATTTTTACAACTGTCTCGAAATAGCTTCAAATTTGCTAAATAGATAGAATAAAATGTTTCCAGTAATTCAATGAAATATCTATTAAGATTAAATGATCACTACTATGTGTTTTTTATTTTATCAAAATATGCAAATGATAACATTATTTTGACTCATTTCAAAAGGACATATATCTATGAATTCAATTGTTTAAAATTTATAAAACAAAATTCTAGTGAAAAAATCAATATATCATATTTGTCAAAATCATCATATACATGTATGATCGTCGACAAAATAATCCATATACACATATAGAACGATCAAATCGAATACTATCCAGTCCGGTCTAATCCAGTACTACATAGATTGTGCTATTTTACAAACATGGACTTGATTTCAGTCTATACTTGATGCTATTTGTTTTGGCAGATGGTTAAATTTTAGTGCACTACTTCAATTGTTAAACATAAATGCAGAATCTGATTGTAAAAATCTATTTACAAAGTCGGAAACTAATGAGTTTAGAAACTGGGGGGGAGAGGGAAAGGAAGAGAAATGAGAGCTCCAAAAATCAATTTGACTATTTACCCTTTAAGCTTTCTGTTTCGGGAAATTATTTGCTATTAGACGGAAGCTATGAGTCATTTTTCGATTCCAAGAATTAATACCAAAATTGTTCCTCTCCGGCTTGCTTGACCATAAGTTTTTATTTTATTTCATTTCTATATCAGAATCCCCAAATCCTTCGGATGGGTTGTTTTTGAGTCAGATTATGGATGGAGGAAGGAAATATGTATATATCATCATATACATAACTTGCAACTGATCCCCAGAGCTTCATCGAAACAGCATCTCCCCGTTCGTTACCCAGTTCGCAAAGCTTTCATGGTATTCAAACAGAACATCATCGCAATGGAGCTCAGTCCTGGTTTGTTCCCTTCCCTGGAGAAGGAAATGCAATGTAAACAATATTAATCATATGAGTTGAACACTTGGTATCAAACTAAAATATAACCGGCTGGAACAACACGTTATCGTAAAAAAAATAAAAAATTTCGGGAGTTGAATGCGTTTACTGACCTTGAAACTTCCAGAGTCACTAGCAACTGACCTGCAATCAATAAATACAGTGATATAGCTCATTAGATGTCTCATGGTTGCAAGTTGCAACGACTAATTGATGAAATTTTTATAAGGTTCGGCTAAGAGAATTATAAAGCTTACCTGTCAAACATATCTTCTTCGCATGAATTTCCTGATGAAGAAAGCCAGTCTAAATCTATAAAGTTTGTACAGTTACATGATTCTCCATGTTCCTCACACCATATGTGATCTTTTTCGAAATAATGGTCCTCTTCTGTAATAAAAAAAAGCTTCTGGGGAGATATTGTTGGCATATACCTAAAAGGAAAGAGAATCGTCAATCCAAACAAAAGTTAAGGCAAATATATCTTCTTCGTGCTTATTGCATTATTGAACCTCTTATAGAAAACAAATCCAAACGCTTTAATGATAACAATTATAGGGGATGTGATTTAAGTAGACCTGGAATAACATATCTCGGATCCACAAGATGGTATCTCTGGGGATGATTCTGAAAGACCTCTGTTACATTCTTGTGCTTTTTCAGATTGATTGAGTCCAACTTTCGAAGATGCTAGAGATGAGTCATCACTTTCAGAGATAATATTGCCGTCTGAAAGAGACCTTTTGAAAAATGACCTAAACATAATAGAAAATGGCCTTGTGAGCTTTTTGTGATAATAAGCTTAGACTTGTTTAACATAATCGTGAAATTCTAATTTTCAACTTTCGTTAGAACAAATTGTCAAACTTGGAGAGTTAGTTTAACTGTGAATATGGTTGGATCAGCATTAATGGTCCAACCATTAGTTTAAGCATGGTCAGCCACTAAAGCACAGGAAACAAACTTTGAGTACAATTTTCGGAAAAGAACATCTATGGAAATAAAAAAAAGGCAGACTTGATGTAAAAAAAATATAATGTAAGGATTGGGAGTAACAAAGTACCTAAAATTATCATCGACAAAGTTCGGATCATGCTTCCCAATATTGTAATGCTGGTCTGAACCCAATTCCCACAAATTTGCTTTACCCTGTTGTGGTTGAAAGTAACCCAAGAACCTGTTCAAATATCATGACAAACATTTCGTTAGAGAATAAAATCTCCTACACCCGTGCAGCTTATATCAACAAAATCAATTTAAAAATGTGCTTAAATTTTAGTTAAACTACTAAAGAATGAAATTATTTAACATACACATTAATGGCGTCTTGCTTCTCAGCATCCACATAGGCATTACTATAATAACGTTGCAAGGTTCTAAAAAATTCCTGGGAGTGTGTTGCCGCTTTCCATTGACCTCTCCTTTCACAAAATATCTGTTCAGCATCATCAAAGAAAAATATGAGGGAACATGGATTCTGTTAAAATCTCATCAAGACTTACAAAATCACCAAGCCAACTAGTAGGCCAAGTTTTTAAACTAATCAACATGCAAGAAAGGAAAAAAAAAAAAAAAAAAAAAAACAAACAAACTAATTCAATACGGATTACCTTGTTGTGTGCTGCAGACCCTCCATATTGCAGCGCAAGAGTGTCACCCATTGTCTCATACATTTTCATCAAATCCTCAGCCAATGGATTATAGAGATTAATGTTTGGGGACTCAACAAGTCCTAAAGTGTATAATTGACGTCCAAGTGACACCAACCCATAGCAATATTGAGCAACGTTTGTGCGATCTAAACAATCAATGCAGTTGGTCCTTAGGACCCCTTTTTGCAACAATGGGGTCTTGATACAGGGATTTGCACTTTCTTCATGGCTGCCATCGATTATCTCTGTCTCTACATTCTCACCATCCTCCTCTCTATGGGAAAGATTCTGGGGAGCGCAGTCATCATCACTTTGACTGCATCATGTTCCCGATACCATATCAGTAAACACATAGAAGGATTTAAGCAGAACAAAAAATTTTCCTAAAAAGGAAGGCCATTGAACAGGACATAATCCCCAACAGAGTCGCAAAGAATTATTTTTTTCAAGAAGTTTGTAATGCAAGATAGCAGAAAATACAATATATAGCAGTTTGAAGTGAACTTACTCAAAGCAGGTAAGATTCAACAACCCCTCCGGCATTAAATTTGGTGTGACTTGACAATAAAAAATTCCAGTTACGCTTAATGCTGAACCAGCCACTTTGCTAAGAAGTCCCAATGCATCTGTTGCTCTGCTGGAAAACAATCAAGAACTATTCAAGTTAATAACCCTTCATATAATTGGAGATTGGAACAGATTTATTTAAGCAATGGGGTTTCTGCAGTACTTTTTCGAGTGTTTCTGAAGATCCCAGTGAAAGAACCTTAGGCGACATTCCTTTGGTAAAGTTCTATTAATAGTTAGAATAGCATTTGAAAACTCTGCACGAAGAATGGTTTCCCGGGGCTTCTTTTCACGCGTCTGTCAACCACCAGCCATGTCAGTGAAAAGAAATCAATGAACGAAAAACATGTCAGAGCAGAGTTTCAAATAAGAAAGTCATAACACTTTTGCACATAAGGATACATAATGTTTGGTCTCTCAATAAATGGAGAAAGCCTACCTTTATCAAATTTAAAATTATTATCGGATTTCCATATCTTTGCACAAGATTTTCAAAATGAAGCCTTGTGGCCTCATAATTTTCATCCTTCTTTGACACTGTAAAAAATGAAAAGAAAAATCAGCAAAAATTTTATGTAATATAACCATTGAGAGTACTACAGTTTAGTTTGCCCAAATCATACATTTAATGTCAGGTTTAATATTCAATCGCGAAGTCTCCTGAGACCAGAAAAGTGGGATCGAACCCCGATTCTGCACAACTGAACTTATTTGTATTGGACATCCATCAGGAACATCTTCAATTACAATCTGCTCCGTCTCAACATCATTGGCCACCCTACCTTTCTCATTGACACCACGTTTCAAATATCTACGCAACACGTTTCAAAAGAGAAACAAAGTGAGAATAAAATCAGCCTCACCATCAGCCATAAGTAGGGAAATGAATAAGGCGTAACCGGAAAGGAAAGTATGCATCTTAAATACAAATATAAATATGCAATGCTTCAAATAATCCTACAAATTCATAACTCGGAACAAAACTGGATGATTGGATTGGCTGGTCAAAGACTACCAGGATCCTGAGAAGTGCACATACATTTAACTCAATCATGAAGATGTCAATTCAAGAATACAAGATGTGTAATTATGAATAAGTTAATTCACCACTTAACAAATATCGCAAGTATATTATTCAGTAGCTCAAGAATATCACACCTTGTGCCAGCATAATGCCGTGAGCGTCTTGCAATCAGAGTGAATTTGACGTTTTTGCCAGATACTGAAAGTTGAACCTGGATACCAAAGCATGAAGCCATAAATATCAAATCACACTTTGAAAATATAGCAAGAAACTTGACCATAAGTTTGAACTTCTCCGGAAAATTTGAAAGCATAGAAAGCAAGCATAAATTATTTAACAGCTGAACTTATATTCCAAGCAACCATAGAAAAATGGAAAGCCGAATAAAATTCTAAAAAGTGGTATAACAAAAAAGGAACCTCGGAACCCCACAGGATTGGTATACCAACACGACTGCATACATGGACCACTACGTAGAAAAACAACAAAACAATAACCCTAATACAGTAAATAAGCCACCTCTTATTTGCATATTTCTGATTTTTGTAACTTTAAACAAAGATAGTACATTTCAAAAATACCTTACCTGCTTAAAGAAGCCATACACTAATGCAACAGTCCACGAAGTATTCTTTGGACTATTCCGGATTCCTCGAGTCAAGAATTCATTCCAAACAAACATATTTTCATACTGTGATTTCCCTGTCCCATTATTACTTTATCAGCAGCAGTCCCTGATCTCTGTGTAGCCACCAACATCTTGATATCCCCAGTCTGTCCTCTAGACCCCTCATAGTCAGCAACATACTGCCACAACAGCCTCTCTCCCAACTCTCTCTTCCTCTCCACTTCTTTAAAATTCACCACCACTCTCTTTTTCCTCTCTTCCACACCACCACATACTCTCTTCTCCAACTCCTCAGCATCCACATACCACACCCCGACATTGCTAGCTTTCACCAGAGGCAGCTTTGGCAACTTCTTGAACTTGTCATGATTTGCACCACCGCCACCACTCGCGAGTGACAAAACTGGTGGCTTTGGCACTGGTTTCTGTTTAGACTTCTCAGTCTTTTTCCTGGGTTCTTGCTCAAAATGCGACCTTCCATTCTCTGTCAGCTTCTGGGGCTCAGTAGAATTCTGATCAATATGCTTTTTTTTATTGTTTTTGTTCTGATTCTTAGATTTTGGGTTCTGGGTATTCTCAAAGGCAGGTTTTTTTTCATTGTTGCGTTTGATAGTGCCAGTTTTGCGGAAATCAGAGTCGTTGAAGCCTGAAGAAGAAGAAGAATTCAAGCCTAGTGTTGAAGCGAAAGATGCTAGCTCTGATTTTAACTGGTCTATGTCTTCTTCACTGGTTATGGTTTTCGACATTTTCGCATACAGAGAGAGATAGAGAGATTTAGGATTTTAAAGCTGAGATTTTTACGGTTTTTTGCGGATTTTGGAGCGGAGATAGAAAGACAGGTGTGAGAAACAAAGGAATGTGCCGGCAAATAAGAGGTGACGTGTCATGCCCTGTCAGCATGCATAAGGTGACGTGGAGGGCCACGTCAGTTTTATTTATTTCAAAATGGGCTTGGATTGGAGTAGACCAAGCCCAAATGCAAACCGGAAAAGAACCCGACCCGAATCGGGACAAAACTAGGGTTTTAACAACCCTATACTTTATAAGGACAATTGCACAAACTTACCCTAATGTTTCTCATTATGGCATAATATTCAACTAATGCCTTTAATTGCACAAACAACCCCTCATGTTAGTCAACTTTGGTTAAAAATAGCCATTGACCATGATATTTTTTTTTAAAGCCCAAAATTGCCCATGCACTTTATTACAAAAAAATCTTAATTGCCCTTTATTTAAAACATTATCTACTTTAAATATTTAGAATATAAAAAATAAATACTAAACATAATCCTCTTTAAATCAAAAAAATTCAAAAATAATATATTAAAAACAAAACAATTTAAGAAAACATTATTTTGAGAAAATACAATTTAATAATATATTAAAAAAACCAAAAAAAAAAAAAAACGTTTTTTTGAGAAAATATAATTTAAAATTATGCAAGTCCAATATGAATAGTGGTAATGTGCTACATATTTTTAAAATTTAAAACATTTTTTTTTAATTTAAAAAGGATTATGTTTAGTTTTTTTTTTTTTTTTTTTAATTTTTGAATCAAAATATAATGTGTAATTTATATTGAGTCAAATTATTTTGTTTTATAGAGCTGAACATTGAACAAATTTTCGGTGCTACTGTATTTTATTATGACAAATGATTATATTTTTATTTCAAACTTTTGATGATTTTATTTATATTTGTGTTTAGAATACTAAACATAATCCTTTTTAAATAAAAAAAATTTAAAAAATAATATAATAAAAACAAAAAAAAAAATTCAAAAATATGTAACACATTACCACTATTCATATTGGACTTGCATAATTTTAAATTATATTTTCTCAAAATAATGTTTTTTTTTTGTTTTTTTAATATATTATTAAATTGTATTTTCTCAAAATAACGTTTTCTTAAATTGTTTTGTTTTTAATATATTATTTTTGAATTTTTTTTATTTAAAAGGGATTATGTTTAGTGTTTAATTTTTATATTCTAATAATTTAAAGTAGATAATGTTTTAAACAAAAGGAAATTAAGATTTTTTTTTTTTTTTTTTTTTTTTTTTTTTTGTAATAAAATGCAGGGGCAATTTTGGGCTTTAAAAAAAAATCATGGTCAATAGTTATTTTTAACCAAAGTTGACTAACAGGAGGGGTTTTTTGTGCAATTAAAGGCATTAGTTGAATATTATGTCATAATGGGAAACGTTAGGGTAGGTTTGTGCAATTTTCCCTACTCGATAAGCCTCATAAACTCTGCCAATTCTCTCTTTCTATCAGCCACTCTCTTCTCATAAATTCCCAGTTAGTGTTTTGCTCAGAGAAGGTCAATCAACCAACAATGGCGACTGCTACTGCACCCAAACAGCTCTCCCAGAAGGAGGCCGACATACAGATGATGTTGGCTGCCGAGGTTCATTTGGGGACCAAGAACTGTGATTTCCAGATGGAGCGATACGTTTTCAAGCGTAGAAACGATGGTAAAATTTTGCTAAGATCCTAACTTTTTAAGTTTTTTATTTTAGCTTTTTCTCTGTATTATTATATAGATTGGTTGATCTATTTTTTTTTTTTTTGCTGGGATGTTACAGAGACTAGTTAAATGGTTTGTGGTTTTTTGTTGGTTTTGTGTTTGTATGTCGATCCGTGATAACATGCTTAGTATTTTAAAAACAATCCATACTTTTGGATTTGATTTTCTGAAATAGTAAAAAATGTGAATTTTTATTTGCATAGAAATCATCTCTAGATTGTTTTTGAATTCTTAGAATGGATTATTTCTTTCGTTTTTGAAAAAAAAAAAATGAGTTAGGGAAAGAATACCCTTTCAATAATTGAAAAACTAAACCGGTGGCCTCAGTCCATGCTTAGAGCCCACTGGTCTTGCTCAAGTAGTCTCCACCTGTTTGTGGATCTGCCTGGTGGTTCGAGCCTTGATAGACCCTTCAGTGAGCAGGATATTTCCATTCAAAAAATATATATTTCATGATAGATTCATATTACAAGCTTTTTAAAAAGGGTAATTTTTTAAAGACCCCTTCATAGATTTTTTATCTAGTTAAATTAAAGATTGATTTTATTTCAAAGATAAAAAATTAAAAAAATTATAGACTGATTTGGATGATTTCAATAATTATCATAAAGTGAAGTTCAATACCCTTATAATCAAAGTTCATGTTTATGAGAAGTGGGCATCTATCTTGGTTCATGTACTACGTTGGTGTTTTTTTCAATGTGTTATGAACTTAATTAGTTCTGTTTCATAATGGAAGTAATTCGCGTTAGTTCGGTTACCATTAGGATACTATCACTTATTGCGCTTTTTGAGGTTTCATTGCTTACTTTGAACGTTATTGCTATGGACTTATAGTGGGTGCAGATTAGAGTGTATCTTGAATGCTGAATTGCTGATTAGCCTATATATCTCTTTGTTTGCTTATGCTCTAAAGCTCAATTAATTTTCGTTTGCTGTCCTTGGTTGTAAACATCTGAAATTAGTTTTGGTCGAATCAACTTATGCCTTAACTTGTAATTACAATATTTATTATATGACCGATACTGCATTCTGAATTGGTAAATTTATTTGGTTCAGGAATTTACATTATCAACCTTGGCAAGACATGGGAGAAGCTGCAGATGGCAGCTAGAGTTATTGTTGCAATTGAGAACCCTCAGGACATTATTGTCCAGTCTGCCAGGCCTTATGGTCAGAGAGCTGTTCTGAAGTTTGCACAGTACACCGGTGCTCATGCTATTGCTGGAAGGCACACTCCTGGTACGTTCACAAATCAGCTCCAGACATCTTTCAGTGAGCCTCGTCTCTTGATCCTTACCGACCCAAGAACAGATCACCAGGTAGACATTGCCCCTTTTGTTATTAATTCTTCTTTATGTGGTCATTTTAGTCACTAGTTCACTGTATTGGTAGTTTTTATTGGTTTCTTATGTTTACCCGTTATTATGAACTTGCAGCCGATTAAGGAAGCAGCTCTTGGTAACATTCCCACCATTGCCTTCTGTGATACAGACTCACCAATGCGTTATGTTGATATTGGTATTCCAGCCAATAACAAGGGAAAGCACAGCATTGGATGTCTGTTCTGGCTCTTAGCTAGGATGGTGCTACAGATGCGTGGTACCATTCGTCCAGGCCACAAATGGGATGTCATGGTAAATACATGTTTAATTGTTGTCGGTTACAAATTTAAGTTTTAAATTTTCATATCATGTTATTCCTCTTGAGTTGCCATGTTAGTGTTTTCAGAAAGTAAAATAGACTTTTTTGTCTTTTTGAACCATTCTTTCAAATTCTAAAATATGTATCTTTTCTGTGTGAAGGTGGATTTGTTCTTCTATAGGGAACCGGAGGAAGCTAAGCAAGCTGAGGAAGAAGAGATGGTGCAACCTATTGAATATTCAGGTGGTGCCCCTGATTACACCATTAACCTTGCTTCTGATCAATGGCCGACTCAAATGTCTGATGCCCAATGGCCCGGTGAAACCCAGAAACCCATTTCCGCTGTCCCTGGTGTTCCCTTTTTCCCTGAAGGTCAGAACCTCTTGGCTTTCACATTTCTTATATCTCCAATAGTACAAAAACATATCCTTTTCTCTTATTCAAACATTTCTGTTTTTGCAGTTGTGGCTGGCGATGGATGGGATGCCGATGTCGTGCCTCCACCATCTATGGCACCAGTTGTTGCAACCGATGTTCCCGCCGTGCAACCTACTGGCTGGGACCTCTAAGTATTTTCTGTGCAAGTTTTGTTTTGACACAATTTCAAACTTTTTACTTTTATAATTATGAGCTAGTTGTGGACCTTTTTATCGATTCAATGTTTGGCAATGTACTTAGGTTTTTTTTTGGCACAGTTTAGTACTAGACATTGAGAGTTAGGTTTTATTATCATCAATGATGGAAGTGTTGCAATATTTTTTGTTTTATGTTATATTACTATTCAAAAGTTGCATACGCTTTTCTTTGTGCCTATCATTTTTCATATTTATGATGCTTTTGGCTTTAGAACTTCACTTTCATTACAACAAATATATATATATATAGGCATTCATATTTGATAATAATATCCATTTTGCATGGAAGATGGATATGCATTATGGCATATGATTTATGCATTGAATTGATCTCAAAATCTTTCGAAACAATATTATTATTATGAACTTTTGTCACTTGTATTAATATTTATAGACCTTGGTTGATTTTTTGTCAAATGAAAAAAAAAAAATTATATTAATAAATGTGTTATAGTTGATCTCTACCCTATTGATATCATCTCTTGTATTGAAATACTCGGGATTCGGGATTAAAGTTTTAGGGTTTTGAAATTGTCACAAAATAAGCGGGGAAAAATAATGAGGCGTATATTTCATTGTAGAAAAAAAGTTTTCCATCAAACCTTTAGATATATTGCAAAATCAATATTTTTATAGGGTATAAGAAATACGTAATTTTACCCAAAATAATTTTGTATTTATTTACATGATATACTTTATTTTATTTATATAGAAAATTTGAGGTCATTACTAGAAAGCAGCAGGAATTAACATTTTTATAACGGTTAATAAATAAATAAAATTTAGGTGAAAAGAGTTTTGTAATTTTCATCCAAATTTCCCTTAATAACTCTTAAAAAATAAAAATGCTGATTTTTACAACTATATAGGAATGACAACAAATTTGCTATATAAATAAAATATGATATTTTAAGTAGTTTAATACAAAAGATCATGCAAAATTGCATTATGGATCAAAATATACGGACTAGTAATTTTAATCAAAATTTCCCTTGCCAACACCTACACAAATGTTAATTTTTGCGACCATCTCGAATTCACCTTGAATCTACTAATATCTATCAAAATTTCGTTTACTAACCTTTATAAAAATGTTGATTTTTACGACCGTAGATATAACAAAATATTTGAAGTAATTCAATCTAAAAGTATTTGTTTAAAATTGCAATAGGTATTTAGACAAGCACTTCATAATTTTCATCCAAATTTCCTTTACAAGTGTTGATTTTTACGATTGTCTAGGAATGACTCTAAATTTATTATATAAAAAACATAGTATTTTTGGCAATTACATCAAAATACATGCCTCTGGAAAAAAATTTCAAAATTTCTCATTCGTCCCTATAAATATTCTAATTTTTGACTGTCTAGGAATGACCCCAAATTTACTACATAAATAAAATAGGGTAGTTCCAGCAGTTACAAAAAGTTTAATAATCACTGTGTTTTTTATTTTATCAAAATATGCAAATGATAACATGATTTTGACTCATTTCAAAAGGACATAAATCTATGAATTCAATTGTTTAAAATTTATAAACAAAATTCTAGTGAAAAAATCAATATATCATACTTGTCAAAATCATCGTATACACGTATGATCGTCGACAAAATAATCCATATACACATATAGGACGATCAAATCGAATACTATCTAATCCAATATAATACAATAATACTATCCGGTCTAGTCTAATCCAGTACTATATAGATTGTGCTATTTTACAAACATGGACTTGATTTCTGCCTACTATTGATGCTATTTGTTTTGGCAGATGGTGAAATTTTAGTGCACTACTTCAATTGTTAAACATTTAGATATTCTATCAAAAAAACTGTAAATTGGAGCTCTAAATGCAGAATCTGATTGTAAAAATCTATTTACAAAGTCTTGGAAACTAAAGAGTTTAGAAACTGTGGGGAGAGAAAGGAAGAGAAATGAGAGCTCCAAAAATCAATTTGACTATTTACCCTTTAAGCTTTTCTGTTTCGGGAAATTATTTGCTATTTGATGGAAGCTATGAGTCATTTTTCGATTCCAAGAATTAATACCAAAATTGTTCCTCTCCGGCTTGCTTGACCATAAGTTTTTATTTTATTTTATTTCTATATCAGAATCCCCAAATCCTTCGGATGGGTTGTTTTTGAGTCAGATTATGGATGGAGGAAGGAAATATGTATATATCATCATATACATAACTTGCAACTGATCCCCAGAGCTTCATCGAAACAGCATCTCCCCGTTCGTTACCCAGTTCGCAAAGCTTTCATGGTATTCAAACAGAACATCATCGCAAGGGAGCTCAGTCCCGGTTTGTTCCCTTCCCTGGAGAAGGAAATGCAATGTAAATAATATTAATCATATGAGTTGAACACTTGGTATCAAACTAAAATATAACCGGCTGGAACAACACGTTATCGTAAAAAAAATAAAAAATTTCGGGAGTTGAATGCGTTTACTGACCTTGAAACTTCCAGAGTCACTAGCAACTGACCTGCAATCAATAAATACAGTGATATAGCTCATTAGATGTCTCATGGTTGCAAGTTGCAATGACTAATTGATGAAATTTTTATAAGGTTCGGCTAAGAGAATTATAAAGCTTACCTGTCAAACATATCTTCTTCGCATGAATTTCCTGATGAAGAAAGCCAGTCTAAATCTATAAAGTTTGTACAGTTACATGATTCTCCATGTTCCTCACACCATATGTGATCTTTTTCGAAATAATAGTCCTCTTCTGTAATAAAAAAAAGCTTCTGGGGAGATATTGTTGGCATATACCTAAAAGGAAAGAGAATCGTCAGTCAAAACAAAAGTGAAGGCAAATTTATCTTCTTCGTGCTTATTGCATTATTGAACCTCTTATAGAAAACAAATCCAAACACTTTAATGATAACAATTATAGGGGATGTGATTTAAGCAGACCTGGAATAACATATCTCGGATCCACAAGATGGTATCTCTGGGGATGACTCTGAAAGACCTCTGTTACATTCTTGTGCTTTGTCAGATTGATTGAGTCCAACTTTCGAAGATGCTAGAGAAGTGTCATCACTTTCAGAGATAATATTGCCGTCTGAAAGAGACCTTTTGAAAAATGACCTAAACATAATAGAAAATGGCCTTGTGAGCTTTTTGTGATAATAAGCTTAGACTTGTTTAACATAATCGTGAAATTCTAATTTCCAACTTTCGTTAGAACAAATTGTCAAGCTTGGAGAGTTAGTTTAACCATGAATATGGTTGGATTAGCATTAATGGTCCAACCATTAGTTTAAGCATGGTCAGCCACTAAAGCACAGGAAACAAACTTTGAGTACAATTTTCGGAAAAGAACATCTATGGAAATAAAAAAAAGGCAGACTTGATGTAAAAAAAATATAATTTAAGGATTGGGAGTAACAAAGTACCTAGAATTGTCATCGACAAAGTTCGGATCATGCTTCCCAATATTGTAATGCTGGTCTGAACCCAATTCCCACAAATTCGCTTTACCCTGTTGTGGTTGAAAGTAACCCAAGAACCTGTTCAAATATCATGACAAACATTTCGTTAGAGAATAAAATCTCCTACACCTGTGCAGCTTATATCAACAAAATCAATTTAAGAATGTGCTTAAATTTTAGTTAAACTACTAAAGAATGAAATTATTTAACATACACATTAATGGCGTCTTGCTTCTCAGCATCCACATAGGCATTACTATAATAACGTTGCAAGGTTCTAAAAAATTCCTGGGAATGCGTTGCCGCTTTCCATTGACCTCTCCTTTCACAAAATATCTGTTCAACATCATCAAAGAAAAATATGAGGGAACATGTATTCTGTTAAAATCTCATCAAGACTTACAAAATCACCAAGCCAACTAGTAGGCCAAGTTTTTAAACTAATCAACATGCAAGAAAGAAAGGAAAAAAAAAATTTTAAAAATAATAATTCAATAAGGATTACCTTGTTGTGTGCTGCAGACCCTCCATATTGCAGCGCAAGAGTGTCTCCCATTGTCTCATACATTTTCATCAAATCCTCAGCCAATGGATTATAGAGATTAATGTTTGGGGACTCAACAAGTCCTAAAGTGTATAGTTGACGTCCAAGTGACACCAACCCATAGCAATATTGGGCAACGTTTGTGCGATCTAAACAATCAATGCAGTTGGTCCTTAG
The DNA here is from genome assembly GCA_030490815.1 of Acer saccharum. Classification (NCBI taxonomy): domain Eukaryota; kingdom Viridiplantae; phylum Streptophyta; class Magnoliopsida; order Sapindales; family Sapindaceae; genus Acer; species Acer saccharum. The sequence continues at coordinate 1,023,331 of CM059866.1, forward strand.
GACCCCTTTTTGCAACAATGGGGTCTTGATACAGGGATTTGCACTTCCTTCATGGCTGCCATCGATTATCTCTGTCTCTACATTCTCACCATCCTCCTCTCTATGGGAAAGATTCTGGGGAGCGCAGTCATCATCACTTTGACTGCATCATGTTCCCGATACCATATCAGTAAACACATAGAAGGATTTAAGCAGAACAACAATTTTTCCTAAAAAGGAAGGCCATTGAACAGGACATAATCCCCAACGGAGTGGCAAAGAATTATTTTTTTCAAGAAGTTTGTAATGCAAGATAGCAGAAAATACAATATATAGCAGTTTGAAGTGAACTTACTCAAAGCAGGTAAGATTCAACAATCCCTCCGGCATTAAATTTGGTGTCACTTGACAATAAAAAATTCCAGTTACGCTTAATGCTGAACCAGCCACTTTGCTAAGAAGTCCCAATGCATCTGTTGCTCTGCTGGAAAACAATCAAGAACTATTCAAGTTAATAACCCTTCATATAATTGGAGATTGGAACAGATTTATTTAAGCAATGGGGTTTCTGCAGTACTTTTTCGAGTGTTTCTGAAGATCCCAGTGAAAGAACCTTAGGCGACATTCCTTTGGTAAAGTTCTATTAATAGTTAGAATAGCATTTGAAAACTCTGCACGAAGAATGGTTTCCCGGGGCTTCTTTTCACGCGTCTGTCAACCACCAGCCATGTCAGTGAAAAGAAATCAACGAACGAAAAACATGTCAGAGCAGAGTTTCAAATAAGAAAGTCATAACACTTTTGCACATAAGGATACATAATGTTTGGTCTCTCAATAAATGGAGAAAGCCCACCTTTATCAAATTTAAAATTATTATCGGATTTCCATATCTTTGTACAAGATTTTCAAAATGAAGCCTTGTGGCCTCATAATTTTCATCCTTCTTTGACACTGTAAAAAATGAAAAGAAAAATCAGCAAAAATTTTATGTAATATAACCATTGAGAGTACTACAGTTTAGTTTGCCCAAATCATACATTTAATGTCAGGTTTAATATTCAATCGCGAAGTCTCCTGAGACCAGAAAAGTGGGATCGAACCCCGATTCTGCACAACTGAACTTATTTGTATTGGACATCCATCAGGAACATCTTCAATTACAATCTGCTCCGTCTCAACATCATTGGCCACCCTACCTTTCTCATTGACACCACGTTTCAAATATCTACGCAACACGTTTCAAAAGAGAAACAAAGTGAGAATAAAATCAGCCTCACCATCAGCCATAAGTAGGGAAATGAATAAGGTGTAACGGGAAAGGAAAGTATGCATCTTAAATACAATTATAATTATGTAATGCTTCAAATAATCCTACAAATTCATAACTCGGAACAAAACTGGATGATTGGATTGGCTGGTCAAAGACTACCAGGATCCTGAGAAGTGCACATACATTTAACTCAATCATGAAGATGTCAATTCAAGAATACAAGATGTGTAATTATGAATAAGTTAATTCACCACTTAACAAATATCGCAAGTATATTATTCAGTAGCTCAAGAATATCACACCTTGTGCCAGCATAATGCCGTGAGCGTCTTGCAATCAGAGTGAATTTGACGTTTTTGCCAGATACTGAAAGTTGAACCTGGATACCAATGCATGAAGCCATAAATATCCAATCACACTTTGAAAATATAGCAAGAAACTTGAACATAAGTTTGAACTTCTCCGGAAAATTTGAAAGCATAGAAAGCAAGCATAAATTATTTAACAGCTGAACTTATATTCCAAGCAACCATAGAAAAATGGAAAGCCGAATAAAATTCTAAAAAGTGGTATAACAAAAAAGGAACCTCGGAACCCCACAGGATTGGTATACCAACACGACTGCATACATGGACCACTACGTAGAAAAACGACAAAACAATAACCCTAATACAGTAAATAAGCCACCTCTTATTTGCATATTTCTGATTTTTGTAACGTTAAACAAAGATAGTACATTTCAAAAATACCTTACCTGCTTAAAGAAGCCATACACTAATGCAACAGTCCACGAAGTATTCTTTAGACTATTCCGGATTCCTCGAGTCAAGAATTCATTCCAAACAAACATATTTTCATAGTGTGATTTCCCTGTCCCATTATTACTCAAGTTCTTTTGAAGACTGTGCATGATATGGTATGAGTAGCTAAAATAGAAGTCCTTCGTAAGATCCACAGTGCTAAGGAGCTTCTTGTATCTATATCATCAACAAGAAAAAAGCAAAGGGAAAGAAAATCAAGGCACATTAATACATGTTTAATAACTTGATCAAAGCGGAAAGAGTAACAAGAGAACAAACAATAAATTTTAATCAAAAGGAAAGAAATAGTTCCCCCAGAAACCCTGATGATACCTTGTCCCAATCAACATGTTATATAAACATCACTTACACCAATGTTGTTTTCCCCTGTACATATGCAGGAAATGAACTGGAAATAGCTTCTACGAATGATGTTAACAGAGAAGGATGCAACAACATTGAATAAATCACAATCTAAAATTTTAACAGACACGTAGTTCATCTAAATAAGGAAAAACTATAACTACAGGGAAAACCTGACATCAGTTAGAACTGCGGAATCCAACGTCAATCATTAAACAACGAAGGGTGCAACAACAAAAAATAGTAACAGAAATTACCTCCACAGAGTGCAAACTTGTCTACTTTAAAAAGAAAGAATACCGAAACACATACTATTAGTCCAACATTAATTTTATTGGGAAAATATAAAAAAATCAAATGATGACACAATTCCTCATCTAAATACAAACGAACAATGGTCATAGGTCTCCTCACTAGTACCATGTACATATTACAATTAGTACATGCAGAATTGACAAAAGACCTTTTCTCATTCTTAGAATAATCCATACTGAACTGCACCGAGGAATGCGGTACTGGGATCATCTCGCTCTTGCACACAGAGTATACCACATGACCACAAATCACCCCAATCTTCCTTCTCTTTGTGATCAGCAGCATGTAATAAGGTCCCAAAAACTTTATAAACCCTGAATTCACAGCACAAAAAACATTTAAGTACTAGAAGCAAACCCAATTCAAGCATTGAATTCGACACCTTGGAAACATTATATGCACAAACATATATACAAAACATACCAACAATTCCATAACAAGCAGTGACGAGTTTAAGACCTCCCGTTGACCTATTCCCTTCATGCACCCGTCTCAGCAGATCAAAGCATTCGAATTCGGTGTATGTTGAGCAATCTTCAACAATGTTTAGCTCAGATGGCTCTAGCCGATCAATCTTCAAAATCCTCCAACAAGTTCTGCTTTTGTCCCTCCCAATCATATAGTACTTCTGTTTTTTTTTTTTTTTTTCAATAACAAAAATCAAAATATAAACATATGAACAAATTCTCACAACATTGATTGATTTATTCAAATAAACATTCAAAGTCCAAAAATCTATCGAGTTACATACATATACAATCACATGAATCATGTTATATGCGATTAAAATTGGAACTTTTTACAATATTTTCAATTCACAGCATTATATATGATACAAAAATAACAAAAACAATAAGAATTTTAAGAACACACGGAAAAAAAAAATATTGAAACTTGAAATGAGAAAAGATCAGATATGATACCGAGCGAGTCTCGTAAAGTCTAAACTTCTGCAGATAACATGAATTCGGGTCGGGTGTACGATCCATCAACTTCTGCGACGCCATTGCTAGCCGGATCCCGAGCTTCGTAGCTCGGAATCTCTCTTATCTCTCAAACACAACCAAAAAAAAAAAAAAACCGAAAACGAAAACACAAAAAAACGAAAAGAAAAAACGAAAATTGAATGATACAGAGACCTGTGAAAATGAATCTACAAAATTACAACTACACAGAGCAAGAAATGGTTACAATGAGAACTGAAGAACAAACAAACAGCTTGAGATACGACGTCGTTTTAGGTAGACAGAGGAGACACAGAGGAGAACAAAAATCGACAGCGAAGAAGAAGCTTGAAACGCTGCGTTTTTTTGAGAGAGATCAGAGACACGGAGAAAAAACAATAACAACAAGAGAAACAGAGGAGGAGGAAGAAGAAGCATAGACTCGCTGTATTTATATTTTTATATTTTTTTTTAAAGAAAAAAGTGATTTTTGGAATATATTAATAATTATTATTATTATTATGGAAGGTAAATTAAGATATTTGGTTTATTAGCGAGATTTAAGGAGTGAATTGAAAATTATTTGGATTTTGTATATAAAAATAACGTTGTGGGGTTTGGTGGATGAGTTGTGTGTGAGTTTTGTTAACTCACACGAGTTTCTTGTGTGTTCACTTTCCAAATGAGTTTTACATTTCTACTTTGACAATTTTTCGAAGAAATGTGAGTTTGGATGAAATACTTAACCATACAAGAAAGGAAAAAAAGGAATCAATCGCGATTAATCGTATATTTCTTTTAATTCTTAGATGTCATTAAATAATGAAAAGTTCGGGTAAAACTTTGATCAGGAATAAATTTAAATCCTATGATTTCTAATTTGTTTTATGTATTAGGTTGTGTTTGTGTGTGACGATTGAACTCTAAATGGTTAAATTTGAATGTTATTAATTATGTTAAAGTTAACGGGACTGTGTTTCCGAGAAAATGTGATGCAAAAGTAGAGGCGTCTTAAGTATAAGTTATTAGGTTGTGTCGTATGTGTCGATCGATCCGAACACGACTCGTGTCAAATTGATCAAACTCTAGATGGCTAGATTTGAATGTTATTAATTATGTTTAAGTCAACAAGAACATGTTTCCCAAAATACTCAAAAGTTTGAAAACGTGAGCAAAAGTAAAAGGATCTTAAGGGTAAGTTATTCACACACCCATATCAATGAGATTATGTAAACACGTTCTATGAAATTAATTCTATCGGAATTTATAATCCTAGCTCTACTAAACTCTATTAAGGTTGTTGGTGTAGCATTTAGGATCTTGTAAAAGGTTGTATTAATTTAATTTCGGAGAAATAAAAATAAAGTTCAAAAGTTAAATAAAGATTTCAATTTTTTAAAGAAAATAAATTCATAATTTTAATTGGTTGATTCTACGAAAATAGAATAAATTTGGGGTTAAAGTGAAAATTTGGCTATTAATGAGTTGACTCAGATTTTATTGTATAATTATTGGCTTTGATGTTCATTAATCAACTTCAACAAATTTACAAAATTTAAAATTTAAAAATAATTATACAAATTGAAAATTTAAAATTCAAATAAATTAGTTTTACAACTTGGATTGAATTTCCCTCATTTACTGGGATTTTGTATTTGACTTGATATTATATTTCCATAAGTTTGGGGTGACATTTAAAAAAAATATATATTAAAATTAAATTAATAAATAAATCACACTTAATTATTCTCTGAGAACAATATATAATATCAACATTCACTGGTAATTCAAGTGGTTTGTACACCTTCTTTTTACATTTATGATATGAGTTCAAATCTCACATTTGTCTGTATAATTTTAAATATACATATATATATATATAGAGCTGGGAGAGACTCCTTCTCTATAATAAATGTTATTTTTCAAGTCGTTTCGACAGGTCTTGGTAGACATTAACACCTAATCGGATAAACAATAGAAAGAAATGATTTGAGTGACTTATAGTGAAATGCGAATATACTAAAATACCATTCGTTGAACAAGTGGCTTGTATGGACACATCACATTATTCTTTTTATTTTATTGGGGAATTCTTGTTGGAGATTTGAACTTTGTTTATTATAAGATTATTATCTATCAAGTAAAGGATTTGAACAATTCTTAGATGCCCATGATTATATATGGATCGTATCATGTTCATATAAAAATATTTCCAAATAGTAAATTTCGGAGAATATATATATATATTAATTTTTTTTCTCTATTTAAAATCCCGTATCAATTTAATTTCCTAACAAACAAAATGTGTCAGATCCTACTTTAAAAATTATTCAATTTATGATTTATAAAAATTGGCTAAAAACTTAATGTTGTTTAGTATTCAATTGAAAATCCAATTTAAAGTCAAAGATTTTATTTGTGATAAATTATTTGTAATGAATTTAGTATATGATAAGATATTTAAAATTTATAATCGGCAATTAAGATAATTTATATTTATTTAAAGTTGTTTTTTTTTAGAGAGTTTATCCAAATAACCAAAAAAACCCAACAAAACAACTCTTTTTTATGATTACACTGTTATATAAATTGGGGTTTTTTTTTTTTTAGAGCGGGAGGATTTGAATATATAATCTCATGATATAGATGTGAAAGGTTTACCATAAAACTAACCTCGCATATTTAACGTTAAATTTCATAAATTTTAACAACGAGATAAGAACAAAATAACCGTCAAAAATGTGTGCTTATTGCCTCGATCTACTACAAAATTTGGGCACGTGCCGTACACTACTTCTTCTCTTCAAGTCTTTTGTCTTTAAATGTCTTCTTCTCGATTTTTGTCTTTATGCAAATAATATGGTTTAACTATGATGGAAATGGAATAAAGTTGTGTAAGAACATTGTACCCAACAAAAAAAAAAAAAAAAAAGGCATATATTGACATGGACTTTTACCAAAATTAATTAAAAATTTAATGATAAAAAAGAAAAAAAAAGTAATTTTATTTTATTTTTTTTGATAATCGAGTTGAACTTTAGAGAGCTTCTCCTTACAATTCAATTTTATCTTTTCACACTCCTTTTCTAAATACACTCCATACTAAAAACTTAAATTTTAAAAAATTCTAAAAACACTCCATTTTATTCCAAAATTATCCCTTTACTTTTTACACCCTTAAAAAAAAAAAAAAAAAAAAAAATGTGTGTTAAAAACCTAATTTTAAAAAAAGAAAAATCACTTTATATCAAAATTATATATTATTTTTCATTGAATACCATAAATGGTGTCTCTTATCCAACCAACACAAGTTCATCACACACACACTTTCTCTGAATCTTCAAATTAAAAAAGACTTTACGTATAAGGAAAACTATTGTTATATTTTTCTCTCTCAAGACTCAATGACTTTATCTGGTCTTATTCTAGTGTTATGACTGCTCTCAAGTTTTTTTTTTTTTTTTTTCCTTCATTTAACTGTTTTTTTTTTTAAAGAAAATTAAGAATCAACAATTAAGAAAAAAAATCTGCAATTGTATTTTTCTTATTGTTTGTTTACACACAAAAATCTGTAAAACTCAATATTTTAGAAAAGAAGAAAAAAATGTTTGTTTCTAGTTGTAAATCATTCACATCAATTCGAATTCAAATAAAACTTTAAAATATTGAAAAAAATGTATTAGCTTTGTAAAACTCATTAAGATAATAATAATAATAATAATATAATATTGGATTCTAGCAAAATTGTTTTGTAGTTTATTTAAATTTTATTTGACCTTTTTAGTAATTTTAATTAGGATAAAATTGTCATATAATAATTAAAAAAAAATTGGAGTGTAGAAAGATATTTGGTGGATTGTCAATAGCACCTCGAACTTTAAACCAAATTTTTTGGGTTAATATTAAAAACCTTCCTCCACCTTTAAACTATTATTGGATGTATATAGTTACAAATGCTTTTATTTTAGAAACCTCCCCTATGAACTAACACGGTTAGCATTCCGTTTATGTTGACTGAATTTGACTATTAAAAAGTCTAAAATATCTCTATTTAAGTTCAACTGTATAAATTGACCATTATACCCTCATACTTTACCAAATAAATTAATAAAATGATACAAAAAGAGAGAGTTAACTTACAAAGAAGAAGTTATTTTGTAGACAATTTTATCCCTAAAAATAACAAAATTACGAATGAACCAAAAATATTGAAAATAAATCAGAATATATATTTATTTATGTATTATTGTCCACAGAATAATTTCTCCTTCGCAAGTTAACTTTCCCACATTTTGTATCATTTTATTAATTTTGTTTTGGTAAACGTTTAAGAGGATAATGGTCAATTCATACAATCGAAGCTTAAATAGAAACATTTTAGACTTTTTAACGGTCAAACTCGGTCAACATAAACGGAATACTAACGATGTTAGTCCATAGAATAGGTTTCTAAAATAAAAGCATTTATCACTATACATCCAATAATAATTCAAAGGTGAGGGGATATTTTTAATATTAACACAATTTTTTTTTTTTCCTAAAAGATGTGACACATATGGCGTCGGTATCACATTAACTATACAGATATCGGATGTTAACACCTTATATACCATATTATTTGAAAAAAAATAAAAAAATTAGAACGTCTATCGTACTCTTTATATTAATTCTTAACTTCCATCTTGATATATACATATGAGATTACAAATTATATATCAATCTCAAAATTTACTTAACAAAAATGATATATATTATGTCGTTAATTATATAAGTGAAATATCAATAGCTCGTAAAGCTAAAACACGATCAATTAATCTTGATAAAGTCTAATTATCAATTTTGGTTTTTTTTTTTTTTTTTTTTAACTGATTTCGTCAATATGTAGAGGATATAAAATGAACTAAAGAATTGTTATAAGATAAAAAAATATTAAGAAAAAAAAAACTATACACAGTATTCTAAAAACAACAGTATCATATTCTGTAATTAACAAGTCTATGATCAATCTTAACTTGGTATTATATATGTAACTAATATTGTTCAATGTGACTTTGTGATAAGAACAATTATTCGGCTTGACAATATTCCAGATCTACGTCGCTTGGCATCGCATATAGTATATCTAAAAAATACTGAGTATCACGTAATTGTAGATATATTTATTGAAAAATATATTATGGTCAGTTTGATATTACTTTTGAAAAGTTAAAATCAGATTATTTTATAATTTTGACATAAAATGATGTTTGGTACAATTTTCAAAAGTGATTTTGAGAAGTATGTGAGGGGTTACTTTTTTAAAGTAAGAGCATCTCCAATGCAAATATGCATTTTTGAGTTTCTAAATAGTTCCACATCAGCATTTCTATTTATTATGGGCCCACTTTTGAAAAAGAATTAGAGAAATGTAATTATAGGAGAGTTTCTAGAATTAGAAACCCAACTCCATATTCTCTAACTTTTTTTTTTGCCACATCATCTCCATATTCAATTTAGATAATAGCATTGGAGAGAGTTTTTCTAACTTTTTCAATATCTATCCTACGTGGTACTCTATTTTCTCCAAATGCATAATAGCATTGGAGATACTTTAATTATGGAATAATTTATTTCAGCATTTAATGAAGTTTTTAAAATATCATTATTATCCTTATGAAATAAAGTTAAAATAATTTATATACCTTATTTTATCTCAAAATTAAATATTATATTTAAATATTGATTTGATTTATAAAATATTTATAAAATATTTTATTGTTTTTACGGAATTTTGTTTTTCTAATTTAAATATTCTAATCATGTATATTTTAGTTATTGTAACTAATCTTAGCATTTTTGCAATAAAATTACCAAACATATGTATACTGCTTTTGAGCTATACAGTAGTTTTAAAAATACAATTAACCAAACATCTGCCGATTAACTTCACAACCGATTTTCCTTCCACACAGTTAATGGTGATTATTATAAAAGTTACAGTAATACTAAATTGACCCTTATTATTTATAAATCAATGATTGAAGAAGTACTGAAGTAGTATTTTATTAGTTAAACATGAGATAGTAAAATAAAAAATAAAATAAAAAACATTTTTATCGTGGACGGCACAAGTTGATTAATAATTAATTAACACACTAAATTAATAAACACAAAAGACAATTAATGTTGGTCCATTTAATTGATTTTTTCTACACGCAAAAACACACATGCATATAACTGTTTCTGTCTGGTTCTTCAACGACTTAAAAAAAAAAAATGAAAATAAACAAACAGTGAATTTACTGGCCATGAAAAGTAATCGATTATCGAAGACCATTAGTTGACTCCAAAAACAATCAAATAAAATAAAATTATTTATTTAGTGCAAAGCAAATTAGTGTCGGTAAACAAAATCAATTTATTGGTTTATAGAATATACTATACAAAAATCATTTTCGTAAGTTGTGAATCAAAACTCACTACACGTAATGTATAAAATACGAATATTGGGACTCAAATCCTTCGTCAATAGCGTGAAACTATAGATTGTTGTATATATTTAGAACATCTCCATTACTATTATAAGTTTTTGAATTTCTAATTAGTGACATTATCAACAATTCTCTTGAATATGGAACTATTTCGGTAACAATATAAATAAATGTATATTTTCGTCGCCAATACAATTATCTAAATAAAAATATGCATCACTTCATAATCAATACCATAAAACATGTGTCTCACCTTTTTTCATCTTTTATTTTACAATTAAATGAGCCGTAATTATTGACAGAAATAGTTAAAAATGCTAATTGCTAAGATTTATTGGATAATTGGATTGAAAATGCTATTTTTTATTTTTTTTTACCTCGTTATCTATTTATTTTACATGACTATAAATTTTACCAAAATATATAATATCATTAGAAATGCTTTTAACGACTGAATTTGACGTGTGAATGTTTCACGCGTTTGTATCGGAAAAAGTCTTATATATCTACACACAAGTTTTGTCCAGGAATATCAACCAAATAATTTTCATTGGTGGGGACATATGGATCATGTATGTTTACTGTATACATATGAACGCATGGTTTTCAAAGGTGGTGCTTGAAAGGATAGGAGTTGGCCTCTCCATTTTGATGATTTGAAAGCTTAATTTAGCATGCCTCGTCCCACAAGCAATCATTATTAATTATATATAATTCCAATAATTGCAATTTTGTTATTTGCGTTCATGGTTTTGTTTTAATATGTATGATTAAATTATGTTTGTTATCTTTAAAAAAAAAAAAAAAAAAAATGTATGATTAAATTAAATAATTAATAATTGGCTAACAGGAACAGTCTAGAAACTTCTTACTTCTTAACAAAAAGCTGCCACTTTACCAATATTGTCCACCCACTATATATATATATATATATATATATATATATATATATATATATATATATATTTATTTATTTATTTGTACGTTTTCCATTAAAGCTTTCGTTTGTGTTTAATAATTTATTGGATAATTACTCTGGTGACCATCAATTTGAGTCACGACTATCAAAATGATTATTAGATGAGGAATTGGTTTCAAAATGACCATTTTTTGTGAATACTGTTACACTAATGGTCATTCCATCCAATTTCATCTAATGAGTGGCATTTTAGTAAATAAAGGAATGGCATTAATTTATTTTAAATGTTTTTTGGAAATCAATTTTTTCTTTTGTTTTTTGAAACGAATGATTATATTTAGTGTTTGTATATACATATATACACACTAAATATCTAAAATAAATTAATATCATCCCCTTATTTATCAAAATACCACTCATTTGATGAAATTGAATAGAATGGTCATTAGTGGAACAGTGTTAGTCAAAAACAGCCATTTTGAAACTAATTCCCCATCTAATAGCTATTTTGATAGTGGTGACTAAAATTGATAGCCACCGGGGTAATTGTCCCTAATTTATTTTCCACAAATTAACTCTTTAGTAATTTTTTTTTTTTTTTTACCTCTTTCTTTTTGTTAATTTGTGCTCTAGCTATCAAACATATGTATATAATAATAAATGACATTATTGTATATTTATAATATGGTTTTGTTAAACCGTGAGAGACCGATCACGTTCATGAGAAATGCGAGTTTGAACGTAAAATGTGTAAAGTTTGAACATAACATATATTATTTCGGTTTGAGTGTAAAATAGTAAATTTATTTGACATGGCACTAAAATCTAATTTAACAATTTTTTTATAAAAAAAAAAAAATAGACTCATTTATATCTTAAAAAAAAAAAAAAAAAAAAAAACCCACGGCATTGTGACAAAACCACGGAAAGTTTGATGAAATGAATGTATACACGTTTTTCACATTTGTAAAGTTTCGTATACAAGGAAGAAAAACTCGAGTCACGATGTTATAAGTCATAATAAATTTATTATTGTTTGTTTAAGAGTTACTTATCAAAAATATTTTCTTTGATAAGTTTTCCAACTACAAAATTATAAATCAAAGTTAGGAAATAGTCGTTGATTTAAAACTTAAAGGATAGAAATAGAAGTTTTTTTTTTTTTTAAATTATTATTATAAAAAAAAAATGATTTAAAGTTATATATATATATATATATACATAAATTCTATTATCAGTTCGAACTGACAAAAGTTATATCAGTTCCTTGTATGTGGGTCACTGAATTTAAATACTTTGACTTGGTTGTATGCACTTGTCAGTCAAAGTATTTAAATCCAGTGGCCCACATACAAGGAACTGATATAACTTTTATCAGTTCGAACTGATAATAGAAATACTGTATATATATGTATATATTTATTTATTTATTTGTACGTGTTCCATTAAAGCTTTGGTTTATGTTTAATAATTTATTGGATAATTACTCTGGTGACCATCAATTTAGGTCACGACTATCAAAATGATTATTAGATGAGGAATTGGTTTCAAAATGACCATTTTTTGTGAATAATGTTACACTAATGGTCATTCCATACAATTCCATCTAATGAGTGGCATTTTAGTAAATAAGGGAATGACATTAATTTATTTTAAATGTTTTTTGGAAATCAATTTTTTCTTTTGTTTTTTGAAACGAATAATTATATTTAGTTTTTGTATATACGTATATACACACACTAAATATCTAAAATAAATTAATATCATCCCCTTATTTATCAAAATACCACTCATTTGATGAAATTGAATGGAATGGTCATCAGTGGAACAGTGTTAGTCAAAAACAGCCATTTTGAAACTAATTCCCCATCTAATGGCTATTTTGATAGTGGTGACTTAAATTGATAGCCACCGGGGTAATTATCCCTAATTTATTTTCCACAAATTAACTCTTTAGTAATTTTTTTTTTTTTACCTCTTTTTGTTAATTTGTGCTATAGCTATCAAACATATGTATATAATAATAATGACAATAATTATAATATGGTTTTGTTAAACCGTGAGAGACCGATCACGTTCATGAGAAATGCGAGTTTGAACGTAAAATGTGTAAAGTTTGAACATAACATATATTATTTCGGTTTGAGTGTAAAATAGTAAATTTCTTTGACATGACACTAAAATCTAATTTAACAATTTTTATTTTATTTTTAAATAGACTCATTTATATCTTAAAAAAAAAAATAAAAAATAAAAAATAAAAACCCACGGCATTGTGACAAAACCACGGAATGTTTGATGAAATGAATGTATACACGTTTTTCACATTTGTAAAGTTTCGTATACAAAGAAGAAAAACTCGAGTCATGATGTTATAAGTCATAATAAATTTATTATTGTTTGTTTAAGAGTTACTTATCAAAAATATTTGAGTAATTGGCATAAATCCCCCTCAGACTATACTAGCTTTTGCATGTTGACCCCTAAACTATTTTATTAGGCACTAAACCCCCTGAACTATCACTTATTGACAAACCAAGACTAAAGATGCCCCCTCAGGGGGGGAAAAACCCAAAGGATTGCCAATAAGTGATAGTTCAGGGGGTTTAGTGCCTAATAAAATAGTTTAGGGGGCAACATGCAAAAGCTGGTATAGTTTGGGGGGGATTTGTGCCAATTACTCAAAATATTTTCTTTGATAAGTTTTCCAACTACAAAATTATAAATCAAAGTTAAGAAATAGTCGTTGATTTAAAACTTAACGGATAGAAATAGAAGTTTTTTTTTTTTTTTAATTATTATTACAAAAAAATGATTTAACGTATACTAACAAGTTAATGATCTAATGTATCATTGTCGTATCATGGTCACAACTACAAAAGTCAAATTTTATTTATTTTTTCAAATGGGTGACAAGAGAATCAATAATAAAGATATGAAAACAACCATATTTATATCGAAGAAAAACAAATTAAATCAATTTTTATTTATTTTATCGGATAAGTTTTCCGACTAAGGAAATTATAATAAATCAAAGGTTGGAAATAGTCTTCAATTTAAAACTTAGTAAACAAGGAAATTGAAGATTTTTTTGGTATTATCAAATTTGATTAACATATTAATGATCATGATTGCACATATCATTTACGTCACACCTAATTTTATTTATTTTTGTAAATAAAGAAATCAAATGTGAATCACATGAGTGCTTAGAGATATAATAAAGAAAATAAAAAGGCTAATCGGTATTGATATCCCCTAAACTCTCGATTTTTGATAAACACTTTAGGTTTTTTACCCCCTATGAGGAGGTATCTACAGTCAGTATTTTCCAGTTTGTGAGAGTTTAGGGGGTTTAGTGGCGAAAAAAAAGTATAGGGGACATAGTGTATATTTTGAAAAAGTTTAGGGGTTATCGGTGCCAATTAGCCAAATAAAAAATAACTATGTTTATATTGAATAAATAATATGGAAAGTAATAATTATGATTATAGAAATAGACCGATAAACACCCTTCACCAATCCTGAATCGAATTACCCTAACAAATGGGAACAAGACATTCAATCAAGACCGTCTGATCATGATCGAACGGCTGGGATGAAGACAAGTGTATTGGGGGAGATAAGATTTTGTCAAACACTTGGCCGAGAATTTGGACCGTAGCTGGAGACAGCTGGGACGATGACATGGCAAAACGTTGACGTTTTACTTTCATAATCACCACGTGAAAATGTGCCAGCTGTTTAAATTTGTTGATTTTTTTAATTTTTATTTTTCATTTGCTTAAGCCGACAGCGACGCCACGTGTGTTGTCTTTAATAGGTCAAAAACAGTGGACAGAGTCTGCAGCTGTACTCGCACTTGTCGGAAGCCGCAAATATACTCGCTTTTATCTTTTTGTCTTTGTCTTTTTTATTTTATTTTATTTTAATTAATTATATATCTCATAGAATTCTAAATTTATTAACATTTTTTTCAAAAGGAAAAATTAAATAATAATAGAATTCTAAATCATGTCATAATTTTAAAATTATGAATTAATTAAAAGGAATTTCAAAGTAGGCCAGTATTTTTTTTTTTTTTAAAACACGTTAATTGTTTTTATTATTATTCTTGTTCAATCATTCTAGATTTTGATGATAATTTTAATTACTTAAATCAAATATTTTGTTAACTCTCCAACAAATAATTTTATTTTCTTTTGATTTTCAATTTTTTACTACTATTTCTTTTTAATGAAAGGAAAAATATATTAAAAGGAAAAAAAAAAAAAACACTGGCCTGGGCAATCAGTTAGGAACAAAGTCTCCACACTCGAAGGGAATGACTCCAACCAAAACAAAACCTTAGCGGAAGACAAAGCCAACTGAGCTAAACTATAAGAAACCATATTCGCTTTCTTAGTTACAAACCAAATAGAAATAGGGAAACAACTAAGAAGAAATAAAATGTCATTAATAATAACACCAATATCAGCTAAAGGCGCCACGCCATACTTGATTAAATTGACCACAGATTTTGCATCCGACTTAACAACAGTAGGCAACAACCCATCATCAATAGCAAACCTAATACCACGTAAAAACTGCTGATTATTCTTCATCCTTCTCGAGGGACTACTTACTAACATTTTATTGTAAATTCCTGCTATCTGTTCTCAGCAACCTAGGGAGAAAAACAAGCGATGATATTCTAAGCAGAAGAGTCCATAATTAACCCAGTATGGTCATAGACAACTATCCCAACACCAAACCGATTTTTTATTACTATTTTACTCACGTTAAGCATCATATTATGATTTACATGGTATAGATAAATTCCCGATCATAATATGTTGAATGATTTTTTATTTTTTTTTTAAGTTGTATTACATTACCAATAATTTTATTATGTACATGTGTTTTCTTAATTGGATACGTCATTTCTCTACATCGTAGGAGAAATAGTCTAAATCGTGAGATCAATTATATTTATCTAGATATGCACCAAATTGTTAACATATTATTGTGAGAGATAGTTTGGGATATTCGATGTGGGCCCATTTATTTGTATAAGCATTTTTTTGAAAATGAGTAGCTATACATATATTAATGGATGTGTAAACAAAGAGAAGAAGTGTTGTGGAAGCGAGTAGGTGTTGAAAGTGAAAGTTAAGAGTTTGAGATTTTAGAGTAAATTATAGTGAGGCCCTTAAGGTTTGGTCTCCGGACCCTAGATAGGAATATTCTACACAAAGACCCTATTCTGAATTGACAATTAAATGTTCTATTAAGTTGACACATATTGTCTTTTGTCCAAAATACCCTTCCATGACATAAAATAATAAGAAAAATAAAATAAAATAAACAACATAAAAATATATAATAAATTATTTTAATTTAATTTCTTAAAAAAATAAAATGCAATGAACCAATCATCAGTGGTGACCGGTGATTGGTGAAGGCACTCTGCCTCTCTGCAAATTAGTGGGGGGAGGTGGGCTAGTAACTTAAAATCCCATCGCCCTTTAACTTAAAATTCAAAACCCAACTCAAATTAAAACAGAAACATCAATACCCATTTCAGGGCAAAACCCCAAACTTTCCAATCGGAAGAGAGATGAGAGAGAAACTAGGTGGGAGAGAAGAAATAGTCGAATTCTTCCTTGTCAACACATTGGAGTAGTAATCTCTACTTCCAAAACTCAGATTCACGTCAATTTCAAATTCAAGACCTTAAACTCATAAAAATAAAAATTACAAAATTAAAAATTAAAAAAAACAAAAAAAACAAAACAAAACAAGCTCAAATCCACTAAACCCATTTCAAAAACCACTAAGAATACCACAAACCATACTCCATCCCATCTCTTTAAATAATGATAACAGTGAAGATGCCAATGAGCGGTGTTTGTTTTCAATTTCGATTGACGAAGGCGTGACTTCCATGGATACCTCTAAGGGTTTGAGAGGTTGGAGAGTGTTTTTTAAAATGTTTGTTTTTTTTCTTTCTATTTATTAAAAAAAATGTTTTTAGTAAATAAATATTAAAAAGACCAAAATAACCCTCCTTTAGTTAGTTGTTAACAGTGCACCGTTAATTGTGAGGGTGTTTGTGTAGAATATCCAAAGTTTTATATCTAGGTGTCTTGAGGTCAAACCTCAAGGGATTCCAATGTAATTTGCCCGAGATTTTTATCTATCGAATATATATATATATATATATATTTGTTGATAATCATCTATCGAATATTAGAATGAAGACTTGGAAGCAATAATTGAGAACATGGGTCGTGGGGTGACAAAAGTGAGTGGGAGAGGAGAAATTGTCAAAAGAATGGCTTTTTTTAAATATATATATATATATAAAATGATTCTAATCTAAGCTAATCATCTTGAGTGTGTTTTCCCCTTTTCACTTTCTCTCCTCTTGGATTCTCATTCTCCACATAATCATTCATCATCCTTATTCCTCTCACTTCATATCAATGAATGATGGGTGAGTTTAAAAACACACGTTATCTTATAGGTTTTTGCAGCTTTACCCAAATATGTCCTTTATATGGAATGTTGAGATTTACAGTAAATATCGGACAACGTTATATGTAAGTATGTAAGTATGTAACATGTACAAAGAACAAGAAATACAAAGATTTTTTTATTTTTTATTTTTTAAATATTACAATAATTAGGGGTTTTAGAGGGGAGTGGAAGAGATACGGACGTACAACTTCTTGGTGTAGGTGTAAGAGCATCTCCAACATTCTCCCTTGGAGACTCCCCATAGCTTAATTAAGGGAGAAGCTGTATTTTTGCAGCTCCAACAGGTCTTTTATAGGCTTCCTTAAATATGTTTTGTTTGGAGTTCACTTCCTTAATTAAGGAGTAGCTTCAGCCTCCCTTAAGTGGACTCCACATATTTATTTATTTATTTATTTTTTTGAAAAACACAAGATATTTAACTTTTAAATCCCAACAACATTTTTTATCTATTGAGTAATTTGTTTTACAATAATAATTACAAAGTAAATCATCAAAATAATAATAAAAAATATTAAGGGAGCCATTTAAGAGAGTATTGTTGGAACACATACTGCCTTAATGGCCTTTTATAATAATATTCACCCTTATTTAAGGGGGTCTCCAAAAGAGACAGTTATAGATGCTTTAAGGGACATGTCACTGGACCAACCTCATCTTGTCAAAATATATATTAAAAAAAAAATCAAGGTGAGAGGGAACAAATTTAAACTTGAAGTAAAAATCTACCAGCTTTGACACTTTATTTAGTAACTAATTGATTCAAAAGTTTAAACCGATAATTAAGGACTCAAGTACTTAAGATCACGGCGAAGCCATAATTTCAAGTTTGACTAAGTTTGGAGGGTAAAGTATATAATTATCATTTTTTAGAAGTAAAAGAAAAGAAAATTTCAATTAGTGATAAAAACTACAAATGAATTTTTCACGAGGCTGCCGGGGGGCCATGTCACCTTCATAACTTGTTTTACAATAATAATTACAAAGTAAATCATCAAAATAATAATAAAAAATATATATTAAGGGAGCCATTTAAGAGAGTATTGTTGGAACGCATACTGCTTTAATGGCCTTTTACAACAATATCCACCCTTATTTAAGGAGGTCTCCAAAGGAGACCGTTAGAGATGCTTTAAGGGGCATGTCACTAGACTAACCTCATCTTGTCAAAATATATATATAAAAAAAAAAGTAAGATGAGAGGGAATGAATTTAAACTTGAAGTCAAAATCTACCGGGTTTGACACTATATTTAGTAACTAATTGATCCAAAAGTTTAAACCGATAATTAAGGACTCAAGTACTTAAGATCACGACAAAGCCAGAATTTCAAGTTTGATTAAGTTTGGAGGGTAAAGTATATAATTATCATTTTTAAGAAGTAAAAGAAAAGAAAAATTCAATTAGTAATAAGAACTACAAATGAATATTTCACAAGGCTGCGGGGTCATGTCGCATTCATAACTTTGTTACTGCTTAAGATATAGGTTTATGAGAATTGACACGTTACAAAATTTTATAAAATTTCAAGAAGATATTTGACATTTTTTGTATTACAACATTTTCATAACTTAATAGCGGAAGAATACTATGGAGTTCAAAACTATTGCAATCAACTTGTATTTAGTTAAACTTGATCGGGTCGGGTTTTTTTAATTTATTTTTATTTTTATTTTTTTAAAAATATTATTTTTTAATATAAATATTATAAGATATATGAAGATTATCATATACATATGTTCAAATTTTGTTTGAATTTGAACATGGGATTCTCATGCCCTAGATGGATCTAACAAATCAAATTATATTGTTGTGCAAATCATTATTAACCAAATAGTAATTTGTGGGCATAAACATTACCACTTAATTTGCCTTTCTACATCTTGTCATTGTCCTTCCACAAACAAAGCAACAAAATTGGTCTTTCATGTGGGAATTTGTATCACTTCAATTCTTAATCATTGTTGATGAATAAGTACTTGAAATTTCTTGTCTTTTTTTTTTTTTTTTTGGTTCATTGCTTTCCATCATTTATATATATACTATCAATTTTGTGGATACTAAGCTAATTAAACTTAATAGGAAAGCAAAATTTTGTCTTGGGTGTACTCAAAGTGTTTTTTGCTCACACGTTATTATAAAATGTTATTGTTGCTTTTGAGTTATATTTGAAAATCAAGAAAAAAAAAAAATAGTTTATTATTTTTTAAAATGGATCCACGTAGGATCCACTTAAGTATATCCTTTGATCAATAACAAATAGTATAGGTAGATTTGATTTTTTTTGTTTGTTTTGGTGGACAACCTTATTTTAATAAGAGATTTTCATATATATAATTCTATCTCACAAACACGTACTATTTAAACTTTTAGGGGCGTAGCTCAGCTAGTAAATGGAGAGCTTGAGGCTTGGATAAATGACTCACAAGTTAGTAACTTGAATCTTATCAATGACAAAAAACTTCAAAAAAAATAAAAACACATAGTATAGATAGGTGAATAGATCGATAGTGTAAAAAAAAAAAGAAAAAAGGATGTACTATTTAAATGTTAAATCTGTTGATATTTTTAATACGTATCTCTTAATGCCGATGATATTTATTTGGTGATACTTAAGTGTAGGAACCTCTCTTCTATAAAGTAAATATCTGGATTGCACCCTTTACATTAAGGATGAGAATTTTCCCCACAGGGCCCCATCCCCATTTGGGGGGGGGGAGGTGCGGGGGGCGGTGGTAGGGCCAAATTTTGCTCCCAAAACCTTAATGGGGGTAGGGATGGGGGAACCTCCCCCACACCCATTTCCCCATTCCTCCATTTTCTAAATTGGGGTGGAGGTGGGGCCCCAATTCCCCCATTTCCCCTATATATTTTTAATTTTATTTTCTTTAAAAAAGAACACTCTAACTCTATTAGTCTATGAACACTAACTCTATTAGTTTATTACTCGTATTTTGGTTTGATTGAAGGCTTTAAATTTGTTTAGACTTTTATATGTAATACACTAATATTATATTATTATAGCTATTTGTATTAATTTTGGATTAAATTAAATCATAGATTGCATATTTTGTTAATTATTGGATTGGATATTGAAACAGGGTGAAACAAAAGTTTGGTCCGATCGAATTCCGAATTTTGAATTCTAAATTCCTGATTCCGGATTAAAAATGGGAGAAATGAGGGACAGGGGAACCTCCCCCCAAACACCCTCATCCCTAATTCCCCCGAATGGGGTTTGGGGGCAGGGGTGGAGGGAGGTTTTAGGAATGGGGGTGGGGGGACTCTCCCTCGCCCCATTGGGCCCCCATTCCCGTCCCTACATGCGACATTAATAGGCTAAATGTGAATTCTTTTACCATTAAACCATAGTGGATGATGTGGTGAAAAAAATAATTAATACTTAAATAATGTCACAAATCACTCCGTACTTCAAGGTTGCCTAGGAGAAAATCTCTCGGATAGTGGCATCCCGTGCATGAAGATTTTTTAGTTGGTTTGATAGGCTAGCTAACATTTTATTTATTTTGACATATTATAAATATGTTACATTAATATATATATATATATATATATATATATATAATTAATTATTTTATCTTGTGTGGAATGAATAAGAGAATATACTCTATTCTTTCATTTGGTTAGAATCTATAATCCTAATCAGTAGGTTAGGTCATCTACCCACAAAAAAAACAATTATATTTTGTGTTCAAATTAGTATTATATTACTATACATAGATGAAAAATAATCTAGACCCAATTTAAAATTAGCAAAAACATTAGTTTTTGTCATGAATATTTAAGTTGGGTGAGGTTTTGGCATCTTGTGCTTTTAACTTATATTGCATGATCCAGTGAGGTTGGACTTCAAAAAAAAAAATAAAAAAAATAATGAGATTGGTGAAAGGTTCATTATTGATTTCTTGGTCGAATATAAAAGATGAAATATCCTAACAATTTTGTTATGTAAATGATAATTAGCCCATAAATTAAATAAATGGAGACATTTGTTTCAAATGTCATGTACAATTAATTGGTTTTTTTTTTTTTTTAATAAGTGCGAAGATCTTCAGGACATGGCGAAATCAAACATTATATATGTGCCCTAGATGTTGTCTACTTCCACGAACCGGAGATATTTACTCCCACACATGTATGTAAAATGACCGTTGTGAGACTTGAATCCGGGATTTTCATGAAGAGTTTTCAATATATAAAGTTATAATCTGTATTTCTTAAAGGCCCATATCCTGCCCAATTTAAAAGGGCCCAAGACCCGGCCCATTTCGAACCAACCATCACCACTACCATCATCATCACATTTTCAATAAAATTGCTGACTGAAAAATTACCAGTTTCGATACAGCAAATGGAAACCCGCCAATTCCCACATCAAACTCTAGTTTTCAAATCCGCAGTAATCTCTAGACTCCTCCTGTTAACGTTGATCGTCCTCTGGAGAACCCTTTTGAATCCTTACGACACTTCAGCTTCTCTCAACCCTGACGACTGTTTAATCGATGATTCACGGTGGCGCCACCACCACCGTTCTTCAAACAACTCTATCGGCTCCAAAATCGAAAGCTCTGTCGTTTGGGACAGCGTCTACTTTGTTCGTATTGTGCAGTGCGGGTACGAGTATGAGCAGACCTACGCGTTTCTTCCTCTACTTCCTGCTTGCATTTCTCTATTGTCTCGAACAGGTACGTATAATGCAACCATTTTTGTTTAAAAAATTTGCTTTTT
This sequence comes from Acer saccharum, assembly GCA_030490815.1. Classification (NCBI taxonomy): domain Eukaryota; kingdom Viridiplantae; phylum Streptophyta; class Magnoliopsida; order Sapindales; family Sapindaceae; genus Acer; species Acer saccharum. The sequence goes on from CM059866.1 coordinate 1,045,659, forward strand.
TGTGGAGGATTGATTCATTTCTGAGGTGGGTTTGTTGGTTGATTTCAGTTTTTGCACCGTTTGTTGCTGTTTTTGGATATAGAGCTGTGTTGGGGTTGTGTGGATATGTTGTTAGTAATGTTGCATTCTTGTTTGCTGCGGTTTATTTTTACAGGTAAATTGTTGGAATTTGAAAAAAAAAAAAAAGGGTTCGATTTAGATTTTCTGATTAAATTAATGTCTTTTATCTTTCTTTGATTCCAACAGGCTTGCAGTTGTGATGTTGAAGGACCCTGAAGCAGCTTTTCGAGCTTCGATTTTGTTCTGCTTCAATCCAGCTTCAATATTTTATTCTTCAATGTGATGGTCTCATTCTTTTTTTTTTTTTTTTTTTTTTTTTTTTTTTCTTAAAATGATGTGCAATTGAATTAAATAAGTAATGTTATATTTATTTCTGTAATTGCAGATATTCCGAGAGCTTATATGCTTTATTTTCAGTTGGGGGATTGTACTACTTAATGTCTGGTTCGAAGAATATTGCTGTTATTTGTCTTGCACTCTCTGGTTGTGCTAGATCTAATGGAGTGCTTAATGCTGGCTATATCTGTTTTCAGACTATGCATCGAGCTTATGATGCTCTTTTCCGGAAAAAACGAGGTTATGTAAGTTTGTTGTTTTCTTTAATTGGCATGTTCTGTTTATGTCAACTAATTTTAGGTGTTTGGTTAAATAAAATTAAATCCATCTTTACATTCATTTTATGTAAATTATTGCATTAATTTTCTTCCTGAATATGCATTTCAAATAGAGTTTGATCGGTGCAATAAGATGCAATAATGTGCATGAACTACAAATTGCTGTAGCTTTCCTTCTAGCATAAATGACTAATTGCATTGTCTAGGTAAGTAGGAAATGTTATTTTTTTCACCAAGGATTTACGATTTTCCATTTTGCTGTTTAACGAGTGTGAAGATGTTTTGTATACATGTTCTTAATATACGTTTGTAGAGAATTTTGGCATATATAGCATTAGTTGATATTGACAAAAAACTTACTTAATTTGTTTAGTAGAGCTTCAACTTCTCATGTATCACAAATTTCTCCTGATTCTGTAGAATTACCTTTAAATTTTCGCAAATGCATTTGACAAGATTACTTCCGTAGTAATTTTTTATTTCTATGGCAGTTGGCAATCCTGGTTCTTATAGATGGAGCATTACGATGTATATGTATTTTTATTCCCTTTATTGCTTTTCAAGTGTACGGCTACCGGAATCTCTGTCTTGGACGTTCTCCGGATGAAATGAGGCCTTGGTGCAAAGCAAGAGTACCTTTGCTGTACAATTTTATTCAAAGCCATTACTGGTAAATTCATTTAACTATCAAAATTAGTTTTTTACCACATTAATCTTCAGGTTACTTTGTGTAATATTAATTGCTCTAGACAAAAAGCTGTAGCTTGCAGTCGTATATACTTATTTGTAAGATCTCATGCCAGGATGATAGATTGCCATGTCTAGATTTTCATTCCTTGTGTATAATTGCTCTATCTTACAGCAGAAGTTCTTTTCTGTTATTTTTGGAGCATCATCGGTATCTATTGTTCAACAAATGATCAAGAGCATACTTGATTAGATTTATTTGATAAGTGTAAGAGTTGACTCTTATCCAAAATAGAAATAGTTTGATTATCTGCCTAGTTTCAATGATTTATCGTTTCTAGCTTCATCGGTTCATCAATCTGTATACATTGCAATTATGTATTTTGATGCCCCTTATGCAATAAAAACGATAATTATGTGTACTTCCTTTTTCCTATTATACTTTTGTTTTGAAAATAATAATAATAAAAATAAAGAAAAGAAAAGTGGATATTCAAGCTCAGGTATTCTACTAACATTAATGCTTTTTCATTTTTAATGCCAGGCAAGTAGGTTTTTTGAGGTATTTTCAATTCAAACAGTTGCCAAACTTTCTACTTGCATCACCAATATTGTCTTTGGCACTCTGCTCAATTACCCATTACGCGAAGTCACAGCCCAAGCGTTTTTTCTCGTTGGGTTTTCAAGAATCTAATGAGGGGCAAGATTTCACTCCTGTGCTTTCTTCTTCAGGAACAGACCCAAAATCCTCTTCTAAGAAAAAAGGTATTACTTTCAAATATATATTGGCTAGTGGATTACTGGTTGATGCATTACTGCTGTTTTCTGTAGCTGTAATATAATAGGTCAAACTGTAAAATTTTAATAATAAACTCACCGGAAGATACCAATTAAATGATGTTTTGCTAGTGGCCTATCTTGAAAGTTTGAAAGGGACTTTTATGTTTGATATTGTGATTTGATTTTAGTGTTTTCCACTTGAACCGTGGCACTTATTCTGGTGCTTTCATTGAAGATTTTAGTAAGAACTAGATGTTTGATACAAGTATCAAACTGTTTGAGAAAATGCTTGAGAGAAGCGAAAACAGAATTCTGGAAAATGCTTTTCTTTATTGTATGATGATAACCGAATACAAGAAGCTAATATATACTACTTCATAAATCCAGAATCTTCTATAACAAATTAACTAACTTTCCTAGAATTAAGGAGAGCCAATCACATTGCCACCTCAGCTAAATTAGTTACAAACCTATCAGCTAAAGTTGACTAAATACAGCTGCAGATGCCAGCTCACAGTTAATCATTTTAGCTGATTCTTGAACCTTGACACCTTTGTAATACATGATTGAGATTGATGCACCACAGTAGCTAGTAGTGTACTGTTATGTAGTCTAGTATAACCTTGTTGCTCACTGACTTTGGCTTGACCACTGTCTTTCTCATTTGAGCTTGTTGACAATCCTTTAGCTTGAACTTTGCTTACAACAGGTTCAGTCACATAGTCACATTCATATTCTGTTTTGTGTATAATGTGAAGAGTAATGCTAGATATCACACTTACAATCACAACTTTTCAATCACAACACATAGTTGAGGTGTCAATTGGTGAGTGGATATACATTAATAATGATATATCTCACTTACCCATGTATACACTTACCAATTGACACCTCAGCTGCCACATGTGTTGTGATTGAAAAATTGTGATTGTAGGTGTGATATCTAGCATTACTCTGTCAGTTGATCTTTAGTTCCAATTTTATTACAACTTAATGTTAATTTTTTCTAACAGCTTTCATTTTGATACAGGAAATGAAAGTTTGAGACAGAGAAAGCCTATATACAAAGGAGGAAATCCTGCTGAGCTTTCGGTAGAAAATGGATCACGTGTGAATTCAGGATACTTGTCTACCTCTGTGCTCCCATTTATTCTTCATTTGGGTATTATGACAGCCACTGCTTTTTTTGTCATGCATGTGCAGGTTAGACTTGTCTTTATTCTTTTGTTGGCTTATGATTCCTCGATTTTGAGTGATAAAATGTCAACTGTTATGAGAAATGTTAGCAGTTGTTGCTTTTGTATTGGATACATCTCTTCTTTGTGGAGCATATGTCATGTGCGCAAATTTTCATTATAAAGCATAGGAGTTAGAACGGAAGAAGTTGCAAATTAGTGGGTTAAATGGTGGTACTTTACTTTCTGAATGCCTCTCAAATAAGGAAAAACTTGTGAAAACATTTAATTTATCTAACGATGTTAATAATAAACTTGCTATTGTTTAGTTCGTCTAAACTATTAGTTTTTATTTTTTATTTTTATTTATTTATGAAGTTATCGATATAAGTGAAAGCTTCTGCCCTTCAGCATAATGCCATAGGATTTGTAGCATAGGAATTCTTCTATGAAGATGAACATTTGTGGACCATTTAGAAGAGTGACAATTTTAAGACGATATTTCTTCGTTTGCCTATCTACATGTTTCTTTACTGCTCCATTCCTGTTAGCTAAAGATGGCTATTATGCATTACAATTTCTGATGTGCTTTATCGATTGACAGGTTTCCACACGATTCTTGTCTGCAAGTCCTCCTCTTTACTGGTTTGCTTCATATTTAATGATATCGCCTGGTACCGGTAAGAGATGGGGATATTTGATCTGGGCATACTGTGCAGCATACATCCTTCTTGGAAGTTTACTCTTTTCCAATTTCTACCCATTTACTTGATAAAGCTTCTATATGGTGTCTTGTTTTCGATATACAAATCAAGAGCTTCTCTCTTGGCAACAAGTTCTTGCCATTTTTCTCGCCTCTTCCTGAAATCTGATCCTACAAAGAAAATGGTCTTCTCGCAATCAACAAAGAAAAAGAACATGATCGTATTATTGCAAAACTTGATTGGGATCAATTAGTTATTGATGAAATATTTTAATATTATTATAATTATTACAATTTAAACAGTTGTTTCATGTTGTAAGGCCCTGTGATTTTTGGGTCTCCATTCCAGAGAAGCTTTGCTAATTGGAAATTAGCACTTTCTGTAGGATGCGCTCCATCAAACCACAGATACTCTCTAGGATTGCTGCAAACTTTATATAATTTTGTTCCATTAGTTGTTGTCCATCCACACTTCCATCCTCTATATGCTCCACTGCCACAACATGCTGCCTTCCCTTCTTTGAACCCTTCACAAATAAATCACGAAAGACGGATTACATATAGAAATTCTTAGGTTCTGATAACCAAATGTATATACATCTGCATTAGAGAATAACCGATATATAATAATTAAATAAAAAATTTAGTTCGTAAGTAACCTACCATATTTGGAAGGGTTGTTTACTCTGTCACCTAATGCATTATAGAAATCAAATATTGAGTATTTGAATCCTGGTAAGTGGCTCACTAACTTGTTAAGAACTATAGATAGATATCTGTTGTGTAGTCTTGCTAGTGAAGAGACTTCATCTGCACAGGCACTTCCAAGTTTTGAATCAAAAGTTTTTATGAATGGTACACAACCTAGAGGCCCTACATTTTGAAATGCAATTTTCCTTCCTCCCAAATCATATATTTCCTGTAAATGCAGAGAGAACGTGCGATTAATGAATTGATTCTGACCGTATCTGATATCACGAAAAATATATAGATGTCAAGCGTGCGTATGCTTACTTTGAGCACGGATGTCAAGTTGGCAATGACCATTTTGACAAACTTTCCTCTGTAGAATTGAGAAGCATTGGGGTATGTTTGATACAAACTTAAGTAATCATTGCTTCCAATACTAAACAAATAAACAGCATCATTCAACACATTTATGGCTTTTTCATCACCTAGTTTCTGCTTCAGTGACTCCTTAACAGCCTTAAAGTAGCTCAGCTGCAACCTCAGTCGTATCTGAAAAAAAAAACACTTGATCCACAAAAACAACTTCAATAATATCCAACAGAATCAAAATTTAACGAATTCGCATACCGTTCCAGGATGAGTTTCAGAAAGAACACCAGCTCCACCAGAAGCAAAATTAGCCCCATCAGTGAACCGATGTGTGCCCGGTTGTAGATATGGTGGAAGTATAGGCAACTTTGCAAATTGAGCTGCAGACAATAATTGTGTAAATTGATTAATGAAGTTATAATAACATATCTAATTATGCTGCTGTCTTACCAATCAGATCAGCGACTGTGCGGCCATCGCAGACTCTTCCGGTGGGGTGTTTGAAGTAGGTTTCTCCATAAGGCCACATAGTTGCTGCGACCTTCAGTTTTGTGTCGTTAAGGTACTTGTTGTTTCCAGGATCATACAATGAGTCCCCAAAAACAAACAAGGCCTTGTGTTGTTTTGAATAGCACTTCACTGGCTCAACAACAAGAAGAATGGTTGCAAGGATCATGAGAATCTCACAGAAAATGAAGCTCAGATTTGCCATGACTGTTCTGATCAGTTTCTACAATGGAAGACTGTTTGCTAGTTGGTTCTTCTAGTTAGTTCATCTAGCTTTAAGGCTCAGGGTGAAAATGTAAAAAATTGGAAAATTAGGCCCCATGACATATCAAATGAGGAATAAAGTGTCGTCAGAAAAAGAGCCCCATAATTTTTTAAATATATTCTATACATATAATTAAAAAAAGAAAAAGAAAAAAGAATTGGACCCTTCAGGGTCACAATGTTTTTTTTTTTTTTTAAAATATATTATATATATATAATTAAAAAATGAATTAAGCTCTTTAAAGTCACAATTCTTTTTCTGTGGACTATAACAACTCACAACAGGTTCAAACTTCTATACCAAAAACACAATACTACATATTAGTTTTAATAAAAAAAAATTGGGGCCTAGGGCGGGTGCACTTGGTGCACCACCCTGGGACTGGCCCTGTAAAGAATCCAGTCTTCTCATAACCGATCGCAGAATCAATTGTTTAGATTGAAAAATCAACATAAATTAATTGTCTAAATCACGAAATTTTAGAACCAGTTATCCAAGTCACAGACCAGATAAAGAACATGCAGAAGGTGTACACCTTTAAATATATTGAAAGTACTAGTGGTCCATCACAAAGCAAAAAGAGTAATTTCGTGGTTGGAAGAGGTGTGAAAACTGGAAGAAAAGTTTGACTTGCTTATAGGTCACGTGGGCCCGTGGGCCATGTGGACATGTCTTTTGCCGGTTAGAATGTTAGATGTGAACATAAGACATTGCATGCCAAACTTCACGTGGATCACAGCATTCACAGGACAGACAAAGATTCTTAACAATAATAACAAATCAAACCAGTTCTTCAATATCACTTGTTTGTTTGCTTGTTGCTCACTGCTTCACCCATTTTGCTCGCCATTACTTTGCATCTTCTCTAGTACTGGATATATGTCTATATTTTTATGATTTATTTATCAAACCATCATTGTTTAAGTGAATTGATTTCTAGGTGTGCATGAAAGGAATTGCCTTTCACTAAACGGAAATGATTAAAACAACAATGACAATCTCAATCCCAATCCCATGGTTCTTGTCACCGATTCACATCTTATAATAATCTATTAATTTTTTTTTTCTTTGAAGGATTAATATTCTATTAGTTTGGAATTTAACAAAAAGTTAAAATAAAAGGATATTTTTGGTAATATATGAGGTGTGCTCACAAATTATATCATTTAAAAAAATTTAATGGGGTATACATACAAAAAGGGGTGCACATACGATTTTTTTAGGGGTGTAAATACCGTTACTCTTCTTTTACCGGCAAGCCACATTGTACGGTGTGTGATGAATCGAAAATAAATTCTTGAATTTTATTGAAAGATAAAAGAAAACACAAGTGAACATACATGGCCAAAATCTAAAAAGAATTGGACCTTGCAAGCTTTAAAACCAAGCGTTTTTTCTCGTTGGGTTTTCAAGAATCTAATGAGGGGTAAGATTTCACTCCCGTGCTTTCTTCTTCAAGAACAGACCCAAAATCCTCTTCTCAGAAAAAAGGTATTACTTTTTTTTTGGTAGAAGGGGAGGCTAAAAAGCCAGCACGAACAGCAAAACAGAAAAGCAACTAAAAACTAGGAATTATCCTAGTAGAGGCATAGCCCTTGCTATCATCCTCCAGCACAGCAATAATCTGAACAGGGGGTTCTTAAAAGACTGTCAACCCCAAATCTAACAAATGACCAAGCTTCGCAATAGAATCCGCCGTTTGATTGCATTCTCTATACGTATGACATAGCGTACAGGCCCACTCCCTCTGAAAAAGAGTTTTACAATCCGAAATGATGTGGAAAAGAGGGTGGTTCATAGGAGTGTCATTGGAAAGAAGCCTCACAGCACACAACGAGTCAGACTCCACTTCCACTTTCCTGAAGCCAACCCTCCAGGCCAAATTCAGACCCTCAAAGATGCCCCACAACTCAGCCTCAAGAACCTCACCAGAGCCCTTGTTAACAGCAAAACCAATCAGCCAATCTTTCCTATCATTCCTAATAACACCACCCGCAGCTATTGAACCCGAGTCTGAAATCCGGCTGCCATCCACATTTAATTTCACCCACTCTTTTGGAGGAGCAGTCAACGAAATCATACAAGACATTTTAGGCAAGCTATCCTCATTCTTAGCATTAGCAGCCATCCAACTTTCCACAAACTGAAAAATTAACTTACCTGGGCACAGGGGAAGAGCAAAATTAAGATCAAAAATTTTCTCACACCTCCACTTCCAAATGAACCATAGAGTGACAGCAAATAAGAGATAACTAGGAATACAGCCCCTCATCAGATCATTACACTTGAGATTCTCAAATAACCAGCATTGCCAATCTGAACTGTAGGAGGTACTCTGTGTCACGCCACTACATATGTCCTCCCATATTCGGCTGGAGCTGCTGCAAGTCCTGAACACATGTTCCTCGTCTTCCTGGCCAATCATACACCGACCACAAGTTGTGTCTGTTGTCAAACTTCTTGCTGCTCTTCCAACATTAGTCAATAATTTGTTATGCAAGAGAACCCAAAGGAAGTGAGTAACTCTGGGGGGAAGAGAGATATTCCAAATAAAGTTCCACTTCCATGGATTAAAGCCTAGCCTAGCAAAGTGATTATCATAAGCACTCTTAGCTGAGAACTCCCCATTCTTAGTTAGACCCCAAATAGCCGAGTCCTCCACACTACTGTCCTTCCTAATGTGTTTACTGAAAATGTGATTAATAATAGTCCAAGGCAAAACTGAAACTAACTTCAGGAGATTCCAATCATAATTCTCAATATAATCACTAACCCTCTCTCTTTGTTGAGACATCGAAATAGGAGACAAAGCGTGCCCGAGAAGTTTTCCCAAATCTGGGAGCCAAATGTCGGTCCAAAACCACACTCCCTTGCCATTTCCAATTCTCCACTGCAGCCCATTATCCAGAATTTTAGCCCCAAAAGCAAATCCTCTCCAAGTACTTGAACACACCTTCTTGTTAGCTTTGTCATGAGCATTCATATTTCCTCCATGAAGATATTTAGCTTTGATCAGGTTTCCCCACAGCCCACAACCTGTTTGATTCAGCCGCCAACCTGCTTTTGCCAGTAAGGATTGATTTATTCGTTTCATTTTTCGGATACCCAAACCTCCAAGGTGCTTGGGCAAACACACGGAATCCCAACTAATGAGATGAATTTTCCTCTTCTCTAAAGAACTTCCCCACAAGAAATCCCTATTCAACTTATCAAGTTTTTTACAAACTTCCGAAGGTAACTTAATAGACTGCATAGCGTACGTTGGGAGGGCTGACGTAACTGCTCGAATAAGAGTGCACCGTCCGGCAAAGGAAAGGGAAGCACTTTTCCAGGAGGCCAGACGTTTTTGTGTCTTCTCAATAATTTCATTGTAAGTTCCCATCGTGACACGACCGTGGATTAGAGGAACTCCCAAATAATTCCCTAAGTTCTAAGCAATAGGCGAACCACACACCTCCGCCAAAGCTTTGGCTACAACACAATTCACATTTTTCGAGCAGTGGACTCTAGACTTGGGGAAGCTAACTTGCTCACCCGATATGTCACAAAACATGTCAAGGGACTCTCTCATGACAGTAGCCTGCTGGAGCGTAGCATGACCAAACAAGATGAGGTCATCCGCGAAAAACAAGTGGGAAATAGCAGGGCCACCTCTCGAGATCTTAACCGGCTTCCATATTCCATCAAGAAGTTTTTGTTGGATTATATGAGAAAGCTTCTCCATGCAAAGCACAAAAATGTAGGGAGACAAAGGGTCACCCTGTCTAATCCCACACTTAGGTTGGAAGCTCTCAGTCATATCACCATTAACAATCACCTTATAGTTAACACTAGAGATGCAGCTCATAAAAAGCTTATTCAGGTCCCCAACAATACCCACATCCTCCAGAACATGCTGAATGAATCCCCATTGTAGCTTGTCATAAGCCTTAGCTAAATCTATCTTCCAAGCTAAGTACCCTTTTTTACCCCTCATGGTTTTAAACTTGTGGAGAACCTCTTGTGCCAAAACAATGTTGTCTTGTATTTGTCGCCCAGGCACAAACGCCACTTGATTAGGACTAATCAAATCCGGGAGCAATCCTCTCAATCTTTGAACAAGAATTTTACTAATGATTTTATACGAGGTATTACAAAGGCTAATCGGTCGAAATTGTGACAAATTGTTAGGACTAGGGACTTTCGGGATAAGCGCAATCAACGTACTGTTAACACTGCTAGACACGCAACACCTCCTGAAGCTATCCGCAACCAAAGTCATCAAATCACTCTTACGGGTACTCCAAAATTTCTGGAAGAAAATAGCAGGAAACCCGTCCGGCCCCGGGGCCTTTAAACCACCAATATTAAACACACTCTGTTTAACCTCAAGTTCATTAGCATTGGCTCCAAGTCTAGCCACTTCACTCTCGGAAATCTTTGAAAAGAAAGAGGGGATACTAGAGTAAATACCATTGCTAACTGATTCCGTGAACAACCTTTGGAAAAAAAAGACTGCCTCCTCTTTTATCTCCTTCATTTCCTCAGTCCAAGTCCCATCAGTTTTCTGAATACCCTCAATCTTATTCCTCCTCCTTCTGATAACCGTGGATAGGTGAAAAAACTTGGTGTTTTTATCACCTTCCTTTAGCCAGCAATTTCTGGATTTCTGTTACCAGAATATTTCCTCTTGCTCAAGAGTTTCCCTATAATCATTCAAGAGATTTCCTTCAAGCTTAGAAAGAGAAGGAGAAGGAGAAATACTGAGACACCTCTGCACCCCCTGAATTCTGGCCAACAACCTCCTCTTCTTATGGAAAATATTACCAAACTTATCTCTGTTCCAGCGAAAGAGAACATCTGTAAGCTGCTGAATCCTATCACTAATAGAGGCTGCCTGAGATCTCCAATTAGCACGGATTAATTCACCGAAATCCTTATGCTGAAGCCACATAGCCTCAAATTTAAAAGGCTTGCAATTTCCCACATGATTGCGATTACTGTACAACTGAATGAGGATAGGACAATGGTCAGACATCACTCTTGGCAAATGTCTCACAAAACCTTCCCCAAACTGGATTCTCCAATCCATTGAACATACCGCTTTGTCCAATCTTTCTCAAATCTCCTCACCAATGCCCCTCCTCGTCATCCATGTGAACTTAGGACCCATAAATCCCATATCTACCAAATTATTTCTATCTATCCAGTCACCAAACCCACTATTAGATAATTGAGGCCTTCCTCCTCTCTTTTCAGTATTGTTAACAACTTCATTAAAGTCTCCAGCAACCAGCCACGGCAAAGAGAAATAGTTCCTGATAGCATCAAGATAATTCCATAGCACCCTCCTGGTAGTAACACATGGGCTAGCATAAACTACCGAAAGTATCCAAAAGGAGGTTTTATCATTAACCAGAGCCGTAACACTATGTTTGGAGCTCGCAATCACTTGGAGCTTAACAGAGTTCTCATTCCACAAAAGCCAAATGCCCCCTGAAAAGCCCTCTGCATCCACCACAAAATTACTAGAAAAACCTAATCTATTTATAACATTAAGAGCCCTAGAACCACTAATTCTTGGTTCAAGGATCGCCAATATCTCAAATTTATGTATCCCCCGAATATTCGCAATATTTCTCGATAAACCTTTCTTCCCTGCTCCTCTTACGTTCCACACACAAATCATAGAAAGAGAAAGGAAAATTATTCTGAAATACTTGCCATAGCCTCTTCCAATTTCGAGGCCACACAATCAAAACTGCCCACTGTCGAGACACTTGGACCTTCCCCCATGACACTGCTATTAGAAGTTCCACTTTCGAAATTAGAAACATCTCTATGCAACTCTCTCAACACACCCGCATTGTCTAACTCCTCAAGGTCTGGCATATCAGCATTAGGGGTTAAACTAGCACTATCTGTATCAAGCCCAAAGGATTTTTTGTAATATTCAACCCCTTTCCTAATATCACTAGGCAACTGCAAAACTGTCATCTTTTTCTTACCTTTTTTCACGGCTTTCTTACTACTCTGTGAAGGATTTTTGGTAGGCACCTTGCTTGTCGAACTCTGGTTAGTGATATCAATAAGTGCAATCTTCTCAGTGTTCTGAACTTCGGTCACAAGTACATGACTAGCCCGGCCACCACTATCCATCATAGCCACATCCACATCATCATTTAAGATGTCAAACCTTGAACCATTGTTAGTGGCTGTTGTAAGAGGAATTTTCTTGATCACGCCCTTAGCATTTGCACCACTTATCACTTGGGCCGGTGTGCCCCTTGCTCTACCATCAGCCCCATGCTCCTTTTGTTTCCAAACAGAAGGACCACCACCAGTATTCTTTCCAAAAGAGTTATAACTTGACTGTCCACCTGCATTACCATTCTTGCCTTTAAAACCTCTATTACCCTGCCTCCCATATGAAACCAGAAGCCACGGACCATAAGCATGCTCTTCCTTCTCATTGTTCACCGGAACCCCCCCTTGCATCCCCTCACTGCCACTGGTTTCTGGTTCCAAATGCACAGGGTTCACCACTCCCTCCTTACAAGCATCTCTACTATGCCCATAACGACCACACTTAAAGCAGATTGATCCAAGATTTTCATATTCCACCTTGATAGCCCTCTCTTCCACATTAAGCGTAGCAATAAGAGGCTTGGAAATATCCATTTCCACACAGATTCTAGCAAACCTACCCCGAGCTTGATTCAGAGTCACCGGGTCCACTTTACACATTCTTCCCAACATTCCTCCAATGCTCCACAGTAATTCTGAATCCATCCATTCCATTGAGAGTCTAGATAACCTCACCCAAATAGGCATACTCTGAATTTGATCTTCACCTGGAACAAAGTTTGGCCTCCATCTCTGTACCACCAGATACTGGTTCGCAATGATCCAGGGGCCACTAGTAAGAACATACTCAAGATCTTCTTGAACCTGAAAACGTGCCACAAAATAACCATCACCCAGGTCAGTAAGTTGCCATTGTCCAATGAGGGACCATTTCATCGATAACTTGGTGAGCATAAAACTCAGTGAATGAGCGCGTCCCATAGTCTTCAAAATCAGACCATTCGTCCAGGGTTTCTACAATTGCTCTTTCAAATTAGCTGACAGGGACATTTTCGGGCCATTAGGTCCCTCTGTAATCAGTATGTCATTTTCCCCAATTTTGATTTTCTCCTTCGTGTTACCTGAACCAGCCCAGGATCTAGGGCTTGTCATATTCATGAGTTTCGACTTAAAGCTGCCCATAGCTTCAGCCCTACCACAGCCGTTAACCACATCATTCTGACCGAGGCTGTCGGAATCCGCTCTGGCTCTTTTTGCGGTGACATTCTCAGGACCTGGTAACGAGTCCACAACCATGTTACTAATGAGGGGTTTGGTCGCCGAAAACACAAACTTCTCAGTTGGGGTTTCCATAGCTTTGGATTACGGGAGCAAAGAAAAAGAAAACGAGACTAAAAGCAGAACAAAACCAGAGGAAACAGGCGGCGCGTGGGAATAACTCGCGAAGAAAGCCAAGCTCAGAGGAACGCACCAAGCGCGTACAACTTAGTCCCACGCGTGCATCTTTTTTTAGCTTTCTCGGTTTCTTGACAGTGGTATTACTTTCAAATATATATTGGCTTGTGGATTACCAGTAGACGCATTACTGCTGTTTTCTGTAGGTGTAATATAATAGGTCAAACTGTAAAATTTTAATAATAAACTCACCTGAAGATACCAATTAAATGATGTTTTTGCTAGTGGCCTATCTTGAAAGTTTGAAAGGGACTTTTATGTTTGATATTGTGATTTGATTTTAGTGTTTTCCACTTGAACCGTGGCACTTATTCTGGTGCTTTTCATTGAAGATTTTAGTAAGAACTAGATGTTTGATACAAGTATCAAACTGTTTGAGAAAATGCTTGAGAGAAGCGAAAACAGAATTTTGGAAAATTAGCTACTTCATACACATTGCCTAGAATCTTCATACATCATTACATCATAATCTTCTATAACAAATTAGCTCAATTTCCTAGAATTAAGGAGAGCCAATCACATTGCCACCTCAGCTAAATTAGTTACAAACCTATCAGCTAATTTTTTCTAACAGCTTTCATTTTGGTACAGGAAATGAAAATTTGAGACAGAGAAAGTCTATATACGAAGGAGGAAATCCTGCTGAGCTTTCAGTAGAAAATGGATCACATGTGAATTCAGGATACTTGTCTACCTCTGTACTCCCATTTATTCTACATTTGGGTTTTATGACAGCCACTGCATTTTTTGTCATGCATGTGCAGGTTAGACTTGTCTTTATTCTTTTGTTGGCTTATGATTCCTCGATTTTGAGTGATAAAATGTCAACTGTTATGAGAAATGTTAGCAGTTGTTGCTTTTGTATTGGATACATCTCTTCTTTGTGGAGCATACGTCATGTGCGCAAATTTACATTATAAAGCATAGGAGTTAGAATAGAAGAAGTTGCAAATTAGTGGGTTAAATGGTGGTACTTTACTTTCTGAATGCCTCTCAAATAAGGAAAAACTTGTGAAAACATTTAATTTATCTAGCGATGTTAATAATAAACTTGCTATTGTTTAGTTCGTCTAAACCATTAGTTTTTTTTTTACGAGGTTATCGATATAAGTGAAAGCTTCTGCCCTTCAGCATAATGCCATAGGATTTGTAGCATAGGAATTCTTCTATGATGATGAACATTTGTGGACCATTTAGAAGAGTGACAATTTTAAGACGATATTTCTTCGTTTGCCTATCTACATGTTTCTTGACTGCTCCATTCCTGTTAGCTAAAGATGGCTATTAGGCATTACAATTTCTGATGCTTTATCGATTGACAGGTTTCCACACGATTCTTGTCTGCAAGTCCTCCTCTTTACTGGTTTGCTTCATATTTAATGATATCGCCTGGTACCGGTAAGAGATGGGGATATTTGATCTGGGCATACTGTGCAGCATACATTCTTCTTGGAAGTTTACTCTTTTCCAATTTCTACCCATTTACTTGATAAAGCTTCTATATGGTGTCTTGTTTTCGATATACAAATCAAGAGCTTCTCTCTTGGCAACAAGTTCTTGCCATTTTTCTCGCCTCTTCCTGAAATCTGATCCTACAAAGAAAATGGTCTTCTCACAATCAACAAAGAAAAAGAACATGATTGTATTATTGCAAAACTTGATTGGCATCAATTAGTTATTGATGAAATCTTTTAATATTATTATAATTATTACAATTTAAACAGTTGTTTCATATTGTAAGGCCCTGTGATTTTTGGGTCTCCATTCCAGAGAAGCTTTGCTAATTGGAAATTAGCACTTTCTGTAGGATGCGCTCCATCAAACCACAGATACTCTCTAGGATTGCTGCAAACTTGATATAATTTTGTTCCATTAATTGTTGTCCATCCACACTTCTCTCCTCTATATGCTCCACTGCCACAACATGCTGCCTTCCCTTCTTTGAACCCTTCACAAATAAATCACGAAAGACGGATTACATATAGAAATTCTCAGGTTCTGATAACCAAATGTATATACATCTGCATTAGAGAATGACCGATATATAATAGGTCGTAAGTAACCTACCATATTTGGAAGGGTTGTTTACTCTGTCAGCAAATGCATTATAGAAATCAAATATTGAGTATTTGAATCCTGGTAAGTGGCTCTCTAACTTGTTAAGAACTATAGATAGATATCTGTTGTGTAGTCTTGCTAGTGAAGAGACTTCATCTGCACAGGCACTTCCAAGTTTTGAATCAAAACTTTTCACGGCTGGTATACAACCTAGAGGCCCTATATTTTGAAATGCAATTTTCCTTCCTCCCAAATCATATATTTCCTGTAAATGCAGAGAGAGAACGTGCGATTAATGAATTGATTCTGACTGTATCTGATATCACGAAAAAATATATAGATGTCAAATGCACATATGCTTACTTTGAGCACGGATGTCAAGTTGGCAATGACCATTTTGACAAACTTTCCTTTGTAGAATTGAGAAGCATTTGGGTATGTTCGATAAAAGCTGAAGTAATCATTGCTTCCAATACTAAACAAATAAACAGCACCATTCAACACATTTTTGGCTTTTTCATCACCTAGTTTCTGCTTCAGTGACTCCTTCACAGCCTTAAAGTAGCTCAGCTGCAACCTTAGTCGTACCTGAAAAATCAAACACGTAATCCACCAAAACAACTTCAATAATATCCAAAAGAATCAAAATTTAACGAATTCGCATACCGTTCCAGGATGAGTTTCAGAAAGAACACCAGATCCACCAGAAGCAAAATTAGCCCCATCAGTGAACCGATGTGTGCCCGGTTGTAGATATGGTGGAAGTATAGGCAACTTTGCAAATTGAGCTGCAGACAATAATTGTGTAATTGATTAATGAAGGTCTAATAACATATGACATATCTAATTTATGCTGCTGTCTTACCAATCAGATCAGGGACTGTTCGGCCATCGCAGACTCTTCCGGTGGGGTGTTTGAAGTAGGTTTCTCCATAAGGCCACATAGTTGCTATGACCTTCAGATAGGTTTCGTTGACGTACTTGTTGTTTCCAGGATCATACAATGAGTCCCCAAAAACAAACAAGGCCTTGTGTTGTTTTGAATAGCACTTCACTGGCTCAACAACAAGAAGAATGGTTGCAAGGATCATGAGAATCTCACAGAAAATGAAGCTCAGATTTGCCATGACTGGTCTGATCAGTTTCTACACTAGAGGACTGTTTGCTAATTGGTTCTTCTAGTTAGTTCATCTAGCTGTCCAGGGTGAAAATGTAAAAAATTGGGAAAATAGACCCCATTACATGTCAAAAGAGGAATAAAGTGTTATTAGAAAATGGGCCCCATAATTTTTTGAATATATTCTATACATATAATTAGCTTTAATAAAACAAAAATTGGTTTGAAAATTAAACACATCAGAAGAAAAGTTAGACTTGTTATAGGTCATGGGGGCATGTGGGCCTTGTGGCCGTGTCTTTTGCCGGTCAGATGTGAACATGTGACACTGCATGCCAAACTGAACAAGTGTACCGGTAAGCCACATTGTATGGTGTCCGTTAGATGTGACATTTAAGGAGAGTTGATTATAGTGATGAATCGAAAATAAATTCTTGAATTTCATTGACAGATAAAAGAAAACACAAGTGTATATCTATTAATCTATATAGCTGAAGTACTTGTTATAAGATTTGGAGTCAAATTAAGCTCAAACAATTTCTTGACATTGTAATGAGGTCCTGTGACATCTTCTGTTCCATTCCAAAATAGCTGTGCTAATTGAAGGTTGGTCATCTGACTATGATGGCCACCGTCGAAAAACACATACTTGCTAGGATCTTCGCATAAATTGAATTTGATCCCACGGTATCCTCCGCTGCAGTCCTCTCCGTTCAGCTCTCCGGCACCACAACATGCTATCTTGCCTTCCTCAAAACCTTAGTAAAATTACATATCAAGGGAGAAAATATAAATGTGAGATAATTACAACATGGTCTCGATCGTTAATGAAAATAATGTGAGAATTATTATACCATATTTTCTGGAATTAAGAATTCGGTTTTGAAGAGCATTGTAGTAATCAAAAACTGCATAATTGAATCCTGGTAAATGGCCCTCCATCTCCTTAAGAGAAATAGACAAGAATTTGTTGTGTAATGTTGCATGCCTCATATATCTCTCCACACAATCAACATTAAATTCCCTAGTAGTTTGTCTAGTTGCAGGCATACAACCCAATGGTCCAACATTTTGGAATGCAAATTTCCTTCCTCCTATTGCATATATTTCCTGCAAGAAAAATCACAAGCAAAATGCGTGGATATATTGCTAGACTGAATGAGCGTCCTTTACTACCAAATCACATTGGGCGGTGGTATTGTCACATCATTTGTAATAAATCACAAGCAAATAGCATTTAAAATAAAATAAGTAGGATTTTATTACCTCAATTGTTGACATTAAGTTGGTCATGACTCTCCCAACCAGTTCAATCTGCTTAGACACGGTTGGATTTGTGTTCTTATTATTGAAATTCAAGTAGTCATTACCTCCGGAAGGCCCAGGATTGCCTCTCGACGACCCGTCGACATTAAATTTCAAAGAACCATCTAGCGGAGGGCTCCATCTAGAACTGCCCAACTTCCTTCTAATCTTCCTGGCATCCATACACCCAAACTTTAAATTCAACATCATGAACGAAGGAGACAAAGGGGGACCAGGACCGCAATTTTTAAACCACCAAGCGACCCTCCATCTCACCGTATCCACCACCTTATCAGAACTAGAATCACCCCGGTTGAAGACCACGTCATTTCTAGTCTCCCAAATAGTCCAACAAATAGCATGGAAGGCCACCTTCCACACTCTGGTACTGCCGTACTGCTAACAACCAGGCACAAGTGCATCCAACTGTCCATCCAAATATTCATCTTATCAGGTAAGCAGGCCGAAATATCCCACCATTTGAGACAAGTCAACCACAACACCCAGGACCACGCACAACTGATAAAGAGGTGGTCAATAGATTACACCACCATCATACAGGGCGGACACACCTGACAACCAATTAGACCACCAGTAAACTTAGGCAACAATTCCCCAACCAGCAACCTACGTTTAGAAAGCATCCAAAGAAAAAGATCCACCTTAGGTGGCACCACCCCACACCATAACAAGGAATGACCTATATCCGTGGACACATTAGCTGAGCGGCACTCAAGCTCCCTTCTAAAAGAACTTACAAAGAAAAGACCAGAAGGAGTGAGAGACCATAAAAGGGAATCGGGGCAGGATTTCCTTAGCTTGAGCTTCTCTAACTCTTGATTAAAACTAGACCACACCTCTTCCTCCCATCCAAGCACCAGTCTCCTAGTAACAACGTGCCACTTCCACACAGCCAATCCACTTACCAAACTCCCCAACCACACCATTTTTAAGAAAATTTAGTGGTTGATACATACCTGATTTGGTATATTCACTCATGTACTTTTTTCATTCTATCATAGACAAATTTTAATTAAGATCACGCTCATTATCATGAAGATCAAAGTAGATAAAATTTTACTCTAGGAATCGGTTCGTTATACTTGTCTATAATGGTGTGGACAAATAGTTTTATATATAGGTAGGAGAGGGCGGAAAAAGAAATTACCAGATTAGTACTATTAGTGTCGAGAACACATGATCCGGCTGAAGCAAAGTTAACTCCATCTAAAAATTCTGCTCCCGGTTGCAGGAATGGTAGAGGTAGACTCAATTTTGCAAATTCAGCTGCAGACATATAACAAAATTTTTGATTAATTAATCAAAATGTTACAACAACATTATTTATTTAACACACTTTAAATCTGACTAACAAAACTGTTGTCAAAACTAGCTATATAGCTAGATTGGTTTTTTTGGGGGAGTATACTTTTGGTATCATTAAAAGCACTTTTCAATTGGTTTCAATTAGTTTCAGGTTCAAGTTCAAGTTGCCGCAACACACGGGTTATATATATATATATATATATATAATTAGGTTTTTTTTTTTTTTTTTTTTTTTTTTTTTTTTTTTTTTTTTTTTTTTTTTTTTTTCAGGTTCAAGTTCAAGTTGCCGCAACACACGGGTTATATATATATATATATATATATAATTAGTTTTTTTTTTTTTTTATATTTTATTTTATTTTATTTTATTTTTTTAAAGCCATTTTCAATTTGAAGTGCTTATTAAGTACTGACTTATTGAAAGAAAAATGAAGCACAAGCCTACAAGGTACTTAATAAGCACTTCTCCAAAAAGCGGAGAAAATAAAACACAGTTTAAGCTAAGCTAAAAAAACGTCTGAAACTGATGTGAAATTAGAGTGAAGTGGTCATGTGTATATTTGGGGCAATTCAAAAGTGCTTTTGAGTCTGTTTGAATTTGTAATATTCGGCTAATTATATTATACTTAATTTTTTTTATTTATTTTTTAGTGTTTTCAGAAACATTTAATTGGATGTTTTTTTCCCAGAAACAATAAAGAATCATCAGTTTTCTGGAAATAAGAATAATCAGTTTTGAGACAGAGATATTTGACAGACAAGTGATTAAGATTAGAATCTAACTATTAATTACTACTCCTAAAATCATATTATAATTATAGTTTTATTAGAAAAAGTACTTATCCTAAAAGCACTTCCAAATAACACACTATATATACTAAGAAATTAAATAACAATTAATGAATATAATGTCTTACCAATAAAATCAGGAACTAGACGGCCATCAGAAATTCTGCCAGTGGGCTTGCCGGGAAAGGTGATGCCATACGGCCACCGGTCTCCGGGAACGTAGTCGGTTTCGGGATTGGCGACAAGGTACTGGTTGTTGCCTGGATCAAAGAGTGAATCTCCAAACACAAACAACTTCTTCATATTAATATTGTTTTCGAAACAGTGTATTGAGCTATGAAGTGTTAGAATTATTATGGAAAAAATGAATTTGCTTGGAGTTGCCATGAGAGTGTTTGCTGGTTTTCCTCCCTCTTTTAATTTGCTTGATATGATATTTACAGTGCTTTTGTCATTAATTTGTGGTTGTGGTGCTTCTTCTTCTTTTTTTTTTAAATTATTATATTTTCATATTTTATTTTATTTTTTGCATGATTGATTTGTGAATGGGTCCAAGTTTGTGTAGTTTTTTTTTTTTAACATCAAATTTTATTAACGAAAGCCCAAAGGCAAGCACCACAAACAACCAACCACAAAAGCCCATTAAGCTGGTTGAGGGCAATCCGTTAAAAGATGCTTTTTCCTTTACAAATTACAACATATACATCCACTATATACTTGGTATCAAAATGACAAATGAAGATTTTTATTTATTTATTTGTATATATAAAAAAGAATTGGCAATAATTGAGAAGAACTAAATCAATAATAAAAGGGGGACACTAGAAGTTTGTGGGAGAAAAAGATGAACAGAACAGAAACAGATGAGCATAGAACAACAACCTTGAAATCTCAAAAAGCAATCATAAAGTCTTGGAACACAATCACAGAACAACAACCCAAAAATCTCAAAAAGCAATCACAAAGTCTCGGAACAAAGTCTCGGACACACAAACATAAAGTCTCGGAACACAATCACAAAGTCTCAAAAACACTGGGTTGTTGTTATGTGCTCCTCTGTTTCTGTTATGTTGTTGTTTCTCGACCACCGCGAGTGATCGGATGATAAATGTACCTAATTGAGGTCCCTATTTCCTATCATTTGTGCTCGTTTTCGAGCACATTTTTGTATATAATGTGTTTGTTGAGCCTTGTGTAAGTACATATTCCCTACAATAAGATTTTGAGCTTAAAGTCAAGTTTGGGAGGCCAAATCGAGCAAAACAATAAAGAATTGGAAACCATACAGAGTTGTCGCGGCCTCACTGTTGACCCAAACCGTGGCGTGATTCATGGTCAACCATGGAAAGCAAAACCATGTTTCCGTGGTGGATTCGCCGTTAAACTAGAACGCGACATTGAGACCGCAGCACTGGTCAACTATGTTTTCTAAAGGTTAATGGGCTGACATTGCAAATGCCCATGCAGAACACACAAATTTCGGGGTCTATATCTCTCTCCTCATTGAGAACTGGGTTTTGTACCATATATTTTCAGAAAGCCCCGGAAGTCTACTTTCTAGTGGTTTTTATGGATCATGATTCCAGGCTTTCTAGAGGGAGTTATACACGTTTCCGTAACGATGCGCGAGGTTGGAAATATGACCGCGACAGAGAACTTTGTGCAGAACACCCAACTTTTGGGGTCCATATCTCCCTCCTCAGATTGAACCACCTTTATATCTACATATATTCAGAAAGCCCCGGAAGTGTACTTTTCAGAGGTTTTTACGGAATGCAATTCCGGGTTTTCTAGAGGGAGATATGTGCGTTTTCGTAACGGTGCGCGAGGTTGGAAGCCTGACCGTGGCAATACCACAGCAAGACCACGGCAACGACACTTCAATCGTGAAAATCACTGTCGCGAGTGTGCTGTCGTGCCAAACCGTGGCACACTTGAGCCAAGACCGCGGCAAGCCATTTTTGAGGGGCAAATATGTCCTTTCGCACCCCAATTCGTCCCCAAACTTTCCCTAACTATAAATACACCACTTTCCTCTCTTCTCTACACAGAAAAGAACCACAAGAACACACAACAGCTGCACTTCATCTTCTTCACCAAATCAAGAGAGAGAGAGATTTTCAAAGCTCCCATGGAGGAGGGGGGTTCTCCTCAATGGGAAGCTCACCACAACCACTTTCTACCCATCATCCACCACATTTGGAGTAGATTGCAAGGAGAAATGAGAGGTCTTTGGACCAATTTCGAGCTAGCAAGCATGGAGAACTTGGAGAAGGTCATCTCCAAGGGTTGTCTCTTTTAAACTCTTCTCTTTGTATTTCTTGTTTTCTAAATGTGTAACCCCACTTGGGGATATTGTAAACCTATATTTATGCTCATTTATGTGATGGTTGTTCTTAAATTCATTTGGGTTTTGATTTATTCTTGTTATTATTGCAAAATCTCTTGTCTTGATATGCATGTGTGTGGAGATCGAAAATTGATATGTGTTCATGGGTGAGATTAGGAGTAGATTAACTTAAATGTAGAAGTAGTTGTAATTAAATATCCTATTTGTGTGTGTATGTTGATGGAATGTCGAAATGCCTTGTTTTGATGGGTTTGAGTGTATGTGGGTTAGGATTGTACCTGACCTTCCGGGTATAGTCTTAACTACTTAGTTCTAAAATAATGGATGAAACTTGTTTTATGCATGACCGTGCTAGAGTAGGTTTTGGCTCTATGTTGATGAGCTTAATGGGTCTTTGACCTTAAGACACATGCTTTTCCATGACCTTTGGGGAGCTAGAATAGATTTTGGTTTCCTTAATCAACAAACGATTCGTAATAATAGATGATTTGGTTTCGAAACTCCTTAATCGTGAGAACGAGCCCTTAACTTGAATTGGATGAACTTAATGCCTAACAGTCAACTATTTGTGCACTTATGTATGGTAAACCTATTGAACCTTGTGTGATCATTATCTTACATCTCTCCTAGCCACCCTTTTATTATTTGTCTCTTTAAACACCATTCTCATCCCTCCATATTCTCTTTGTTTTTATTTGCATTCTTTATTTTACATTTCCACACACACCACACCGCAATATGCATACACCTTACACACTCCATTCTTGCCACATCCGCATTTCTATTTACATGTTTTCAATAAACACTAGAACTCGAAACGGTTGATGGATGACACCTCCCTGTGGACGATACCCTTGCTTGTTGCTATACTAGTCTCTAGTCACTTGCACTAACAAGGTGAACTTGAAATATAAATATTTTGACATGCAAAACGACAGTATGTCAACATTGGGGACAATGTTGGATTTAGGTTTGGGGGTGTGGGCGACGCCGCGTCTTTTTGTTAAAATTTTAAATTTTTGCTTGCGATTTTTGTTGGGTTTTGGCATGTTTTTAGGTAATAGGTGTAGTTTTGAGTCGTTTTGTGTCAATTTTTGCGAAATGGCCATGTTGATCATATATTGTTCGGTGAGATGCTTTTAAGCAAGTGCCGTTGAGGAGTGTTGTATGCATTTTGTGCTAAGTTAGTTTTGGGTGCATTGCGCAAAGTGCGGTTAGTCCCTTTCTCTTAGTGCTCGTGTGGATGAGGCATCATGCTTGAAAATGAGGGATTAATAGTGGAGACTACCCGTGAGAATTTTGAGCCTATTAGCGTTTATTTTGAGGGTAAATTCATTTTCACTCTTCACACACGCTTCTAAACACATCATTATTTAAATAAAAAGTCTCATTGCACTTAAATCGTCGTTTGTCATAGAATACTCAATCAATTGTGGACTGCTTGTTGAAATTGTTATTCCCTTGATAGATGGACCTCTAGAAAGGATTGTAGGCAATGTGTGCTTAACCACTCAAATATGGCCTAAACACTTATTCACCCCATATATGTGTGTTCCCAAGCCAATTTTGAAGCCAAACACATTTAAATCTTTCATTTCATCACCCACATCACCCATAACCTCACAACATAAACACTAACCGTCCCTTTAACTAATTAATGAAGTTAAGGCGTAAGATTATTGTAAATAGGGCTCTGTTATGAATGGCGTGTACCTAGGTTTGAGTAAGGAATTGTGCAAGATATTTTAGTCTCTCTTTTTTTTAAAAAAGAAGATAATAATCAAGGTTTAAAAGCCTTGTGTTGTTGTGTAAATAGAGCTTGAATAAATAAAAGTCAAGTTGGAAGCACAAATTGAGCAAATTGTTGCCTGGACGCCAATTGTATAGTTAAGAGTTGTAAAAGAGCCAATCATCAGAATTTAGAATGTAATGCCTTAGTGGATTCAATTGGTTTTCGTATTGCCCATTTCCCATTCATTCATTACCTAATCACCCAAGGCCTCGTTACAACCAAGGAAAAGACCTACTTGATCTTAGGGAAAGTCTAGATAGGGAATTTTAGTTGAAGCATGCTCTTTCCACGTTCATGACATTCGGTTCTTTTCCATGAGACTTAATCACTAAAATGGCATTATTTCATGATCACATGCAATTAAAAAATTGATTCCATTACATAAGCTCATATTGCATGTTTTGAGGTGTGTCGCCTAGGATTCGGAGTGTATTGAAAGAAATCCGCGAGGATAGAGTCGAGACGAATTACATCCCTTGTTGGGGAGTGTGTTGTCTTTGAAGCATATGCATTTTGAGTGTGGGATTGCATGTGCGCGGTGTGTTCACAATATTGCCATATTTTAAAAAAAATCCGCTTGCTATTCTTGCATGCATTTCTCTCCTTAGCTGCACATCTTTGGTTGCATCTCATCACGGTGGCTTCGCTTTTATCGAGTCTTGAGTCCTTGAGTCTTGCGTTTTGAGTCGATCTTGTTTGTTTATTTTGTTTTGGTTTTGCTCGAGGACGAGCAAGGGCTAGGTTTGGGGGTGTTTGATCAAGCCATTTCAATACTAGATTTTGGCCTCCTTTTCCGTTGCTTTTGTTCGATTCTCGGGTGAAACCGAGTATTTAATGGCTTGATTGAGGCTTTGTAGGATATTATTGTAAGCAAGGGTGTTTTGGTGCAAGAGAGAAGATTTGGGGCATAACATGCAAAATTTGGGAGTTTGGAGTGCTTTTGAAGATGTGCCGCGGTTTCACTACCGTCTTGTCCAACCGCGGCGCTCAAGCCACAGAGATCCTCCAAAAGTGCCGCTGCCCACGTCAAGGAGCCCAAGTAATGTCGCGGTTGAAGTGCCGTCTTGTCCAACCGCGGCGTTCAAGCGGTAGCAATTTCCGCGGTTCACCTGCCGTCTTCGCCAACCGCGGCAATCAGGGACCGCGGCAGTCCGTCAGCTGGTCTTCTAGAAGGAATCTTAACCTATTTTGGAACCCATATATAAGCCTCTCTTTCTTTCTTTTAGATCGATCCATAATCAACCTCACGAATTTGGCCTAAGCTGCTGCCTTTCCACACCATTTTCATCATCCCTTCACATATTTCCTTCTCCACAACTATTTTCCATCCATCCTTGGAAGTTTTGCAAGCAAGAAGCAAGGATTTTCAAGAGGAAGCTCTCATGTTTCATATGGGTTTTCTCTATTCCTTCGTTTTCTCCTTTTCTTTTCCATTAATATGTAACTAATTCCTTAGCTAGGGGATTGATGTAACCGTATTGGACTACTTTATGAATTAATTAGTCTATTTTCTTAATTCAATTCAATTTTAGTCTCTCTTACTTGATTAGTTTGTGTTTGCCTATTACTCATATTATTTTGAGACCTCAATTGATGTGGGTGTTTAGTGTAGACTATTTATGCAATTGGGTTTTGGTGTGAAAGACCTTTCCACCTTAACACCAATTATGAGCTTAGTAATTGAGAAAGATAATATATGCATAACCTTGCTATGTTGTTTTGGCTTAGAGTTTATACAATTATTGGGTGATGACCATTGCTTGTCACATGACCTTGTGGGAGCAATGGGAAGAACCTAGCTCTTAATGATAAACAAGCCCTAAAATTGGATTGAAGTGCTTAACGAGACTAAGTAAGCACATAGAGTGGTCTAAGAAGGTTGCATTGATTCCCTAGTGTTTTCTCTCATATATCCATTCGTTGTGTGATTGTTGTTGTGTTTAGCTTAGTTTTTAGTCGCAAGATTGCTTTTTTATTTCTCAAGTTTGCATCTTTAGTTCTAAGTTTACATTTTTAGATTACAAGTTTGCATTTTTAAGAAACCAAATCACTTTTTCAACCCAAAAGCATTATGCAATTTAACTTTCTTGCACTTAGAGTAGTTTTATTTTTCCTAAACTAAGTAGTTTCAACCATTTGAATTACCGATCCCAATGAACGAACTTTAAATTAGATTGAAAGTAATTTTTACTACATCAGCGAGCTCAGTGGGGAGCTCGACCCTCGAGTGCGTCAGCGTAGCGCCACTAAACTAATCTAATGAAGATGCATTGATAATGTTATGAAGTTGGTTTTGTTCGATTTTGACCTCTATTGGAGGTCTGTTAAACATACCTCTATGAAGAATATGAAAGAATAAAATCAAAAAAAGAAAAATTGAAAAGTAAATAAAAAAATAGAGTAAAGTAAGGGTATTTTTGGAAATCACTTACTTCGGTGCCTTTAAAACATAAGTTATTAAAGTGGTGATAATTTTGAAACACCAACATAAAAAAGTGACAAAAACCCCTATTTTTTTCGAAGATAAGCATGGTGGCAAAAATATAGAGAGATTCCTCAGTCTTATAATAATAATAATAATAATAATAATTAATAATAATAATAATAATAATAATATATATATATATATATATTTAATTGGTTTTGAAATCATACTCCGAATCCGACGCATTGAAATTTGAATGTGTGAACTCAACTTAAGTGGATGCAATGCAACACATTTTCTAGTTTTAGGAATGACATGACCACTCTATACTCTTTTTCGGAATGGGAAGAGCCGAAGAGGGTTTAACTCGAATCCGCAACCTTATGAATGTAGATGTGATTCGCGTGAGAGGTTTATTAACGAGCTAACCTCATTTTGTCCGTTTCATATTTTATTGGCTTCCTCTTTTTCTATGTTGTTATTTTTTTTTTTCATGGTTGGACTATCCACATTTTACCAGATTACAATATTGTGCATGCCTATTAAGAGGGTTGAAGACTTGAGGCTCCCATATATATCAACCAGTCAGTTGGTCACCAAAAAGTTTGTAAATATCAGCATTGTTGATCAGGGCCCTCTCCAGACATTTTGGGGCCCGAGCAATTTTATGATATTAACAAAAATCGGGGCTCTATATAAAATTATTATCACTAACATAAAAATTCAACATTACAAAGAAAACCCAAAAACTAGCGTCAAATCCAATTTCAACTAAATTTAATAGATACTTCAAAAGTTCAAAAATAAAAGCAACTGATTTTGTAAATTACAAGAAATGGTGGACTGGTTTTAGAAATAAAAGAAAAGGAGACATTGAGAGGTGAGACAAACACCTTTCTGGAAGCAAATCGAAATGGGAAAAGAGGCTAGTCGATGGAGAGAGAGGGTGGCGATTTTGACTTAGATGATATCAAACTAGGTTAGCAATTGGACTTTCTTTCAAAAGAAAAAAGAATTCAATTGGACTCAGATAATTTTGACTTAGACGATATCAAACTAAGTTTGATATGTTATAATTCAATTGGGCTTTGATGTTTATTTTTATTAAATTGAACTAGATATAGATAATTGGGCCTTGTTAAAAAAAAAAAGTAAAGAAATGTTTGAGATTGAGCTTTTTTAAACTTAAATATATTGGACCTGAAACCCCTAATTTTATAAAACATGAGGAAGTAGATTGGACTTTGTGGGAGCCCCAACATTTTGCTGGGTTTGCTGCCCTCATGGGCCGGCTCTGTTGTTGTTCTTGATCGTCTAACATTATGGGCACTAGCTGTGATATTTAAAGCTTTTGATATATCAATGTGGGAAATTTGAAGAACTTCCCTAGAAGCTACCAGCTGGGAGGGGACCATTTCTTGCAATATATCAATCTAACTACCATATTCTTGGGGCCAGTTTGGTATTGCTGTAACTTTTATAATAATCACTATTAGCTGTGCTGAAGGAATAATCAGCTGTGAAGTTAATCAGTAGATGTTTGGTTAATTATACTTTTTAAACTACTGTATATCTCAAAAGCAGTATATGTATGCTTGGTAATTTTATTTCAAAAGTGCTGATATTAGTTACAATGACTAAAATAGACATGATTTTAGAACCTTATTTTATTTTTTTTCATTAATTATATATATTAAATCAATATTTAAGTAGAATATTTAAATTAGAAAAAAAAAATCCATAAGAATAATAAAAATATTTTTAAAACGTTTTATAAATCAAATCAATATGTAATTATAATATTTAATTTTAAGATGAAATAAGGTATATAAATGATTTTAATTTGATTTCATAAGGATAATAATGATATTTTAAAAGATTCATTAAATGCTGAAATAGATTATTCCATAATCACTTTCAAAAAGTAACCTCCTACCTACTTCTCAAAATCACTGTCAAAACTTGTCAGATTATGAATTAATCACTTTTGAAAGTTTTACCAAACATCATTTTATGTCAAAATTATAAAATAAACTGATTTTAACTTCTCAAAAGCAATACCAAACTGACCCTTGGTCTGAAATCTAGATAATTCGTCGTCGATAACATATTAAACTTTAGTGTACAAAAGTAATTGAAATGTGTTTTAAACATTTGGTGAATTCACAATGGGGCCTCATTCCTGACTACTGACCTGTTGATAAGAAAATCTTCCATGGATGATATGGATGTAAATAGTGCCACGTGTTATGTGCAATGTAAATTTTTTTTTTTCAATTTATGTCTCAATAATATATTTTGTCTTCTTTACACAACACCGTCATCCTTATCCTATTTATCTATATATATATATATATATATTTGAGTTCCAAACATATCAGTTCTTCATATATATATTTTTTTCTTACTTGTTTGTTTTGCTGTCATGGAAAAAGAGAAAATTATATCAGATTGTTTTGCTGTCATGTTACCTTATTTGTTGATGTTTTTTTTTTTTTTTTTAATCTCATATTTTCCCTTTTTTATTTTTGTCTGTAAATGATCCTTTCCCATATTCAAAGGAGAAAAATTTAATCAAAACATAGTATAAACATTATAAGAACAATTTTTGAAAAATAAATAAATTATAAGAACTAACATATAGCATGAAATAGATCCAAAGCAACAAAATAATAATATAAAAAAAATCAAGGAGTTAAAGACAAAGAAATCAGATAAGATGAAAGATGAGACAAAGAAGAAGCAGATATGATCATTCATCTAATTTTCAATGATAATAACGTACCATATTTTGTGGCATTATTGATTATGTCACCAAATGCAAAGTAGTAGTCCAAAATTGAGTATTTGAATTCACATAATTTTGTAATCCGACGAGCCTCTACCGTGACGTTTGAACCACCAAGCAATCCGAAATTTAACCAAGTCCACAAAATAAACTAGGTCCACAGAATTTCCTTTTAAGATGACTTGGTTTCCAGTCTCCCAAATAGTCTGAACCACAAAATACTCAATTTTGGATTCAACCATAGTAGTAGTCTGAACACGAGATATTTTTTTTTTTATATGAAATTACTTATAATCTGAACCACATGCACTATTTTATTTTATTTTTGGCTTGAAAAAAGAGTGTGCTTTAGTTATACGTTAGTTGTCTAGTTGCTATCTAAGAATCATAGTTTGGCTTTCATGCAGCCAAGTTTTCAATGGTTCCACTACAATGTTGCTCAACCTTGGGGTGAGCTTTCTTTGTGTTGCTTTTTTGGCTGTGCGTTTGCCCCTTGGGTCTCTTGTATCCTCGATGTGGTTTTTCCGCTTGCTTTATAAAACTTACCGTTCATTAAAAAAAAAAAAAAAAAAAAAAAAAAAAAAAAAAAAAATTGCTTGCTTGAAGGAGACAATG
Organism: Acer saccharum; assembly: GCA_030490815.1. Lineage (NCBI taxonomy): Eukaryota > Viridiplantae > Streptophyta > Magnoliopsida > Sapindales > Sapindaceae > Acer > Acer saccharum. The sequence goes on from CM059866.1 coordinate 1,075,595, forward strand.
TGATTACTTATATGATAACAATTTTTACTTTTGGCTCGGCAGGATCCTGAGTCTTGACCTGTTCGGTTTTAGATTTCAAAAAAAATAAAAAATCATTTAGACTATTTAAATGTATTCAGATAAAAGATTAATGAAAATTTTTACTAGAAAATCTCACACAACATAATTTTATTACTGAAAGATCACACAAACAACTCCATAATGGACATTACATATATAGCTAACACAAAACCATCAAATATTAATAGTAATTCAAGACGGCAATTTATTTATAGATCCACACACCACTCCATAGCCCATATAGCACACATAACATACAATTTAAACAGTACCACAACTCCATCTAGATGACGCTTGATGGAAGATCACAATTACGTTCCTGGTTGTTGAAGCCGCGGCCAGATTTTCTGGAGGAAATCTTGGTTGTGGTTGCAGGCAGAATTTAAAGATCAAAGAGGTCCTTTATGGTATGAGGTGAAACAACATTATCTGGACCTCCATTCCACATTAGCTCAGCAAATTGGTAGTTGGCTTTGTCAGTGTGATGGCCACCATCAAAGAACACATATTCATTTGGATTGAAGCATAATTCATAGTCATTGGTTACATGTCCGCAACCGCTTCCTCGATGCGAACCTGCACCGCAGCACGATGTCCCTCCTTCCTTGAACCCTAATTATAATCGGGTGCGGAGTCAGGAATTTTTATTTAGAGAGATCATTAAAATATATATACCAAAACAAAATATTTAAGATATACAAGGTTAAATTTCTGAACCGAAATGTACCGTATTTTATAGGATCATTTACTCTATCTCCAGTTGCTTTGTGGTAATCAAAAAGTGAGAATACAGATCCTGTTAAACTGCTTTTCAATTCTTCAAGGGCTATAATTAACTGAGAGTTGTGTAGTTTTGTCAATACATTAGGTCTTCCAGCACAGGCATCAGTACTGATGTTGTACCTCTGTTTATACATCGGCAAACAACCCAATGGTGACACGTTTTGGATCATAAATTTCCTCCCTCCAATATTGTATATATTCTGTAATTAAAAATGAGGAAAATTGATTTATTCTCTAATCAGAAATTATATAACGTTGTGAAATTGGTTTCACAAAATTACAAAATAAGATATTTACTAGTATAATAATGTTGAATCAGGTCCTCAGTGTAATAACTTCAATCACGAATTTTTTTTTCTCAGGACCTATCTAACCACTAAAAACATTAAGGAAAAAAAAAAAAAAACCCAAGCTTTAATAAATATTATGATACTTCCAGGTCCATGCACCAGAGGATTTCTATTTTGGACCACAAAAATAATTATAAAAAGAGAGATTATTATGATAATCTTACCTTGATTTCTTTTTTGAACTCAACAAGAACTGTGTCAATGTGTTCTAGCTGCTCTGATTGGTTGGAATGTGGGAAGTTTGTGATGAATGAGAAGTGATTATTTCCACCCATAGAAATCAAGTAAACAGCATTTGCGAGTCTCTTATTGGCTTCCTCCTCACCCAGCTCTGCTTTATATTTTAATGACAAATTCTTAAACAGTTCTACTTGCTTCCCAAAGTAAATCTGAAAAAAAAAATGATTGTTATATATACTTATCTAACTTAACAACTTAAAACTTTTCGATTAAACGGTAATATTTAAGATGGTATATATCACATCGGTTGCTCGGGAGTTCGAAAAACAATATATTTATCCTCCTCTCTCTTTCTCAATTTTCTGTGGCACATATTAGACCATGTTATATGGAAAAGTGGAACAGATAAGTACATGTCTGATCATCGATTTTCTATTATCAGTTCGTCCTGATAATAAATATATCAGGACGAAGAATATGGACCCCTAGATTTACGTACTTTGACTCAAAGTGTATGCACTTGTCAAAACTTCTCAGTAATCTATGGTCCATATTCTTCATCCTGATATATTTATTGTCAGGACGAACTGACAATAGAAAGACTGTATCTATAATAAACACCATGCATGTTGCACATGAGACGTTGCGCTTGGATGTTAGTAGATCTCATATCTTGAATACTATAGTGGAGTTTAAACTTTAAACTAATTTAAATAAAGTACAACTTTTTTTTTTCATTTTTTTTTTCCAGGATAAATGCTTTTTAACAAGGGTGCTGATATTGTCATATATAAAACTAATTAGTACACTCATATTTTATTAAAATTTTTAATTATAAAAATATCTCTATAGAAATTAACCAATAAAGACAAATTACTTTAATTAAAAATAAACCGAATACTATGTACACTCATATCTTTAACTATATCTCTTTATATAAAGATGTGGGATTTTATTTATTTTATAGAAGTTGTCAAAATGGAAACATTTGCATTCATACCGCTTCAGGATTTGAATCAAAAACACCTGCTCCACCCGAAGCAAAGTTAGCCCCATTAGTGAAATCTGCCTCCGGCTCCAAAATTGGAGGAATAAAAGACATATTCAACTTGCTAGCTGCAATATTAATCAAAATCAAAATTAAACAGTTGTTGATCCACATGCATTTTTAAAATACCGACCCTTCCGATGACTTGAGAATTTAAATTAAACTACAATCTTCTTACCAATAAAATCAGGAGGTGCACGACCATCAGAGAATCTCCCAGTAGCATGATTGAAAAAGGTCGTTCCAAATGGTTTATGATACACCGGAATATATTTACCTGGTTCTACAATGTATTGATTGTTTCCGACATCGTAGAGCGAATCCCCAAAAATGAAAAAGTTGTAGTTGGCATAGCAAGTGAAAGGGTTGAGAAGGATGACACTAACACATAAACCTATCACAAAGAGCAAATAACTTGGATTTGCCATGACCTAGCTAGTTACTCTATTTTCTTCTCAAAGCTTCAATGTTTTTTTTTTTTTTTTTTTAATTTTCTCTTGGTTTTTCTAAGGCTGGTCATCATCGCTATTTATAGGGATATATGCATCATATGCATTCATGCAGTAGCTTAATTTTTTTTTTTTTTTTTTTTTCAATTGTGTTTTGGTGGTCCTATTAGTAATTAATTATTTACTAGTGACCACAATTTTTGGACGTACCTTAGTGTCTGTTCTTGACCCCAAGTCCCTAGACAATGCCAACTTGACTAAGCCATGAGCTACTTTGTTCACTGATCTCGAAACAGAAGAAACACTCGACAAATAAAAAGAATCCAACAACACCAAACACTCCCTAATAATTAAACCAACATCATTAGGACACGGTTAGTTATGATTAAATTTTTAGTGATCACAAATATCGATCAATTAAAAATCACAAATATGGTCACAAGAATTGTATACTTTTGGATTTTTTTTTTAACAGCATTTTATCAAAGCCACAATGGGCAGGCAAGGAGCCAAACAACAGAGCAAAAAACAGAGCCTTGGTTAACACATCAACCAGGCATCAGCAAGCCTAAACAAACCACAAGCCACAACGACAACAAAAGCCACCGCCTGCCTAAGAAACTCCAAAAACAACAACAAAAGGGCAAAACACATGAAAAACGAAAGCAAAGACCAGAGGCTCTTGACACAAGCACCAGTCCTTCTGGAAACATAAATAATAAGCAAAGACCAGAGGCTCTCGAACTAAAGGTCACTCCTGCGCCACCAAACAGCTCCCCACACTTAGAAGCTAAACTTGAGACTAGCCCCTCTTCCAAACAACCTTGAGACTAGCCGTTGTCATCTTCTTTCCCTCTAGCAATTCGGTCCGCCAACTCTTCTTCCACACCATTGAAATTGCAATTATCTAATCGATTACACCATACTTTTCTCGTGGTGGTCCTGTGCTAAGCTTTATTTTTGGAAGTATTGTATTACAATGTCAGAGTGTGGGGTCATCTTAAATTATTTATGTATATATATAGGCTAGCTCTTTCAAAACAATATTCTTGGGGTACAATGATTTAACTTAAAAAATATATATATATATATCTAACACTATCCGAATCATCGGACCTAACGGGATCAATCGCTACAATTGGAACCATGCATGGAAGAGGAACTTCTATATGAAATCTCCAACTAGCAGGCTACTTGGGTCTTGGTGATACAATGATTAGCTTGAACAATACAAACTTTACATGCATTTGTCTAATACATTTGGTATACATACGAGGGTTTGTACATTAATTTTAGATTGGATTTAATTAAAAACGTGTCTCCAATTAGCAAATCGATTTCACCCATTTTTTACTCGTGGTGGTCCAGATCGAGCTCTATTTGTACCCAAAAGAGATTATCTTATCGAGATATTTTTTTGTAAATTTTTTGTATATGAAATTATTTATAACCTGAACCACATGCACTGTTTTTTTTTTTTTTTTTTTTCTTGTAAAAAGAGTGTGATTTAGTTATACGTTAGTTGCTATCAAAGAATCATAGTTTGGCTTTCATGCAGCCTAGTTGTCAATGATTCCACTACAATGTTGCCTCAATTTGCTTGCTGTGATTACTTATGCTTAATTTACTTGCTTAAATTATTGTGATTCTATAAACAAACATCCAATTGACTTGAGTAGTTGAGTATGAACAATTTTTACTTTAGGCTCAGCAGACTCCCGAGTCCTGACCTGTTCGGTTTTATATTTTAAAAAAATAAAATAGAATAATTAAATGTATTTAGATAAAAGATTAATGAAAATTTTGACTAGAAAATCTCACACAACATACTTTTGGTACTGAAAGATCACACAAACAACTCCATAATGGACATTACATATATAGCTCACACAAAACCGTCCAATATTAATAGTCCATATAACATACAATTTAAACAGTACCACAACTCCATCTAGATGATACTTGACGGAAGATCACAATTACGTTCCTGGTTGTTGAAGCAGCGGCCAGATTTTCTGGAGGAAATCTTGGTTGTTGCTGTGGGAAGAATTTCAAGATCAAACAAGTCCTTAATAGTATGAGGTGAAGTCATATTATCTGGACCTCCAGTCCACATTAGATTCGCCATTTGGTAATTGGCTTTTTCAGTGTTATGGCCACCATCAAAGAACACATACTCATGTGGATTGAAGCATACTTCATAATCACCGGTTTCCCCTCCGCAACCGTGTTCTTCCTAATCCACCCTGCCAATGTTACCTTGCAAATAGATGTCACCACAAGAATCACAAGAAAACGTTTTAAAGTCAATCTCATATCCTACACAAATTGTTATATATCAAAAATGAGAAAAACTATTCATTCCTATAGTTTTTTGGGTTGCTTAATCAACCGCTTAATACATTTTTTCCTAGTCCACCCTGCGGCACAGGTTCGCATCGAGGAGACAGTTGCGGAGGGGAAACCGGTGATTATGAAGTATGCTTCAATATTAATAGTAATGGATTTGCGGAGGAGACAGTTGCCGTCTTGAATTACTAAGTTATATGGACTACTAATATTTGAAACACTTTATTTGGTATTTGTAAATTGTAATGCACTAATGGATTTTATTTTGTATTTTTAATGGAATGTTTGTTTCTTTAGTTTAATTTATAATTTTTAGTCAAATTGGGAAATTGGATAATGAGGGAACAGGAGAAACGGGAAAAATGGGGAATTGGGGTTACCTCCCCCTAAAATTTCCCATCCCCATCCCCATCCCCATCCCCATTTTCCCCAAATAGGGGATGGAAAAATGGGGATGGGGAAAGGGTCTGGGAAGTGAGGATGGGGATGAGACCTATATCCATCCCCATTCCCCAAATATGCAACTATACTCATTCACCACACACAACACATCCACCAAGAACACAAACCAAAAAACCCATTTTTGAAAAAATAAATAAAAATAAAAGACAAACCTGGACACATATTGTCTGCATTTATTGTTGCTTCAAACCTAGACATACTTCCAACAAGAAACACAACACATCACAAAACAGGTCTCTCTCTTTTGAAGTTTGAAGAAGAGATAACGGGTAGTTGTGGGAGGAGGGGAGCAATGAGCTGGACGGTGGATCTCCACCGGATTTAATTTTTTATAAAAAAAATTAAATCACCAAACACCAAACACCAATCACCAAGAACCCAACCCAGAAAACCCAACTCAGACTGGATCTGATTCGAAGAGAAATTTTTTTAGTTTTGTTTAATTATATTTCTTTTTAAGATATAATTTGTTGAATGAGTGAGAGAGAAAAAGATTAGAGAGACACAGAGATGGATTCGAGAATTAGGATCTAGATTTTTATGCGGGATCAAATAAAAAAATTTGATAAAAAATAAGATCTCGTATTCTGGTGGAGATCCAGATCTTATTTTTTAATTTTTTTGTTTTATAAAATTTTTTATTTTTAATTTCTATTTTTAAATTTAAATTAAAAAAAAAAGAAATATCTCCACCATTCATCTTTGAGATGGACGGTGGAGATCAATATTTTTTTTTCTTTTTTTAATATATTTTTCATTTAATAAATAATTGGAGGGTTAAATGGTCATTTTCTGATTATATTTAAGGATAATAAGTTCATTTGACCATGGTCAAACCTTCTTTGGATGGAATGTAACAGAAAGGGTATATAAGTATATTATGCATTCTTTCCATTTTAAGGGGGAGATCGGCCAACATGGACAAACCCTGTCCTCACCTTTCTAATAGGGCAAAGGTCAGGGGGCAAAATGATCCCTTTTCCAAAAATAAAAGAAAATGAAAAGCTTTGGAATAGATAATTGCTGTTTGTAGAACTGCAAACTGTATTCTTTTAATAATCCTTTAACATTACAAATGCATCATCACATTTATAGGAGGATAATTTCAGAGAAACATTTTAAGAACTTTGCCTCATTTATTTTCTTGGAAAATATCATGGTCCAAAACTTGCAATTCCAAGATTACAAATTATTATTATTTTCAACACATTTTACATTCAAGTACAAGATCATAAAATAATAATAATATTATTATTATTATTACAAATTAAACAGTTGTTTCATGTTATAAGGCCCTGTGATTTTTGTGTCTCCATTCCAGAGAAGCTTTGCTAATTGGAAATTAGCACTTTCTGTAGTATGCGCTCCATCAAACCACAGATACTCTCCAGGATTGCTGCAAACTTGATACAATTTTGTTCCATTAATTGTTGTCCCTCCACAATTCCCTCCTCTATATGCTCCACTGCCACAACATGCTGCCTTCCCCTCTTTGAACCCTTCACAAATAAATCACGAAAGACGGATTATATATAGAAATTCTAAGGTTCTGATGACCGAACGTACGTATAGACGTCTGCATTAGAGAATGACTAATAATAATAAAAATTTTAGGTCGTAAGTAACCTACCATATTTGGAAGGGTTGTTTACTCTGTCACCAAGTGCATTATAGTAATCAAATATTGAGTATTTGAATCCTGGTAAGTGGCTCTCTAACTTGTTAAGAACTATAGATAGATATCTGTTGTGTAGTCTTGCTAGTAAAGAGGGTTCTTCTGCACAAGCACTTCCAAGTTTTGAATCAAAAGTTTTCATGGCTGGTAGGCAACCTAGAGGCCCTGCATTTTGAAATGCAATTTTCCTTCCTCCCAAATCATATATTTCCTGCAAATGCAGAGAGAACGATTAACGAATTGATTCTAACTGTATTTGATATACATCACGGAAAAATATATAGACAACATGCGTATGCTTACTTTGAGCACAGATGTCAAGTTGGCAATGACCATTTTGACAAACTTTCCTTTGTGGTATTGAGAGGCATTGGGGTATGTTTGATAAAAGCTGAAGTAATCATTGCCTCCAATACTAAACAAATAAACAGCATCATTCAACACTTTTTTGGCTTTTTCATCACCTAGTTTCTGCTTCAGTGACTCCTTCACAGCCTTAAAGTAGCTCAGCTGCAACCTCAGTTGTATCTGAAAAATAAAACACTTAATCCACCAAAACAACTTCAATAATATCCAACAAAATCAAAATTTAACAAATTCGCATACCGTTCCAGGGTGAGTTTCAGAAAGAACACCAGCTCCAGCAGAAGCAAAATTAGCCCCGTCAGTGAACCGATGTGTGCCCGGTTGTAGATATGGTGGAAGTATAGGCAACTTTGCAAATTGAGCTGCAGACAATAATTGTTACATATGATCATGTAATTTACAGAGTGTAATTCACTAGATTATTGATTAATGAAGGTATAATAACATATCTAATTATGCTGCTGTCTTACCAATTAAATCAGGGACAGTTCGGCCATCGGAGAGTCTTCCGGTGGGGTGTTTGAAGTAGGTTTCTCCATAAGGTAACATAGTTGCTGCGACCTTCAGTTTGGTGTCATTGAGGTACTTGTTGTTTCCAGGATCAAACAATGAGTCCCCAAAAACAAACAAGGCCTTGCGTTGTTTTGAATAGCACTTCACTGGCTCAACAAGAAGAATGGTTGCAAGGATCATGATAATCTCACAGAAAATGAAGCTCAGATTTGCCATGACTGATCTGATCAGTTTCTACAATAGAAGACTGTTTGCTAATTGGTTCCTCTAGTTTGTTCATCTAGCTATTATATATAGAGAATACGGCCTTCTCATCGTGTGTGAGTACTGAGTATTCACACTTTATTTTCTAGTCGTTCCAGATCGCAGAATCAGTTGTCTAGATTGAAAAATCAACATAAATTAGTTGTCTAAATCACGAAAATCATTCAAATTTTAGAACCAATTATCCAAGTCACAGACCAGACAAAGAACACGGAAGAAAAGTACTAGTGGTCCATCACAAAGCAAAAAGAGGTAATTTTTGTGGTCGGAAGAGGTGTGGAAATTGGAAGAAAAGTTTGACTTGCTGATAGGTCATGTAGGCTTGTGGCCATGTCTTTGGCCGGTAAGATGTGAACACGAGACACTACATACCAAACTGAATGAGTGTCTTTTACCAGCAAGCCACATTGTATGGTGTCCGTTAGATGTGACATTTAAAGAGAGTTAATTATAGTGCTGAATTGAAAATAAATTCTTGAATTTTATTGACAGATAAAGGAAAACACAAGTGGATATACATGGCCAAAATCTAAAAAGAATTGGACCTTGCAAGCTTTAAAGCCAAGACATCCTACATGATATATCTATTAATCTATATAGCTGAAGTACTTGTTATAAGATTTGGAGTCAAATTAAGCTCAAACAATTTCTTGACATTGTAATGAGGTCCTGTGACATCTCCTGTTCCATTCCATAATAGCTTTGCTAATTGAAGGTTGGTCATCTGACTATGATGCCCACCGTCGAAAAACACATACTTGCTGGGATCTTTGCATAAATTGAATTTGATCCCTCTGTATCCTCCGCTGCAGTCCTCTCCGTTCAGCTCTCCGGCACCACAACATGCTATCTTGCCTTCCTCAAAACCTTAGTAAAATTACATATCAAGGGAGCAAATATAAATGTGAGATAATTACAACATATATGGTCTCGATCGTTAATGAAAATAATGTGAGAATTATTATACCATATTTTCTGGAATTAAGAATTCGGTTTCGAAGAGCATTGTAGTAATCAAAAACTGCATAATTGAATCCTGGTAAATGGCCCTCCATCTCCTTAAGAGAAATAGACAAGAATTTGTTGTGTAAGGTTGCATGCCTCATATATCTCTCCACACAATCAACATTAAATTCCCTAGTAGTTTGTCTGGTTGCTGGCATGCAACCCAATGGTCCAACATTTTGGAATGCAAATTTCCTTCCTCCTATTGCATATATTTCCTGCAAGAAAAATCACAAGCAAAATGTGCGGACATATTGCCAGACTGAATGAGTGTCCTTTACTACCAAATCACATTGGGCGGTGGTATTGTCACATCATTTGTAATAAATCACAAGCAGGTAGCATTTAAAATAAAATAAGTAGGATATTTTATTACCTCAATTGTTGACATTAAGTTGGTCATGACTCTCCCTACTAGTTCAATCTGCTTAGACACAGTTGGATTTGTGTTCTTATAATTGAAATTCAAGTAGTCATTACCTCCGGAGCTAAATAAATATACTGATCTCCTCAAAATGTTTTTCGCTTCTTCATGACCTAGTTTTTGCTCCATTTCTGTTGCCAACTTCTTGAAATATCCCAATTGAGTTGGAAGATTCATCTGATAAGAAAATTTATTGGTTGATACATACCCGATTTGGTATAGTAAAATATTCACTCATGTACTTCTTTCACTCTATCATAGACAAATTTTAATTAAGATCACGCGCATTATCATGAAGATCAAAGTAGATAAAATTTTACTCTAGGAATCGGTCTATATATGGTGTGGACAAATAGTTTAATATATAGGTAGGGAAGGGCGGAAAAAGAAATTACCAGATTAGTACTATTAGTGTTGAGAACACATGATCCGGCTGAAGCAAAGTTAACTCCATCCAAAAATTCTGCTCCCGGTTGCAGGAATGGTAGAGGTAGACTCAATTTTGCAAATTCAGCTGCAGCCATGTAACAAATTTTTTGATTAATTAATCAAAATGTTACAACAACATTATTTATAACACACTTTAAATCTACCTAACAAAACTGTTGTCAAAACTAGCTATATAGCTAGATTGGTTTTTTTTGGGGGAGTATACTTTTGGTATCATTTAAAGCACTTTTCAATCGGTTTCAATTGGTTTCAATTAGTTTCAATTAGTTTCATGTTCAAGTTCAAGTTGCCGCAACACACAGGTTATATTTTAAGCCAGTTTCAATATGAAGTGCTTATTAAGTACTGACTTATTGAAAGAAAAATGAAGCACAAGCCTAGGTACTTAATAAGCACTTCTCCAAAAAGCAGAGAAAATAAAACACAGTTTAAGCTAACCTAAAAAAACGTCTGAAACTGATGTGAAATTAGAGTGAAGTGGTGATGTGTATTTGGGGCAATTCAAAAGTTCTTTTCAGTCTGTTTGAATTTGTAATATTCGGCTAATTATATTATAGTTAAAATTATTATTTTATTTTATTTTATTTTTTTACAGTGTTTTCAGAAACATTTAATTGGATGTTTTTTTTCCCAGAAACAATAAAGAATAATCAGTTTTGAGACAGATATTTGACAACAACGACAAGTGATTTAGATTAGAATCTAACTATTAATAACTACTCCTACAATCATATTATAATTATAGTTTTATTAGAAAAAGTACTTATCCTAAAAGCACTTCCAAATTACACACTATATACTAAGAAATTAAATAACAATGAATATAATGTCTTACCAATAAAATCAGGAACTAGACGGCCATCAGAAATTCTGCCGGTGGGCTTGCCGGGAAAGGTGATGCCATACGGCCACAGGTCTCCGGGAACGTAGTCGGTTTCAGGATTGGCCACAAGGTACTGGTTGTTGCCTGGATCAAAGAGTGAATCTCCAAACACAAACAACTTCTTCATACTATTAATATTGTTTTCGGAACAGTGTATTGAGCTATGAAGTGTTAGAATTATTATGGAAAAAATGAATTTGCTTGGAGTTGCCATGAGAGTGTTTGCTGGTTTTCCTCCCTCTTTTTTTAATTTGCTTGATATGAATATATGATATTTACAGTGCTTTTGTCATTAATTTGTGGTCCTTCTTCTTTATTATTATTATTTTCATTTTTTTTTTGCATGATTGATATCACGTGTAGTTTAAATATATGTCTGTTTATGATCTGTGATTTGTGAATGGGTCCAAATTTCCAACATCACTTATAACTTTATGAACAAATTACCATATTGTATGTACTACACTATACATGGTCCTTTTAAAAAAATAAAAAAAAAATTGGACTGATTTGAGAGGAAAAAGCATCACAAGCAATCTAATGCTGAAAAACCCTTAGGCAGTATCCAGAACTATCCAAACCGGCCACCGACCAGAAAAGTGGCACGCATGCCACACAAGAAAATAAAAACATCAAGAAAAAATGAAAAAGACTTCAGACCCATACAGTCATTGCCCACCAGCGAAGAATAGAAGGAAGGAGCGGAACACCACCCAGAATCAACCTCTAGACCCAAAGTATGCTTGGAAATAGCATCTGCAACCTAATATATTGCCTTCCCTAAAAAATGGGATACCTGAAACTCCATCTGAGTCTTTATCTGGTGCGAGAATACCATATGTATATATATTTCTTCATACGGGATTGATTGCATAATATTGGCCGGTTTGGCACGGCTTTTAAAATCCAATTTTCGGCTTTTTGGATCTAAAACTGTTCAAAGGTATTTGTTGTTAAGTGTTTCCTCTAAATCTGTGTAGTTACGCTGGTCAATTATTGTGCTCATTAAGAGGGCTGAGGCCAATCTGTTAAAAGATGCTTTTTCCTTTACAAATTGCAACATATACATCCACTGTATACTTGGTATCAAAATGACAAATGAAGAATTTTTATTTATTTTTCAATTTTTTAAAGAACTGGCAATAATTGAGAAGAACTAAATCAATAATAAAAGGGGGACACTAGAAGAACGTGGTAGGGAGAAGTTTATTTGTGGATTTTATTTTTGGTTGTTCTTTAAGGATTTGAGTTTTAGTTTTGATTTGTGGGATTGAGTTTTGGTTTTTGTTTGTTAAGTTTATTTTTGTATTATGTTTAGGGGTTGAGAAAATGTAAGAGAAAAAAAAAAAGGACTAATTGCACAAACACCCTTGAGTTTAGGTATAATTGCATGTATATGGAATTTTTACCCATAATTGCACAAACATCCCCTATAATTAGTTGACTTCGTTAAATCTAACCATTGACCACAATTTTAACCAAAAAATGACCAAAGTGCCCCTAGTTACCTATTTTATTATTAATTATATATATACTTTATTTTTTTTTTTGACAATTTATATATATACACTTAAAATAATAATTATATACAATACTTAATTTATTTATTTAACAATTTTTATAATCCATTTTTAATCCATTTTTTACATTTTTATAATCCATTTTTTTAAATAAATAAATTAAGTATTATATATAATTATTATTTTTAAGTATATATATAATTATTTTTTTAATTATATATATAAATTGTCAAATATATATATATATATATATATATATATATATATAATTAATTATAAAATAGGTAACTAAGGGCATTTTAGTCATTTTTGGTTAAAATTATGGTCAAAGGTTAGATTTAACAAAGTCAACTAATTACAGGGGATGTTTGTGCAATTATGGGTAAAAATTCCATATACATGCAATTATGCCTAAACTCAGGGGATGTTTGTGCAATTAGTCAAAAAAAAGATTGATATATATTTTTTTTCTGTCTTTTTTGTTTCGTTTTTTAATTATTAATTTAAATAATAAAATAGGTAACTAGGGGCACTTTAGTCACTGTGGGTTAAAATTGTGGTCAACGGTTAGAGTTAAAGGAAGTCAAATAACGGAAGGGGATGTTTGTGTAATTATGGGTAAAAGTTCCATATTCATGCAATTATGCCTAAAATTAGGGGTCATTGGTGCAATTAGTCCTAATAATAATAATGTCTTGATTGTACGTATATATTGTCAGTGATACATGATTTTCACCAGCTGGCTTCCATTAAACTAAAGTAATTGAATTGTGTTTTTAACACAATGGGGCCTCATTGTTGACTACTGACCTATCGATGAGAAAATCTTCCATGGATTTGTCACACGGATGATATTGATGAGACAGATCCAATTAAGTAGTGCCATGTGCTATATGTAATGTAAAAAAAATATTTTCAATTTATGTCCCAATAATGTTCTGCCACGTGTTATTTTAAAAATAAAAGTTATATTAAATCACTAAATATAATATATAACTTCTTTTTGTTTTCTTTACACAACAAAGTCATCTCTCTCCTATTAATCTAGATATATATATATACGATCCCGATTCTATCAGGATGCACTGATATAACTTTATCAGGATATTGAATGTAAGCCACTCATTTATAATAGTGATTTGACAAGTGCATACATACCAAGTCAAAGTATGTAAAACGAGTGGCTCACATTCAATATCCTTATATAATTCTATCAGTGCGCACTGATAGGATAATTTCCGTATATATATATATTTTTAACAACTTAATAAAGTATAAGTCTGGTTTGTAAAATTGTTTTTCTTATTAGACCATGTATATTTGTTTATAGAGGAGGTTATTAAAGAAAAAAAATGCCACGGTGTCACCCAAAAGTCCAAAAACTTCAAGATAATTAAATTCCTAAAATCTATCTAAAATTAAAGTATTAAACATTTTGATTAATTATTATTTTTGTTTGATAAGATACAGAGATTGATTTGCTTTTGTTGCCTTCAGGTGAGAGTGAGACTGATAGCTAGGCAGAGTCAAATATTTGACAACTTGTAGGTCATGGCTGTTGGTTCTGTCTGTTTAGTTTGAAAAATAGGTAGAGACAGTGTATGCATATATATGGTTGGTTTTACTTTTTATGAAAAAAAAAATTACAACAATTTACATAATTTCAGTAGAGTTTTCTAATGAATTTCAAATAAGTGAGAAGCACTATTTGTAATTTAACCAAATTTTGTGAAATATATGTTAATAAAATCTCCCCATATAAAACATCAATCTACAAATTGTAAATGATTGTTGATTAGGATCTTCTCAGCACCAGAAATGATATGAAAATTCATCAAGTAATTACCCAAAAAGAAATTTATTTACTAGCTAGCTAGCTATATACATGATATATATATGGGTCCATGGGACTCCCAATAAACAAGGAATTGAAGTACTAATAATAATTCTCAGAATTAATAAGCTACAAAAATTTGAAAACTAATTATTAACTAATTAACTATGGAAGATCAAAGAGTTGTTTGAGATTATAAGGTCCAGTGATGTTTGGTTTTCCATTCCATAGAAGCTCTGCTAATTGGCGATTTGTTCTCATAGTTGTATGTCCACCATCAAACAACACATACTCATCTGGATGACTGCATACCTTGATTGCCTCTTTTCCATCACGTCCTCCTCCATTTCCAATGCATGCAGTTTTCCCTACCTTGAAACCTTCAAAAAATAATCAACCACGGAAAATATTAATTAGGGCGTGTGTTGATGCGATAAAACCATTGGTTTCAATGATAATAACGTACCGTATTTTGTGGCATTATTGATTCTGTCACCAAGTGCATAGTAGTAGTCCAAAATTGAGTATTTGAATCCTGGTAACTTGTTTGACAACTTCTTGAGAGCATTAGACAAAGCTTTGTTGTGTAGTTTTGCATGTGATGAGAATTTACTTGAACAACTGCCCTTCAGTTCAGGGTACATTTGCTTTATCATAGGATAGCAGCCTAATGGTCCAACATTTTGGATCGCAAATTTCCTCCCGCCCTTTCCATAAATTTCCTGTCAAATACAACCAAATTAAATAATTACATAAAAAGGACACACTTTAAGGAAATACATGTTTTTTATTGGAGTAAATTTTAGTTCTAAGATAGACGTAGCATGTTTACAACCGTTTAATAAAATTATTTGATGTGTATATAACTATATATGCAGAGTCATGCATATCATGTTTTGAAACTTGATTTCAAAATTACCATCATAATCGGTAGTTTTTAAATAAGAATATACGGTACACACAATAATATTTTACTGATAGTTCGTACAAATGATGTGGTATGCCAGTCTCGTTGATGCAATTTTTGGTTTTTTTAGAACGAACACGATTAATTAGTGAGCTTACCTTGAAACCACTAGTTAAGTTAGCTACAACCATGCGCATGTATGAAATCCTCTGAGATTGAGTAGCATTAGGGTTATCAGTGTTGAATCCAAAGTAATCATTGCCTCCCAAGCTGATCAAGTAGACTGATCTCATTAACAATTTCTTGGCCTCTTCATCTCCTACTTTCTTTATTATCGACTTTGCCACCTTATCAAAATTTGATAATTGAACTTTCATGTGCATCTGAACAAAAAAAAACAACACATATATAACCAATAGATTATTAAAATTAAAAAACCAACTCTATAACGTTACAAAACCAGCTTTATATGTTACAATATTAGAGTTGATTGTGTAACAGGAAAACACAAAATATGCTGATTTTATTTTTCCAAAACAATCTTTGACTTAGAGAATTTTTTTGTGTCTGTACAGTCTTTGTCATGTTTTAATAGGCAGAACAATTAAGCATAGGATGTCATGATATGTGGTAAAGGAAAAGTCAAGAGTTATTCAGAGCTCTTTAGTTTTGAACCACAGAAATTTAAATGGAAAGAAATTCATGATGATAAGTGATGTCTTCCAAGAATTCACTCAACTTTATGTCATGTGTAAAAATAAAAATAAAAAGTTAACCATTGAAAAAAGTAATAAAAGACTGAAAATAATTTCAGGGAATCCAGAAGAGAAAAGACAGATTATTCCCAGCTTATTTCCATAATAATTTTAATTTATACCAAAAAAAAAAAGCTCACCACTCCAGTAGAATGTTCTTCAAGGACACGAGCACCAGCAGAAGCAAAATTGACCCCATCACTAAAATTCGATCCTGGTTTCAGAAATGGTGGTGGCACTTTCTTGTTTGCAAACAAGCCTGCAACATTCAAGCCAAAACTTTATTATTATTTTTTTTCGAAAAGTCTCAACGGCACGAAGAAATTTATTTTAAAAAAGAAATACAAATCATGAATTAAAATTACCAATGAAATCAGGAACAATGAGGCCATCGGATAATCTGCCACTAGAGTGGTTGTGCATACTCATTCCATAAGGATATGAAGTTGCTGGACTTGTGGATCCATTCATGAGATACTGATTGTTTCCAGGATCAAAGAGAGAGTCTCCAATCACAAACAATAATTTATGTTGATGATCAGCTCCATAGCAGCCATTGATTGTGGTCATCAAAGTGGTTGAAAATATCATCATCATCACACAGAACAAGAAACTAGTTGGCCTGGCCATGGATGACAAGTAATTATACGAACACAAGTAGCAGCTTAGCTAGCTAGATATATTTTTTTCTTCTGTGTTGTGGGTATATAATTTGGTGGATATTTATAGTTGAAGATGTAGTGTAATAAGATGTTAGAATTTGAAGTCGGCAAAATTCTTCTTCATAGGAATGGTCCACCATTAATTGTTTTGCTCTTTACGTGGGTAATGGGTTTGCAGATCACTTTCAATCTCTTGTAAGAGAGCGTTTACTCTTTAGCAGGATGCATATACATCTCCCGTTGAAATCGTTGTTACGCGTAATAAGATTGACCATGTGTACATTATGTATAATACATCCCATTCAAGGGTGGAGCCCTTCAGGGGCTTGGGTGGGCTACAGCCTACCCAAGTTTTTTGAAATTTTTTCTATGTTTGAATTATTATTTTTTTATTTTTTTTTATAAAAACAAATCGATTATAGCCCAAATAAAATAGTTGCAGACAACCCATCTAAAATTCAATCTTCATTTTTAAACTAAAGGCCCAATAACTTTAAACATAATAAAATAAACCCAACAACCCTACTAGCCCAATTGCCCAAACAAATTGTTATAAAATACATTGTCTTTCTTTTCTTCCATTTTATATTGAATTTATTAATTAATAGAAATGGTAATTATTTTGAATTTTAATTTTGTGATGGTATGTCAAAGCTTAAACTTATCAATTGTGAATTTGTGACGATTTTTTTATTGGACTTGCAATAAAAAATTAATAATAAAATTTAAAGATTATTCTTTGTTTTTAAATGTTTATTTATGTTATTTTTTTTATCGTATGTTATAATGTCAAATATTCATCACATTTTTAAATCAAGTAAACAACAAACTATACAGTCTTTTTTTAATAAAAGTGGGAACTAATCTACAAGTGATGCTCCTACTAGTAGTAGAGGTTTTGATGAGTCACATTCTTTTAAATGTTAAAGGTTTAAATCCGAAAAAGTTGATGCTTTTTTTTGAACGAGACCCGGGATTACGAAAACCAATTTGGATGTGTGATGTTAATCAATAAGATGAGGTTCGACGAACATACATAAACATGAGACTATTCCAACCAAGATTAGAATCCTATAAGCCCACATATAATGGAAACCAAAATCGGCGGTTTCAATATTCATGTTTTCAAAATTTAGATTAGCCCACCTCCAAAAAATTTTCTAGCTACGCCCCTGATCCCATTGCATCGAGATTTTTTTTACTTGTAGATGATCTTGAGTCAAGATGCTTAGTGCTCCTCACAGATGGGATAGCAGTGGACAATGTTGTCGACATTTATAAGAGTTTAAATTATTAGGTCAATTAGAACCAAGATTCATGTTAAATAATTAAATTTGTATAATTAACGACGGGATGAGATTGGTCTGGTGACAGAACTCAGGTTCGAGTCATTTCCCTCCCAAAAAAAACCTCAAATTTATGTAATGGTGTAATACTTTTTAAAAAAAAAAATTGTATAATTACCAAGAAATTTATGGAATTTAAATATATTATATATTGATAAAACAATATTTTTATGTTGAATTTTTTAACACAAAATACATTCGAAAGCAAATTTTTTAAAAGGAACCATTTGTAGATGTAAATTAGACATAAAAGAAAACGCAATTTTTGATGGGACCCAACAAGACCTAGCAATTAATTTTGGATATAACTCAAATAAGTACTTCAAAAATATAGGTATGGGTCCAATGCATACGTCATGCATGACGTAGGAAAACATTTAATAGTATGTGGAAACATGCACGAACATTCACACAATAGAAAAGCACTTTTCGATTTTTGATTCTGCTTACAACTTTTGAAACCTCATTGACAATGAAATTATATGGTCCTTATTTATTATTTAGTTGTCTGAATTATATGATTTTTTTCTACCAGTACGTCGTCGTCTTCCTTAATTAAATGGAAGGTAATGAGATTGATTGTTTAGCTAATGTTTGCTTGACAAATGTCATTTGTCAAGAATTTTATTTGTTATATCTACTTCTAGCTGAACTAGTTTATAATACACTTCATCATATTTGTCTATAAAATTAAAAGAATTATCTTTTAGACTATGTTTATAGCAGTGAATCTCATCAAATCTCTGTGGACTCTTGATATGATTGGTGTTAGATTTTTTTTTAAAAAATAGTAAGTTATTTGATGATGCTCCTCTCATATTTAGATTCAATTAATTGGACTTTTCGCATTCAATACGGTATGCATTGAAAATTTTCTCACACTTTATAATTTACATGTATTATGTATGTATATAGTCTTTTCAAAAACAAAAGATAGAAGGCCTTATAAATATATAAGATCAGACTAAATCAACTTAAATTTCTGACTTAATATTTTGATTTCAACATCTCAACCTTTGGATTAAGAATATATGAGCAAATGAGTGGACAGAAATTTAAGTTAGTTTAACTAACTCATATATATAATAATTCTTTAGTACGGTCTGGTCCTGGAATTTTTCGTCGGGTATTTAGAATTTTCACCTGTTGGAATTAGTGTCAATTTTTTTTATCAAATCCTCAGAATTCTCACCGGTTAGAATTTAATGTAATTTTTTTTTTACATTAACTCTAACTGGTTGAAATTCTAAAGGCTTGATGAAAATTTTTAGGACCAGACCTTACGAGAAAAGGACCCACAATTGAAAAGCTCACAAAAGCCTAGACCCACAATTGAAAAATCAATTTTTTTTTTCATCTTCTTTTAGGTACAAAGTATGGCTGTGTGAGAATTTAAAATCATCTATTACACAAAACAATTTCTAAAGGCATTGTAATATACTTCATTTATATAATATAAAAATAGCTCATTCCCATAAGGAAACAATATGAAGCATCTATTTAATATTATTAACAAATTTTTTATTTTTTTATTACAAGGAAGTCACACATGTCATCAATTTATTATGTGTTTTAAATTTTTATATTATATAATATAAAAATAACTACTTCTCATGAGTAAATGACATGTGGCATCTATTTAATGTTATTAACAATTTTTTTTTTCATTTATTTAATATTTATATCATATTATCATCCTATATAATCATCATATTATCATATATAAAAAATATAAAAATAGCTACTTCTTATAAGTTACACGTTTCATCAATTTATTATTTTTTTTATTTTTTTAATAATATTATCACATCAGTTCCGTTTACATTAGTGCGCACTGATGTAACTACATCAGTACCCATGGATGTGAACTACTGATTATGGAGAAGATTTGACAAGTGTATACACTTTGAGTCAAAGTATGTAAATCTAATGGTCTATATCCAACGCATTGATGAAGTTATATATCAGTGCGAACTGACTTGAACATTTTTAATTATCATATAATCATATCATATATCATATATAATAATATAAAAAAGATCTACTTCTTTTGAGGAAGCGACACGTGTTTTCAATTTATTATGTTTTTTTTTTTTTTTTAAATTTATATTATATTATCATATAATCATATCATATAATAAAAATAGCTTCTTTTGATGTGAGAGCGACATGTGATATTATTTAATGTCATTTTTTTTTTAATGAAAATCATATCATAATTATTAATTATATAATATCTATTAATTGGCTATTATTTGTAATAATATATAATAATTTTTTTTTTCTAAAAATATGAAAAGTATCTTCTGATCGTGACTCAAATGTTTCATATTTATTTCGTACAATAAATAACCATCCATTAAATTATATAATATTTATTAATTAGCTATTAATTGTAATCATAATTTATTTTTTCTAAAGAGCCTCTCATTCTCATAATTTCTTTCATGCAATAAATAATCATCCATTAATCTATATAAAATCTATTAATTAGTTCTTAATTGTTTTTTTTTTTGCCCTATAGAGATGGGGAGCCTCTTCTCCTTACAACTCAAATGTTTTATATTTCATTCATACAGTAAAAAATCATTCATTAATCTATATAATATCTATTAATTAGCTATTAATTGTAATAATGTATATATATTTTTTTCTAAATAGATAGAGAGCTTAGAGTAATGCTATATAATACAAATAATTAACCAAAATTTTAACTCAAATGATGTGGCAAGTGAGTTGCCATCACCACACACAACATATGATGATATGGTTAATTAATGAAAAAACCACTTGCCATATCATTTGGGTTGAAATTTATGCTAAATTTTTGAGTTGTCTATATTAGTATAATCAATATAATATCAACTCAAATGATGTGGCAAGTGAGTTGCCATCACCACACACAATATATGATAATGTGGTTAATTAATAAAAAAATCACTTACCACATCATTTGGGTTAAATTTTTGGGTTGTCTATATTAGTATAATCAATATAATATCAACAAATTTAAATTAAACAACCCTTCATTTTCCAACCATTCATTTCCAATCCATTTTCTGTAAATTAAAATTCACAATTGAAGAACGTGCTTCAATTCTTCCACAACTGAGTTTTAGAGATCAGAGAGAAAGACGAGTGAGGAAGAGTTATCTTATAGTGTATAAATAAATTACTTTTTTTTTTTTTTTTTTTTTTTTTGTTTTTTTTTTTGTAATGATCATATTTATATAGATGTTTGGGTTTGAATTTTTTTTTTTTGTTTTTTGTTTTTTATTTTTACAGAATACCGAATACGTGTCTGCACATCACAACTTCAAAAAGGTTATATTTCTTCAATTATTATTTATTAGTGTATCTGTATGTCATGGAAAATAAAAAATGCTTGATGTCTTTTCTTATTTACGGTTTAGATTTTCAAGGCATTCTGATAACGCATGTATGATAACGTATGCCTTTTAAAAAGGTATATAATGTCATAAATCTTTTTATCTATAATTTAGAATGTTAGATATCAATATTAACGATGTATCATATTGATTATAGTTTACCATCATATTACATATTTACTTATTAAAATATTAATGTATTGAAGATTCACTCTAATGTGGATCTATTTTGTAAATCTTTTTTATCTGAGGATTTGCATGTAATAAAAATATTATGAAAAAAAGAAAAATATATATTATTGGTTAAACCCCAAATTTAATCAAATCATATTGATTTTAATTTTCCATTCCTAATCTCAAAATAAAAAAGAAAAAAAATATATATTGTAATAGTTAAAAAAAAAAAAATCATGTCCACCAATTGCAATAGCTAAAAGAAAAAAAAATCTCACTTGCTAAGGGCAAGACATGAAAATGTACCATTTCCTTTTACAAGAAGCTTTGATGTGGGCCTTGGATCTCTAACGAGCCCGTCTGGGGGGTTTTAGCGGTTGCGCGGTTGCGTGTTGTGTTTCATCTGTGGGCGTGTGGTCTTTGTTATTCTTCGGCTTGGCCATTAATTTATTCATTTATGAATAAATTATGTTGTTCAAAAAAAAAAAAAAAAATATCCTTAAAAAAAAACCCTATATATAATATTAAAATATAACAATCCAAAGAAAATTTATTGAATATACATGCTTTGATTACACAGTGTATGGATGAAAAACAACATGAAGAGGAGAAAACTAATTTATGACTAATTCTATATATAATAATAGGGAGCCGATATTGACACCCATAAAACTTATTAGTACACCCATATTTTATTAAAAATTTTAATTACAAAAATATCCCAATAGAAATTTACTAATAAGGACAAGTTACTTTAATTAAAAATAAACCAAATACTATATATACTCATTAATTACACCCATATCTTGAACTATATTTCTTTATTAAAAAAAACTTACCTTTCAAAAAAAAAAAAAAAAACTTATGATAAACCCTAATTAAACTCTAATTTTATTTCAAGTATCAAATTTTATCATCATTACATGATTATTATATTGTTTTTGTCTTTCTTTTATGTATAGTTATAAACTCTATCAAAAAACAACATTTTTTTAACTATAGCCGTAAATATCAACAATTTGTTTTTTTTTTTTTTTTTAAGATAATCATAGATATCAATAAGATTTTTTTTTTTTTTTTGAGTAATGCTACTTTACCCAAATTTGGTGCCCAAATGACATGGCAACACTCTTATCCATTCATTTAAATCAAACAAATCTAATACAATCTAAATGAATGGACGAGAGCGTTGCCACGTCATTTAGGCACCGGATTTGGGCAAAGTAGCATTACTCATTTTTTTTAAGATAGCTGTATAAATAAGAGAATTACAAATTGAAAATATTTTGACCCCATATACATATTCCCTTTTATAAACTCCTACATTCGAGATATTTTCAAAAGTAAATTGGACCATCATTAAAAAAGGATTTAATTCCAAAAATAATATGATTTTTTTTATTTTTTATTTTTTATAAATTGGGTGTGGTAATAATTTAAGAGTGTTTAAAAATAATATGAATTAAAATGAATATATTTATTTCAATGAGGGTACTGTTGGCATTAAGATGGGTGTTTATAGTAATATTTAATTTTTAAATTTTAGACATGGGTGTACTAATAAGTTTTATGGGTGTCAATATCTGTACCCATAATAATATCTTTTATAATTTTTGGATATTATATAATAATATCTTAATATCAAACATATTGTTAGTCACATGATTAGAACAATAAAAGAAATTGAGAAGGAAATTCGAATATCTCCCATAGAAAATATTTCATTTGTCAGTTTTAGAGGAAAGAGATGGATCATATTACATGAGTGAATTTGATTTAATATTTTACCATAACAAAAAAAGAGTATTTTATTTTTTTGGCAAAATTTTATTACACAACGAATTTTAAATATTTTATTTTAATAAAGTCCGTCTAGGCTGGCACACTAGTATATAGATATAATCAAATAATCAATGCAGCTCATACCAGCACTATTAATGTATCAGATCAAATCAAAAGTCCATAGTCAATTGTATTTGAATGAGAACGAGAGCAGTTCAAGGATAGATGATCTATTGGGAAGTAATTAAAATGTACAAACTAACATATTTATAAACTCTAACATGCATAATCGAGTACATTACATAACTAAAACACAAAACCATCCAACAATTCAAGACGGCAATTTATTTCATAGATCGACACACGTAAAATTATACAATACAGATTTTTTTTTTTTTTTTTTTTTTTTTACATGATAAGTTATACAATACAACTTAATAAAGTTTAAGTCTGGTTTGTAAAATTGTTTTTCTTTTGGGGTTTCACCAGTTGCATATTAGACCATGTATATTTGTTTATAGAGGAGGTTATTAAAGAAAACATTATGTCACGGTGTCACCCAAAAGTCCAAAACTTCAAGATAATTAAATGGGTAAATTGCACTAACTTACTCTGACTATATGCATAATTACACTAAAATTGGAATTAATACTATAATTACATAGACTTACCCTTGACCGGTTGACTAACGGTGACTAACGATTGATCACCGTTAGTCAACCATGGAAAAGGTGGAAAGTTAGTTTTGCCCTTCCACTTGTATTTGAATAAATGAATTCTTCATCAAATCAAACAAAAATTCATCTTTTTCATTCTCAAACACAAATCAATCTTCCACAATACCAAACAAAAATTCATCTGCTATAATCTCAAACAAATAAAAAAAAATTATCAAAAAATAAAAGCATTCCATATTTTTTTTCTTCCGTAATTAAATTATTCAAACATAAATCCATCTTCTTCAATGACAAATATAGTCAATCTTCTACAATTTCAAACACAAATCCATATGCTCCAATCAAATTCCACATAAATAAAAAAGCACCTCTTCTTCATCAATCTAAATCATTATCTTTAATCAAATCATACTAAAAAAAAAAAAATCAGAAAACACTTGATGGAGTAGCAAATCTACAAAATTTTTAAAAAAAAAAATCTAGAAAAAGATTGAAGGAGCAAATATGAGATTGAGTCTACTACATCGCTCCATCTCTTTGATGGAATCGCTTCCATCGCTCCATCTTTGATGGAGTCCATTCCATCTCCATGATTGTAAGATGTAGAGGCTATCGATGGAGATCGTGAACCCAAAGAGGAGTCGATGATGACCATTGATTTCTTCAAGTCCGAAGACACACAGCTTTATCTATGAAGAAGATGACTATCTTTGTAAAATTGTTCACAATATCTCAGAGCTCCATCTTCGAGGGGAAATCTGGAAAGATCTCCAGTTTTTTGTTTTATTTTTGTTTAAAACAATTTAGGAATTTTTTTTAAAAAAAAAAAAAACCGATTTAGGAAAATCTTTCTAGAAAAAAAAAAAAGATTTAGGACTCTTCTCGTTTTATTTTGTTTGTTTTTCTTTTTAATAATAATAAAAAAAAAAATCATGTTTAAAAAACATCTAGAAATTAAGATGTTTGTTTTGAGTTGTTTTTCTATTTTTGAAACACTGATGAAAAGACGAATGATTGAAGATGAAAAAATATTTTTCTTTTTGTCTTTTAATTAATATTCATTATTCATTTTTCTTTTAATTAGTTTTTATTTTTTTTATTAATTTTAATTTTTATGGGATGGCTATATGACATGGCAATATAATTTAATTTTTATTAATTAGTTTGGATAAATTTACTTTTTTTATTAATTTATTATACTGTACGAAAAGATAATTTTTCCTCTCTACCATTATTGACTAACAGTAGTCAACCGTTGACCACTGTCAGTCAATGGGTTAGAGGGTATGTTTGTATTATTATGAAAACTTTTCCGGTTTTAGTGCAATTATACATATAATCAGGGTAAGTTAGTGTAATTTACCCTAATTAAATTCCTAAAATCTATCTAAAATTAAACTATTAAACATTTTGATTAATTATTATTTTTGTTTGATAAAATACAGAGATTGATTTGCTTTTGTTGCCTTCAGGTGAGAGTGAGACTGATAGCTAGGCAGAGTCAAATATTTGACAACATGTAGGTCATGGCTGTTGGTTCTAGCTGTTGGTCCTGAAATTCGTATTTGATTATCCGCGGTCTATTTAGTTTGAAAAATAGGTAGAGATCGACAACGTATGCATATATATGGTTGGTTTTACTTTTTTATGAAAAAATTACAACAATTTACATAATTTCAGTAGAGTTTTCTAATGAATTTCAAATAAGTGACTATTTGTAATTTAACCAAATTTTGTGAAATATATGTTAATAAAATCTCCCTATATAAAACATCAATCTACATTAATATTGTAAATGATTATGGACTAGGATCTTCTCAACATCAGAAATGATATGAAAATTCATCAAGTAATTACCCAAAAAGAAATTTATTTACTAGCTAGCTAGCAAGATACAGGATATATATATATGGGTCCATGGGACTCCCAATAAACAAGGAATTGAAGTACTAATAATAATTCTCAGAATAAATAAGCTACAGAAATTTGAAAACTAATTATTAACTAATTAACTATGGAAGATCAAAGAGTTGTTTGAGATTAAAAGGTCCAGTGATGGTTGGTTTTCCATTCCATAGAAGCTCTGCTAATTGGCGATTTGTTCTCATAGTTGTATGTCCACCATCAAACAACACATACTCATTTGGATGACTGCATACCTTGAATGCCTCTTTTCCATCACGTCCTCCACCACAGTTGTTCCCATTGTACTCTCCATTTCC
Source organism: Acer saccharum (assembly GCA_030490815.1). Classification (NCBI taxonomy): domain Eukaryota; kingdom Viridiplantae; phylum Streptophyta; class Magnoliopsida; order Sapindales; family Sapindaceae; genus Acer; species Acer saccharum. The sequence continues at coordinate 1,102,124 of CM059866.1, forward strand.
ACAGCATGCAATTTTCCCTACCTTGAAACCTTCAAAAAATAATCAACCATGGAAAATATTAATTAGGGCATGTGTTGACGCGATAAAACCATTGGTTTCAATGATAATAACGTACCGTATTTTGTGGCATTATTGATTCTGTCACCAAGTGCATAGTAGTAGTCCAAAATTGAGTATTTGAATCCTGGCAACTTGTTTGACAACTTCTTGAGAGCGTTAGACAAAGCTTTGTTGTGTAGTTTTGCATGTGATAAGAATTTACTTGAACAACTGCCCTTCAGTTCAGGGTACATTTGCTTTATCATAGGATAGCAACCTAATGGTCCAACGTTTTGGATCGCAAATTTCCTCCCCCCCTTCCCATAAATTTCCTGTCAAATACAACCAAATAATTAACATAAAAAGGACACGCTTTAAGGAAATACATGTTTCTTAATGGAGTAAATTTTAGTTCTGGGATACATGTAGCATGTTATTTTTACACCCATTTAATACAATTCTTTGATGTGTACATATGCATACCATGTTTTGAAACTTGATTTCAAATTACCATCATAATCGGTAGTTTTTAAATAAGAATATATGGTACACACGATAATATTTTACTAGTAGTTCGTATGAATGATGTGGTATGCCAGTCTCATTAATTGATGCAATATTTCGATTTTTTTTTTTTAGAAAGAACACGATAAATTAGTGAACTTACCTTAAAACCATTAGTTAAGTTAGCTACAACCATGCGCATGTATGAAATCCTTTGAGATTGAGTAGCATTAGGGTTATCAGTGTTGAATCCAAAGTAATCGTTGCCTCCCAAGCTGATCAAGTAGACTGACCTCATAAACAATTTCTTGGCTTCTTCATCTCCTACTTTCTTTGCTATCGACTTTGCCACCTTATCAAAATTTGATAATTGAACTTTCATGTTCATCTGGAAAAAAAAAAAAACAACGCATATATAACCAACCGATTATTAACATTTCAAAACCAACTTTATAACGTTACAAACCAACTTCATATGTTACAATATTAGAGTTGATTGTGTAACGGTACAAAACAATCAACTTCATATCTTTGACTTGGAGAATTTTTTTGTGTCTGGACAGTCAGGGGTGGAACTGGAATTGTGGAATTGGGGGCCAAATGATAAAAACTTAAAAAATATAGTACTAAAATGTAAAATTCATATTTTTAAAAACTATATATATATATTTTTTCCAGTGGGCTTGGGGGCATGGCCCCCACTAGCCTCCATGTGGTTCCGCCCCTGTGGACAGTCTTTGTCATGTTTTAATAGGCAGAACAATTAAGCATAGGATGTCATGATATTGTGGTAAAGGAAAAGTCAAGAGTAATTCAGAGCTCTTTAGTTTTGAACCACAGAAATTTAAATGGAAAAAAATTCATGATGATAACTGATAAGTCATGTCTTCCAATTAATCTGTTCCAAAAAAAAAAAAAAAATGTCTTCCAAGAATTCACTCAACTTTATGTCATGTGTAAAAAAAAAAAAATAACCATTTGAAAAAAGTAATAAAAGACTGAAAATAATTTCAGGGAATCCAGAAGAGAAAAGACAGATTATTCCTAGCTTATCTCCATAATAATTTTAATTTATACCCAAAAAAAAAGCTCACCACTCCAGTAGAATGTTCTTCAAGAACACGAGCACCAGCAGAAGCAAAATTGACCCCATCACTAAAATTCGATCCTGGTTTCAGAAATGGTGGTGGCACTTTCTTGTTTGCAAACAAGCCTGCAACATTCAAGCCAAAACTTTATTATTATTATTTTTTTCGAAAAGTCTCAACGGCACAAAGAAATTTATTATAAAAAATAAAATAAAAAATACAAAACTTGAATTAAAATTACCAATGAAATCAGGAACAATGAGGCCATCAGATAATCTGCCACTAGAGTGGTTGTGCATACTCATTCCATAAGGATATGAAGTTGCTGGACTTGTGGATCCATTCATGAGATACTGATTGTTTCCAGGATCAAAGAGAGAGTCTCCAATCACAAACAATAATTTATGTTGATGATCAGCTCCATAGCAGCCATTGATTGTGTTCATCAAAGTGGTTGAAAATATCATCATCATCACACAGAACAAGAAACTAGTTGGCCTGGCCATGGATGACAAGTAATTATACGTACACAAGTAGCAGCTCAGCTAGCTAGGTATTATTTTTTCTTGTGTGTTGTGGGTATATAATTTGGTGGATATTTATAGTAGAAGATGTAGTGTAACAAGATGTTAGAATTTGAAGTCGGCAAAATTCTTCTTCATAGGAATGGTCCACCATTAATTGTTTTACTTTTCACTTGGGTTTCCAGATCACTTTCAATCTCTTGTAAGCGAGCGTTTACTCCGCAGCAGGATGCATATATATCTTCCGTTGTAATTGTTGTTACGCATAATAAGATTGACCATGTGTTATGTATATATAGTACGTACATCCCATTGCACCGAGATTTTTTTACTTGTAGATGATCTTGATCAGTCAAGATGCTTGGTGCTCCTCACAGATAGGAAAGCAGTGGACAATGTTGCCGACATTTCTAAGAGTTTAAATTATTAGGTCAATTAGAACCGAGATTCATGCTAAGTACTTAATTTGGAATAATAAACGAGATGTGATGAGGTTGGTCCAGTGACAAAATTCTTCGCTTCGAATTCTTTCCCTTTCCAAAAAAAAACCCTTAATTTATGTAATAGTGTAATACTAAAAGAATTATAATTAACCAAGAAATTTATGGAATTTAAATATATTATATATTCATAAAACAATATTTTTATGTTGAATTTTTTAACACAAAATACCTTTGAAGGCAATTTTTTTTTAAAAGGAACCATTTGTAGATGTAAATTAGACATAAAAGAAAACGCAATTTTTGATGGGACCCAACAAGACCTAGCAATTAATTTTGGATATAACTCAAATAAGTACTTCAAAAATATAGGTATGGGTCCAATGCATACGTCATGCATGACGTAGGAAAACATTTAATAGTATGTGGAAACATGCACGAACATTCACACAATAGAAAAGCACTTTTCGATTTTTGATTCTGCTTACAACTTTTGAAACCTCATTGACAATGAAATTATATGGTCCTTATTTATTATTTAGTTGTCTGAATTATATGGTTTTTTTTCTACCAGTCTTCCTTAATTAAATGGAAGGTAATGACTAATGAGATTGATTGTTTAGCTAATGTTTGCTTGACTATTGTCATTTGTCAAGAATTTTATTTGTTAAGACTACTCCTAGCTCAACTAGCTAGTATATAATACACTTTCTTTTGATAGGATTCGAATCTCATATTTGTCTATAAAATCAAAAGAGTTACTTTTCAAACCATGTTTATAGCGGTAAATCTTATCAAATCTTTGTAAACATCTAACATAATTGGTGTAGGACTTTTATTTTATCTTAAAAGAAGTAAATTATTTGACGGTGCTCTTCTCATGTCTAGATTCGGTTAATTGGACTTTTTGCATGCAATACAATATGCATTGAAAATTTTCTCACACTTCATAATTTACATGTATATAGTCTTTTCAAAAACAAAAGACAATTTGGAGGTCTTGTACTAAATCAACTTAAATTTATGATTTAATGTTTTGATTTCAACATCTCAATCATTGGACTAAGAATATATGAGCAAATGCGTGGTTAAGATGCTAAAGTCAAAAAAATAAAGTCATAAATTTATGTTGGTTTAACTAACTCATATATATAATAATTCTCTAATAAGGTTTGGTCATGAAATTTTTCGTTAGATCTTTAGTGTAAGAAAATAAATTTTAGGACCAGACCTTACGTGAAAAGGATCCACAATCGAAAAGCTCACTAAAGCCCAGACCCACAATTGAAAAATCAATTTTTTTTTCTTCTTTTAGTTACAAAGTATGGCTGTGTGAGAATTTACACAAAACAATTTCTAAATGCATTGTCATATGCATATATACAAAGTATGGCTGCCTGTTTTCCTTTGCTTCTTGCTTCAGGTTCTGGGGTTCGTCTTGGGTTGATAGCTGCCTCTCGCTGTCTCCCTGTTTTTTTGGTGTTTTGTTGGGTGTTTTCGTGCTTGCCCAGTTGCCCTGTTTGTTGTTTTTGTTGGCTCTTGTTAAATATATTGGCTGTTCAATAAAATAATTTCAAAAATTTCAAGGAGGGTTATGGAGAAGGCTCTGCTGGTCCAATTAGAAGTGGGCCTCAGAAGATGAAGGTAACCCAACATCAGGATTGCTTGAATTTGAAGAGGAGAGGGGCTTGAGTCCAGGTTCTTGGAAGAGATTAAGTGCTCTAAAAAGGGCATTGGGCTGGAAGATGGGTGGAAGAGTAGTGGTGGAAATGAGGATCGAAAGGCCATGGGGAATTTCAGGAAATTGGCCAGGCAAGGCCGGGGTGAATAATACCACTCTCCGCAATGGTTTGAAGAAATGGAAAGGGAGGGATTCGAGTGTGTTGGTCAAGAGGCTTGTTATGAAGACAAGGTATTCCAATGTTAATTTCAAGGTTTCGTGGAACCTTGAGGAGGCTATTTCTAAGATTATTGAGACCGGTGTGAAACCGAGTTTGATTTCAAAGGAAATAAAGTTAAGATGGTTGATATCATGGCTTTTATGATGAGGAAGCTGATGCTTGGTGGGGGTTCTGAGTTTGATTTCAAAGGAAATAAAGTTAAGATGGTTGATATCATGGCTATTATGATGAGGAAGCTGATGCTTGGTGGGGGGTTCTCAGTCTCGTTTCTCAGCTTAGTTTGTGTTGCTTTTGTGGTGGTGGGCTGTGGAGTTTGTGGGCTGTTTGTTTTGTTTTTGCTTGGAGTTTCGGTTGGCTGCACTTTGTTGAGAGCTGATGGGCTTGGTCTCAACAATTGGTTGTTGGCTTTGTCAGTGTGATGGCCACCATCAAAGAACACATACTCATTTGGATTGATTGAAGCATAATTCATAGTCATTGGTTACGTGTCCGCAACCGCTTCCTCGATGTGAACCTGCACCACAGCACGATGTTCCTCCTTCCTTGAACCCTAATTATAATCAGGTGTGGAGCCAGGAATTTTTATTTAAAGAGATCATTAAAATATATATACCAAAACTAAATATTTAAGATATATGAGGTTAAATTCTTGAACCGGAACATACCGTATTTTGCAGGATCATTTACTCTTATCTCCAGTTGCTTTGTGGTAATCAAAAAGTGAGAATACAGATCCTGTTAAACTGCTTTTCAATTCTTCAAGGGCAATAATCAACAGAGAGTTGTGTAGTTTTGTCAATACTAATGGTCTTCCAGAACAGACATCAGTACTGATGTTGTACCTCTGTTTATACATCGGCAAACAACCCAATGGTGACACGTTTTGGATCATATATTTCTCCCTCCTTTATCGTATATATTCTGTAATTCAAAATGATAATAGACACTAAATTGGATTGTTGTTAATCAAGAATATGTCACTTACGGAAATGAGCCTTTTGTAAAAAATAATAGGGGGAATTGCACAAACATTCCCTGAGGTTTGATAAAATTGCACGAATATGGCAGTTTTGACCATATACGCACAAACTTCCCTTAACATTTGAAAATTGTTGCACAAACATCCCCTACCGTTAGATGAATCCGTTAGTCAATGGTCAAATGTGTAAAAAGTCCAAAATACCATATATTTTTATTTTAAACATTATTAAAAATTCAAAAATAAGATAAAAAAAATATTAAAAAATCTTTTAGAAAATATGAATGTATCTTAAATCAGAAAGTTGGAAAAAAAATTCATCTTCAAAAAAAAAAAAAAAAAAAAATTGTTTGTGCAATTCCCCCTTGATTTTAAATAAATTTAAAATTTAAAATTTATTTATTATTAAATTGTTTAAAAAACTATTTTTTTTATTTGTAAAGATGATTTTTTTTTTCCAAGTTTAAGATTTAAGTTACATTCATGTTATCAAAAAATATATATATATATTTTTATATTTTTTATCTTATTTTTTAATTTTTTAGTTTATTTAAAATAAAATAAAGGGTATTTTAGATTTTTTACACTTTTGACCATTGACTAACGGATTTATCTAATGGCAGGGGATGTTTGTGCAACAATTTTCAAATGTTGAGGGAAGTTTGTGTGTATATGGCCAAAACTGCCATATTTGTGCAATTTCATCAAATCTCGAGGGATGTTTGTGCAATTCCCCCAAAATAATAATATATATAATGAAATTTATATTATTTAATTGATAAACACCAATCTGATTAGCACTTTGGTAGAGTTTTAGAGTAGAAGTTGAGTGCTAGAGTTAGAGAACGTCTAGTGGTACGTGGCATCGGTTTGGTTTCGGATCGAAACCGACGGTTTCAGTTTTTGTAAACACTAAAACCGAAACCGAAACTGAAACCGAAAATTCGGTTTGGTGGGTGGTTTATAACCACCGGTTTTTCGGATTCGGATTCGGTTTCGGTTTTTTTTTTTTTTTTTAAAGACGCTGCCACTTGGCAGCGTCTAATTGGTTGAATTATTTATTATTATTATTTTCTGCACTTGTCGCTGTCACCTATCTGTTTTTTTAAAAGATGCTGCCACGTGGTAGCGTCTGATTGGTTAAATTATTTTATTTATTTATTTTTTCTGCACCGATCGCTATCACCTGTCTGTTTTTTAAAAGACGCTGCCACGTGGCAACGTCTGATTGGTTAAATTATTTTATTTATTTATTTTTTCTGCATTGGTCGCTGTCACGTGTCTGTTTTTTTTAAAAGACGCTGCCACGTGGCAGCATCTGATTGGTTGAATTATTTATTTTTATTTTTTTATTTTTATGCCAAACCGGTGGTTTTCACACTCCCTAAACCGAAACCGAAACCAAAACGGAAACGGAAACCGAAACCGAAACCGAAACCGAAACCGAAACCGAAATCGGAATCGGAATCGGAATCAGAATCGGAATCGGAATCGAAATCGGAATCGGAATTAGAACCGGAACCGAAACTGAAACCGTACGGATCGGTTTTCAAATCGTTGGTTTCGATTTACGGTTTACAGTTTTCGGTCTGGTTTGGTCCGTACGGTTCTGGTTAAACCTCGGACAAAACCGACGGTTCAACCGGAACCGTGGCCACCACTAAGTACGTCTGATTGATGACAAGGTCACATCACTCTCTCTCTCTCTCTCTCTCTCTCTCACTCACTTTTTGATTCTCTCTCTTCCCAATTAATAAATCTCTTAATCACTTTATTTTATTTTTTCTATTTTTAACTAGTACATAAATTTGGGGCTATTTTTTAGAGACCTCATGGTATAGGTAGGGATGTTAATGGAATGGATCAGGAACGAATTTTTCATTATCATCCCCAATCCCAATTTGTATAAGAAATACCATTCTCAATGAATACCCACCTTAAAATAAACGGTTCGGATATGGTGATTCCCCATTAAGGGCGGGACCCCACAAATCCCCGAACAATAGGTAATTTTGATATCTCTAGACATAGGTATAAAATTCTCATCTCGTCGCTCCATCACCCCATCACTCCATCACTTTGTTTTTGTTTTCGATTAATGAAATTTTTTAGTACTGTTGAAGTTTTATTAATATTAATTATATATATATATATATATACTTTTATTTTAGCCCACCCTATAAAAAATTTCTGGGTACGCCTCTGATCCTCGATTCTGTTTTTCCCGCTTGCTTTATAAAACTTACCATTAAAAAAAAAAAAAAAAAAAACCTTGCTTGCTTGAAGGAGATATGCTTAATTTGCTTGCTTAAATGATAATTGTGATTCTGTAAACAAACATCCACTTGACTTGAGTATGAACAATTTTTACTTTAGGCTCGGCAAAAGCCTGAGTCTTGACCTGTTTGGTTTTAGATTTCAAAAAAAAAAATTATCATTTTGAATATTTAAATGTATTTAGATAAAAGATTTATGCAAATTTTGACTAGAAAATCTCACACAACATAATTTTATTACAGAAAGATCACACAAACAACTCGTTAATGGACATTACATATATATAGCTCACACAAAACTGTCAAATATTAATAGTAATTCAAGACGGCAATTTATTTAATAGATCCACACACCACTCCATAGTCCATAGAGCACACATAACATACAATTTAAACAGTACCACAACTGCATCTAGATGATGCTTGATGGAAAATCATAATTACGTTCCTGCTTGTTGAAGCCGCTACCAGATTTTCTGGAGGAAGTCTTGGTTGTGGTTGTGGTTGCAGGCAGAATTTCAAGATGAAAGAGGCCCTTTAGAGTATGAGGTGAAACAACATTATTTGGACCTCCATTCCACATTAGCTCAGCAAATTGGCCATTGGCTTTGTCAGTGTGATGGCCACCATCAAAGAACACATACTCATTTGGATTGAAGCATAATTCATAGTCATTGGTTACGTGTCCGCAACTGCCTGCTCGATGCGAACCTTCACCGCAGCATGATGTCCCTCCTACCTTGAACCCTAATTATAATCAGGTGCAGAGCCAGGAATTTTTATTTAGAGAGATCATTAAAATATATATATCAAAACAAAATATTTAAGATATATGAGGATAAATTCCTGAACCGAAATGTACCGTATTTTGCAGGATCATTTACTCTATCTCCAAGTGCTTTGTGGTAATCAAAAAGTGAGAATACAGATCCTGTTAAACTGCTTTTCAATTCTTCAAGGGCTATAATTAACTGAGAGTTGTGTAGTTTTGTCAATACTAATGGTCTTCCAGCACAGACATCAGTATTGATATTGTACCTCTGTTTATACATCGGCATACAACCCAATGGTGACACGTTTTGGATCATAAATTTCCTCCCTCCTATATCGTATATATTCTGTAATTAAAAATGATAATATATAAAACAATAGAAAATAATCTCCTGATAGCTAGTAAATTAATATATTATATATATATAATTGATTTTTTCTCTGGTCAGAAGTTATATAACATTGTGAAATTGTTTCCACAAAGTTACAAAATATGATGTTTAGTAGTATAACAAATGTTGAATCGGTTCACAGTTTAATAACTTTTGATTTTTTTTTTTCAGAACCGACCTGACCGCTAAAAACATTAAGAAAAAAAACTGAAGCTTTGATATATATTATGATACTCCCTGGTCCATGCACCAGAGGATTTCTATTTTGGACCATAAAAATAATTATAAAAAGAGAGATTATTATGATAATCTTACCTTGATTTCTTTTTTGAACTCAACAAGAACTGTGTCAATGTATTCTAGATGCTCTGATTGGTTGGAATGTGGGAAGTTTGTGATGAATGAGAAGTAATTATTTCCACCCATAGAAATCAAGTAAACAGCATTTGCAAGTCTCTTATTGGCTTCCTTCTCACCCAGCTGTGCTTTCCATTTCGATGACAATTTCTTAAACAGTTCTACTTGCTTCCCAAAGTAAATCTGAAAAATAAAAATAAAAAATGACTGTTATATATACTTGATCTCACTTAACAATTTAAACTTTTCAATTAAACGGTAATATTAAAGATGGTATATATCACATCAGTTGCTCATGAGTTTGAAAAACGGTATCTTTATCCTCCTCTCTCTTTCTCAATTTTCTGTGCCAATACATATTAGAACACGTTATACGGAAAAGTGGAATATATAAGTACATGTTTGTTCATCGATTATCTATAATAATCACCATGCATGTTGCACATGAGACGGTGCGCTAGGATGTTAGTAGATCTCATATCTTGAATACTATAGTGGAGTTTAGACTAATTTAAATAAAGTACAATTTTTTTTTTCTTTTTCTTTATTTTTCCAGGTTAAATGCTTTTTAACACGGGTACTGCTATTATCACCCATAAAACTAATTAGTACACCCATATTTTATTAAAAAAATTTAATTATAAAAATATCTCTATAGAAATTTCCAATAAAGGACAAATTACTTTAATTAAAAATAAACCGAATACTATGGACACACATTAATTATACCCATATAATCAACTATATCTCTTTAATAAAAAACATAATTAAAAAAAACTTATAATAAACCCTAATTTTTATGATAAACCCTAATTAAACTCTAATTTTATTTCAAGTATTAAACTTCTCATCATCACATGATTATCATATAACAAAGTAATAGAAAAAGAATTTTTTGAGGACTCTGATCATATTGATGAAGATATTATTTATTTTTTTTTTTGTCTTTCTTTTATCTCTAGTTAAAAACTCTATCCATAAACAAAATATATTTTTTTTAAGATGGCGGTAGATATCAACGAGTTTTTTTTTTTTTTTTTTTTTTTTTTATGTTTTTTTTTTTTGTTTTAGCTATATACTGTATATAAGATAATTTCAGATTAAAAATCTCTTGATCCCATATACAATACAGTCCTACATCTTCCTTTTCATAAGACTCCTACATTCGAGACATTTCCAAAAGTAAATTGGACCATCATTAGAAAAGGATTTGATTCCAAAAATAATATGATTTTTTTTTAATAAATTGGGTGTGTTAATAATTTAAGAGGATTTATAAATAAAATGTATTAAAATAAATATATTCATTTCAATAAGGGTACTTTTGGCATTATGATGGATGTTTATAGTAATATTTATTTTTAAAATTTTTGATATGGGTGTATTTATAAAAATAGATGTACTAATTAGTTTTATGGGTATCAATATCCTCATCCTTTCTCTAGCCTCTCCTCTGCTTTCTTTTGGCTCCTGTTTCTGTGTTTGTGTTGTGATTAGTGTTGTGTTGTGCTGGTGTGAGGGCTCTGTTTTGTGTGGATTCTGGTTATGTTTTCTTTGGGGGGAGCGGTTGCTTCTTTTGGTTTTGGTTTTGGTTGTAATTGCCTCTTGAGGCTTTCTTTAATAAAATAACAGTTTAAAAAAAAAATAAAAAATCTGCACCCTTTTAACAATCATATTAAGCTTTAACGTTGATTAGTGGTAGCTCACCAAAAAAAAAAAAAAAAAAAGTTAAGTTGATTAGTGGTAAATTAACCTAAATTCAAAACAATTTTTTAAAAAAAATTAGGAAAAGTTTATACTATGATTGTATTTATAGTGATTATGTGTTATATAAAGATGTGGGATTTTATTTATTTTATAGAAGTTGTCAAAATGGAAACATTTGCTTACCGCTTCAGAAAATGTATCAAAAACACCTGCTCCACCCGAAGCAAAGCTAGCCCCATTAGAAAAATCTGCCCCCGGCTCCAAAATTGGAGGAATAAAAGGCAACTTCAACTTGCTAGCTGCAATATTAATCAAAATCAAAATTAAATAGTTATTGATCTGCATGCATTTTTAAAATACTAACCCTTCTGATGACTTGAGAATTTAAATTAAACTACAATCTTCTTACCAATAAAATCAGGAGGTGTACGACCATCAGAGAATCTCCCAGTAGCATGATTGAAAAAGGTCATCCCATATGGTTTATGATACGCTGATATATATCTACCTGGTTCTACGAGGTATTGATTGTTTCCGACATCGTAGAGCGAATCCCCGAAAATGAAAAAGTAGTAGTTGGCATAGCAAGTGAAAGGGTTGAGAAGGATGACACTAACACATAAACCTATCACAAAGAGCAAATAACTTGGATTTGCCATGACCTAGCTAGTTACTCTATTTTCTTCTCAAAGCTTCAATGTTATTTAAAAAAAAAAAAAAAAAAAAAAAATTCTCTTGGTTTTTCTAAGGCTGATCATCATCGCTATTTATAGGGATATATGCAACATATGCATTCAGACAATAGCTTAATTCTATTTTTTTTTATTGTGTTTTGGTGGTCCTAGTAATTAATTATTTACTAGTGACCACAATTTTTGGACGTATCTTAGCGTCTATTTTTGTGGGGATTTTTCAAAAGAATCTTAAGGTATGACGATTAGATTTATAAATGACATTTTTATTTTTTATTTTTATTTTTTGAAAAAAGGAGAGTTATATAGAAACCTAGAAGCTCAGCAATGGGCAGAAGAATATGCCAACAAAAGTCTCTTCATACAAAAAGGAAAGCCTTCCCAGTTCCAACCACACCGTTCTCGACCAAACACTGATCCATGAGCCATGAGCTACTTTGTTCATTGATCTCGAACAGAAGAAACACTCGACAAATAAAAAGAATCCAACATCCTCTTTATTATATATATATATATGACTGATTTATATAAACACTGTATTTTTATTTTATTTTATTGATATTATCTTAGCTAGTTATGATTAAATTTTAAAATCATACTTTTCTCGTGGTGGTCACAGGAATTGTATAGTTTTGGATTGTTGTTAATCAAGAATTTGTCGTTTATCTAATCAGTTACGCCATACTTTTCTCATGGTGGTCCTGTGCTAAGGTTTATTTTTGGAAGTATTCACCAGTGACAGATACAATTACGTTTCGAAATTATATATCAGCGTAAATTTTTGGAAGTATTTAGAGTGTGGGGGTCATGTTAATGTCTGATTGTGGGGTTTGTAAAGGGTTCAAAATTTTTTTGTCACTATTTGGGGCAGTTCTTGTAAGAATATCACCACTTTACTAATTCAAGTTTAAAAGGCACCTATTTAGGTGATCAGACAAAAATACCCTTATTTTGTCAGTTTGTGTCTTTTCAAACCTAAAGAGAAAACAGTTGACAGAGAGAGAGAAAACATCGGTTGCAAGAAATACTCCTGAAAACTTCACGGCGAACTCACCAGCAAACTCATGGTGAACAACAAAAACCACAACAAAACAACAATCTTAAACTGGTTGTGTGAATTTTGAATCTAATTGAAAAGGTTCGGGGACAAATTGAAAAGGCTCGGAGACTATTTACAAAGTCTCGGAGCCAATGTTAAAAGGCTCGGAAAAGTCTCGGAGATCCAAAATTAACAAAAAAAAGTTGATGTTTAAAAAGGCTTGGAAAAGGCTCGGAGACCATTTACAAAGTCTCGGAGCCAGTGTTAAAAGGCTCGAAAAAGTCTCGGAGATCCAAAATTAACAAAAAAAAGCTGATGGTTAAAAAGGCTCAGAGACTATTTACAAAGTCTCGAACAGTGTATGAAAAGTCTCGGAGAACTGTTGAAAAGGCTCGAATACAATGTTAAAAGTCTCGGAGATTCAAAAAGTCTCGAACAAAGACTTTTAACATTGTATTCGAGCCTTTTCATCAATTCTTCGAGACTTTTCATACACTATCCGAGACTTTGTAAATAGTCTCCGAGCCTTTTTAACCATCAGTTTTTTTTTGGTTAATTTTGGATCTCCGAGACTTTTCCGAGCCTTTTAACACTGGCTCCGAGACTTTGTAAATAGTCTCCGAGCCTTTTAACTATGGCTCTGAGACTTTGTAAATACTCTCCGAGCTCGACCCTCGAATGCGTCTGCGCAGCACCATTAAACTAATTATCTAATAATGTTTAACCTCCATTGGAGGTCTGTTAAACAGACCTCTATGAAGAAGATGAAAGAATAAAAAAAAAACTTCAAAGTAAGAGAATGTGTGTAAAGTAAGGGCATTATTGTCCGTTCACCATAATATGTGCCTTTTAAACTTAAGTTATTAAAGTGGTGACTTTCTTATAAAACCACTTTAAAAAGGTGACATTTCCCACCATTTCCACGGTTTGTAAATGTGATATTACTTCCCATTCGGGAAACTCCTTAGCCCGTAATCTTGCTAAGGTAGCTGTTGACTCTCACAAAGAGCAATTCTGGTTAGATACTAGCCCAACTTGTAACTTCTTTTCTCTTTAATGAATTCAATAAAAAAAAAAAAAAAACTGGAACCAGAAGAGGAACTTCTGTATGAAATCTCCAACTAGCAGGCTACTTGGGTCTTGGTGATACAATGATTAGCTTGAACAATACAAACTTCACATGCATTTGTCTAATGAGTAATGTTAAATATCACAACTAAAATCACAACTATTCCAATACAACACATGTGGCACATGATGTGTCAATTGGTGAGTGGATACACATTAATAATAATTTATCTTAAATATCTATGTATCCACTTACCAATTGACACCTCATGTGCCACATATATTGTGTAAGAATAGTTGTGATTTTAATTGTGATATATAACATTACTCTTGTCTAATACATTTGGTATTTTGGTATACATCCGAGGGTTTGTACATTAATTTTAGATTGAATTTAATTAAAAATGTGTCTCCAATTAGCTAATCGATTTCACCCATTTTTTACACGTGGTGGTCCAACTCGATCTCTATTTCTACCCAAAAAAAGATTCCCTTATCGAGATAAGATTCCCTTATCGAGATATTTTTTTAATATGAAATTGCTTATTTTTTTAAATATGAAATTGCTTATAATCTGAACCACATATATATATATATATATATATATATATATATATATATATATATATGTTACAACACGTGTGTGGTGGAATATTTTCTTCTTGGCTTATTTGAGGAAGCCAATCCACATGGAGGCTTTAGCTTCTTTGTCTACATGCATGTTGCATTGTGTCAATGTGTGTTGTTTAGTAATTAGATTTCTTGCTCTATAAATAGAAGTCCAATTCGTTTGTAATATTTTGGATTCTCATATCAATACAACATTGAAACAGTAACACTTCTTATCCCTATTCATTTATCTCATGCAATTACTTTCTCGTTTTATCTCTTTTTTGTTTCTATTATATTATCCGTTATTTTAATTTTATTATAACACGTTATCAGTATGATACTGTTATTACTAGAACCTAAAGCTTCCAGATTTTTATTTATTAATACTAGAACCTGCAGAATTTACTTTCTCGCATTTTATTTTTACACAATTTACTTTTTCGCACTTTATTTACTTTTACGCAATTTTTATTTAAACAATTTGGTCACCCATCCAGAACATGAAGTTTATGGATTTATTTATCATTACCGGAACCTGAAGCTTATGGATTTATTTACTTACAAATATTCCTTTATATATCTGAAGATTTAAATTCCTTTGATTTTTATCAAACCAAAAGTTCTGACTCCGATTATGATTTTCAGATAACCAGAAGCTATAATAATACCAAAGCTTGCAAGTTTGAAATTTGCTGCACTAGAAGTGTCTGGGAAAAATTACATGTCCTGGGTTATTGATGCTAGATTACTCCTAAAATCAGAAGGCCTGTATTACACTATTGAAAATGGGGTCGAGGCATATGAACAAGACAAATCTACAGCTATGGTTATTATTCGTCACTATGTGCATCAGGATCTAAAAGCTCAATACCTAACTGTCATAGAACCATAAGTTCTATGGCAAAAATAATTTAGAATGTTAGATATCAATATTAATGATGTATCATATTGATTATAGTTTACCATCATATTACATATTTACTTATTAAAATATTAATGTATTGAAGATTCACTCTAATGTGGATCTATTTTGTAAATCTTTTTTATCTGAGGATTTGCATGTAATAAAAAATATTATGAAAAAAAGAAAAAAAAATATTATTGGTTAAACAAATTTAATCAAATCATATTGATTTTAATTTTCCATTCCTAATCTCAAAATATTGTAATAGTTAAAAAAAAAAAAAAAAAAATCATGTTCACCAATTGGAATAGCTAAAAGAAAAAAAAATCTCACTTGCTAAGAGCAAGACATGAAAATGTACCATTTCCTTTTACAAGAAGCTTTGATGTGGGCCTTGGATCTCTAACGAGCCCGTCTGGGGGGTTTTAGCGGTTGCGTGTTGTGTTTCATCTGTGGGCGTGTGGTCTTTGTTATTCTTCGGCTTGGCCATTAATTTATGAATAAATTCTGCTGTTCAAAAAAAATATATATATACTAAAAAAAAAAACCCATATATAATATTAAAATATAACAATCCAAAGTAAATTTATTGAATATACATGCTTTGATTACACAGTGTACGGATGAAAAACAACATGAAGAGGAGAAAACTAATTTATTACTAATTCTATATAATTTTTGGATATTATATAATAATATCTTAATATCAAACATATTGTTAGTCACATGATTAGAACAATAAAAGAAATTGAGAAGGAAATTCGAATATCTCCCATAGAAAATATTTCATTTGTCAGTTTTAGAGGAAAGAGATGGATCATATTACATGAGTGAATTTGATTTAATATTTTACCATAACAAAAAAAGAGTATTTTATTTTTTTGGCAAAATTTTATTACACAACGAATTTTAAATATTTTATTTTAATAAAGTCCGTCTAGGCTGGCACACTAGTATATAGATATAATCAAATAATCAATGCAGCTCATACCAGCACTATTAATGTATCAGATCAAATCAAAAGTCCATAGTCAATTGTATTTGAATGAGAACGAGAGCAGTTCAAGGATAGATGATCTATTGGGAAGTAATTAAAATGTACAAACTAACATATTTATAAACTCTAACATGCATAATCGAGTACATTACATAACTAAAACACAAAACCATCCAACAATTCAAGACGGCAATTTATTTCATAGATCGACACACGTAAAATTATACAATACAGATTTTTTTTTTTTTTTTTTTTTTTTTACATGATAAGTTATACAATACAACTTAATAAAGTTTAAGTCTGGTTTGTAAAATTGTTTTTCTTTTGGGGTTTCACCAGTTGCATATTAGACCATGTATATTTGTTTATAGAGGAGGTTATTAAAGAAAACATTATGTCACGGTGTCACCCAAAAGTCCAAAACTTCAAGATAATTAAATGGGTAAATTGCACTAACTTACTCTAACTATATGCATAATTACACTAAAATTAGAATAAATACTATAATTACATAGACTTACCCTTGACCGGTTGACTAACGGTGACTAACGATTGATCACCGTTAGTCAACCATGGAAAAGGTGGAAAGTTAGTTTTGCCCTTCCACTTGTATTTGAATAAATGAATTCTTCATCAAATCAAACAAAAATTCATCTTTTTCATTCTCAAACACAAATCAATCTTCCACAATACCAAACAAAAATTCATCTGCTATAATCTCAAACAAATAAAAAAAAATTTATCAAAAAATAAAAGCATTCCATATTTTTTTTCTTCCGTAATTAAATTATTCAAACATAAATCCATCTTCTTCAATGACAAATATAGTCAATCTTCTACAATTTCAAACACAAATCCATATGCTCCAATCAAATTCCATAGAAATAAAAAAGCACCTATTCTTCATCAATCTAAATCATTATCTTTAATCAAATCCTACTAAAAAAAAATCAGAAAAAACTTGATGGAGTAGCAGATCTACAAAAATAAATAAATAAATAAATAAATCTGGAAAAAGATTGAAGGAGCAAATATGAGATTGAGTCTACTACATCGCTCCATCTCTTTGATGGAATCGCTTCCATCGCTCCATCTCTGATGGAGTCCATTCCATCTCCATGATTGTAAGATGTAGAGGCTATCGATGGAGATTGTGAACCCAAAGAGGAGTCGATGACGACCATTGATTTCTTCAAGTCCGAAGACACACAGCTTTATCTAGGAAGAAGATGACTATCTTTGTAAAATTGTTCACAATATCTTAGAGCTCCATCTTCGAGGGGAAATCTGGAAAGATCTCCAGTTTTTTGTATAAAACAATTTAGGAATTTAAAAAAAAAAAAAAAAAAAAAAAAAAAAAAAACCGATTTAGGAAAATCTTTCTAGAAAAAAAAAAGATTTAGGACTCTTCTCGTTTTATTTTGTTTGTTTTTCTTTTTAATAAAAAAAAAAAAAAATCATGTTTAAAAAACATCTAGAAATTAAGATGTTTGTTTTGAGTTGTTTTTCTATTTTTGAAACACTGATGAAAAGACGAATGATTGAAGATGAAAAAATATTTTTCTTTTGTCTTTTAATTAATATTCATTATTCATTTTTCTTTTAATTAGTTTTTTTTTTTATTAATTTTAATTTTTATGGGATGGCAATATGGCATGGCAAGTTGTGATTGGATAAATTTACTTTTTTTTATTAATTTATTATACTGTACGAAAAGATAATTTTTCCTCTTTACCATTACTGACTAACAGTAGTCAACCGTTGACCACTGTCAGTCAATGGGTCAGAGGGTATGTTTGTATTATTATGCAAACTTTTCCGGTTTTAGTGCAATTATACATATAATTAGGATAAGTTAGTGTAATTTACCCTAATTAAATTTCTAAAATCTATCTAAAATTAAAGTATTAAACATTTTAATTAATTATTATTTTTGTTTGATAAGATACAGAGATTGATTTGCTTTTGTTGCCTTCAGGTGAGAGTGAGACTGATAGCTAGGCAGAGTCAAATATTTGACAACGTGTAGGCCATTGCTGTTGGTTCTAGCTGTTAGGTCGATTTCATTTTCCTTTTCTGAAATTCATGCTGATTATCCGCGGTCTATTTAGTTTGAAAAATAGGTAGAGACAACGTATGCATATATATGGTTGGTTTTACTTTTTATGAAAAAATTACAACAATTTACATAATTTCAGTAGAGTTTTCTAATGAATTTCAAATAAGTGACTATTTGTAATTTAACCAAATTTTGTGAAATATATGTTAATAAAATCTCCCCATATAAAACATCAATCTACATTAATATTGTAAATGATTATGGATTAGGATCTTCTCAACACCAGAAATGATATGAAAATTCATCAAGTAATTGCCCAAAAAGAAATTTATTTACTAGCTAGCTAGCAAGATACAGGATATATATATATATATATGGGTCCATGGGACTCCCAATAAACAAGGAATTGAAGTACTAATAATAATTCTCAGAATTAATAAGCTACAGAAATTTGAAAACTAATTATTAACTAATTAACTATGGAAGATCAAAGAGTTGTTTGAGATTATAAGGTCCAGTGATGTTTGGTTTTCCATTCCATAGAAGCTCTGCTAATTGGCGATTTGTTCTCATAGTTGTATGTCCACCATCAAACAACACATACTCATCTGGATGACTGCATACCTTGAATGCCTCTTTTCCATCACGTCCTCCTCCACAGTTGTTCCCATTGTACTCTCCATTTCCACAGCATGCAATTTTCCCTACCTTGAAGCCTTCAAAAAATAATCAACCACGGAAAATATTAATTAGGGCATGTGTTGACGCGATAAAACCATTGGTTTCAATGATAATAATGTACCGTATTTTGTGGCATTATTGATTCTGTCACCAAGTGCATAGTAGTAGTCCAAAATTGAGTATTTGAATCCTGGCAACTTGTTTGACAACTTCTTGAGAGCGTTAGACAAAGCTTTGTTGTGTAGTTTTGCATGTGATAAGAATTTACTTGAACAACTGCCCTCCAGTTCAGGGTACATTTGCTTTATCATAGGATAGCAACCTAATGGTCCAACATTTTGGATCGCAAATTTCCTCCCCCCCTTTCCATAAATTTCCTGTCAAATACAACCGAATAATTAACATAAAAAGGACACGCTTTAAGGAAATACATGTTTTTTAATGGAGTAAATTTTAGTTCTGGGATAGATGTAGCATGTTATTTTTACACCCATTTAATAAAATTCTTTGATGTGTATATATGCATACCATGTTTTGAAACTTGATTTCAAATTACCATCATAATCGGTAGTTTTTTAATAAGAATATATGGCATACACGATAATATTTTACTGGTAGTTCGTACGAATGATGCGGTATATGTCGGTCTCATTAATTGATGCAATATTTTGATTTTTTTTTAGAAAGAACACGATTAATTAGTGAACTTACCTTGAAACCATTAGTTAAATTAGCTACAACCATACGCATGTATGAACTCCTCTGAGATTGAGTAGCATTAGGGTTATCAGTGTTGAATCCAAAGTAATCGTTGCCTCCCAAGCTGATCAAGTAGACTGACCTCATAAACAATTTCTTGGCTTCTTCATCTCCTACTTTCTTTGCTATCGACTTTGCTACCGTATCAAAATTTGATAATTGAACTTTCATGTTCATCTGGAAAAAAAAAACAACACATATATAACCAACCGATTATTAGCATTTCAAAACCAACTTTATAACGTTACAAACCAACTTCATGTGTGTAACGGTACAAAACAAAAGATGCTGATTTTTTTTTTTTCCAAAACCATCTTTGACTTGGAGAATTTTTTTGTGTCTGGACAGTCAGTGGTGGAACTGGAATTGTGGAATTGGGGCCAAATGATAAAAACTTAAAAATTATGGTAATAAAATGTAAAATTCATATATTTTTCAACTATAATTTTTTTTTTTTCAGGGGGCTGGGGGGCATGGCCCCCACTAGCCTCCATGTGGTTCCGCCCCTATGGACAGTCTTTGTCATGTTTTCAGGGGGCTGGGGGGCAGAACAATTAAGCATAGGATGTCATGTTATTGTGGTAAAGGAAAAGTCAAGAGCAATTCATGATGATAACTGATAAGTCATGTCTTCCAAGTTGTTAAAAAAAAAAAAAGAAAAAAAAAAGTCTTCCAAGAATCACTCAACTTTATGTCATGTGTAAAAAAAAAAAAGTTAACCATTGAAAAAAGTAATAAAAGACTGAAAATAATTTCAGGGAATCCAGAAGAGAAAAGACAGATTATTCCTAGCTTATCTCCATAATAATTTTAATTTATACCAAAAAAAGAAAAGCTCACCGCTCCAGTAGAATGTTCTTCAAGAACACGAGCACCAGCAGAAGCAAAATTGACCCCATCACTAAAATTCGATCCTGGTTTCAGAAATGGTGGTGGCACTTTCTTGTTTGCAAACAAGCCTGCAACATTCAAGCCAAAACTTTATTATTATTATTTTTTCGAAAAGTCTCAACGGCACGAAGAAATTTATTATAAAAAAAATATATAGACAAAACTTGAATTAAAATTACCAATGAAATCAGGAACAATGAGGCCATCAGATAATCTGCCACTAGAGTGGTTGTGCATACTCATTCCATAAGGATATGAAGTTGCTGGACTTGTGGATCCATTCATGAGATACTGATTGTTTCCAGGATCAAAGAGAGAGTCTCCAATCACAAACAATAATTTATGTTGATGATCAGCTCCATAGCAGCCATTGATTGTGTTCATCAAAGTGGTTGAAAATATCATCATCATCACACAGAACAAGAAACTAGTTGGCCTGGCCATGGATGACAAGTAATTATCCGTACACAAGTAGCAGCTTTGCTAGCTAGGTATTATTTTTTCTTGTGTGTTGTGGGTATATAATTTGGTGGATATTTATAGTAGAAGATGTAGTGTAACAAGATGTTAGAATTTGAAGTCGGCAAAATTCTTCTTCATAGGAATGGTCCACCATTAATTGTTTTACTCTTCACTTGGGTTTGCAGATCACTTTCAATCTCTTGTAAGCGAGCGTTTACTCCGCAGCAGGATGCATATATATCTTCCGTTGTAATTGTTGTTACGCGTAATAAGATTGACCATATGTTATGTATAGTACATCCCATTGCACCGAGATTTTTGTTACTTGAAGATGATCTTGATCAGTCAAGATGCTTGGTGCTCCTCACAGATGGGAAAGCAGTGGACAATGTTGCCGACATTTCCAAGAGTTTAAATTATTAGGTCAATTAGAACTGGGATTCATGTTAAGTACTTGAATTTGTATAATTAACGAGATGAGATGAAGTTAGTCCGGTGGTAAAACTTTTCCCTTCGAATTCTTTCCCTTTCCAAAAAAAAACCCTAATTTATGTAATAGTGTAATACTAAAAGAATTATAATTAACCAAGAAATTTATGGAATTTAAATATATTATATATTCATAAAACAATATTTTTATGTTGAATTTTTTAACACAAAATACCTTCGAAAGCAAATTTATTTAAAAGGAAGCATTTGTAGATGTAAATTAGACATTCAAGAAAACGCAATTTTTGATGGGATCCAATCAAGACATAGCAATTAATTTTGGAAATAAGTACTTCAAAAATATAGGTATGGGTCCAATGCATACGTCATGCATGACGTAGGAAAGCATTTAATAGTATGTGGAAACATGCACGAACATTCACACAATAGAAAAGCGCTTTTTTTTTTTTTTTTTGTTTTTTTTGTTTTTTTTTGTTTTTGTTTTTTTGATATTACAACAACTAGATTACAACAGTTAGATAACAGCAACTGGAACTGGATTACAACAACAGCCAGGAACCTGCGAAGATAGAGACGTTGACGAGCTCGGCCCGGAGAGCAGCTCCCACAGATAGGGAGAGAGACACCCACTCAAAAGTAGGACAACTACCCACCCGAAGGTGGGACCACATCCACACAACATGTGGACCAAGGAAAATTGGCATATCTATATGCATGCCTTGGCACTCGAACTTGGATGGTGGAGGGCTCCAAGAGGAGAGTCCAGCCATCACGTTGTGAGGCCATTGGCAGAAAAGCGCTTTTCGATTTTTGATTTTGCTTACAACTTTTGAAACCTCATTGACAATGAAATTATATGGTCCTTAATTATTATTTATTATTTAGTTGTCTGAGTTATATGATTTTTTTCTACCAGTCTTCCTTAATTAAATGGAAGGTAATGACTAATGAGATTGATTGTTTAGCTAATGTTTGCTTGACTATTGTCATTTGTCAGGAATTTTATTTGTTAAAACTACTCCTAGCTCAACTAGCTAGTATATAATACACTTTCCTTTGATAGGATTCGAATCTCATATTTGTCTATAAAATCAAAAGAGTTACTTTTCAAACCATGTTTATAGCGGTAAATCTCATCAAATCTCTGTAAACTTCTGACATAATTGGTGTCGGATTTTTATTTTATCTTAAAAGAAGTAAATTATTTGACGGTGCTCTTCACATGTCTAGATTCGGTAAATTGGACTTTTTGCATGCAATACAATATGCATTGAAAATTTTCTCACACTTCATAATTTACATGTATATAGTCTTTTCAAAAACAAAAGACAATTTGGAGACCTTGTACTAAATCAACTTAAATTTCTAATTTAATGTTTTGATTTCAACATCTCAACCATTGGATTAAGAATATATGAGCAAATGCGTGGTAAAGATGTTAAAGTCAAAAAAATCAAGTCAGAAATTTAAGTTGGTTTAACTAACTCATATATATAATAATTCTCTAGTAAGGTTTGGTCATGAAATTTTTCGTTAAGTCTTTAGAATTTCCTCCGGTTGGAATTAGTGTAAGAAAATAAATTTCATAAATTTCAGGACTAGACCTTACGAGAAAAGGATCCACGATTGAAAAGCTCACTAAAGACCAGACCCACAATTGAAAAATCAATTTTTTTTTTCTTCTTTTAGTTACAAAGTATGGCTGTGTGAGAATTTAAAATCATCTATTACACAAAACAATTTCTAAATGCATTGTCACATACATATATACAAAGTATGGCTGTCTGTTTTCCTTTGCTTCTTGCTTCAGGTTATGGGGTTCGTCTTGGGTTGTTAGCTGCCTATCGCTGTCTCCCTGTTTTTTTTGGTGTTTTGTTGGGTGTTTTCGTGCTTGCCCTGTTTGTTGTTTTTGTTGGCTCTTGTTAAATAAATTGGCTGTTCAATAAAATAATTTCAAAAATTTCAAGGAGGGTTATACAGAAGGCTCTGCTGGTCCAATTAGAAGTGGGCCTCAGAAGATGAAGGTAGCCCAACATCAGGGTTGCTTGAATTTGAAGGAGGAGAGGGGCTTGAGTCCAGGTTCTTGGAAGAGATTAAGTGCTCTAAAAAGGGCATTGGGCTGGAAGATGGATGGAAGAGTAGTGGTGGAAATGAGGATCGAAAGGCCAGGGTGAATAATAACACTCTCCGCAATGGTTTGAAGAAATGGGAAGGGAGGGATTCAAGTCTGTCGGTCAAGAGGCTTGTTATGAAGACGAAGTATTCCAACGTTAATTTCAAGGTTTCGTGGAACCTTGAGGAGGCTATTTCTAAGATTATTGAGACATGTGCGAAACTGAGTTTTGATTTCAAAGGAAACAAAGTTAAGATGGTTGATATCATGGCTGTTATGATGAGGAAGCTGATGCTTGGTGGGGGTTCTTAGTCTCGTTTCTCAGCTTAGTTTGTGTTGCTTTTGTGGTGGTGGGCTGTGGAGTTTGTGGGCTGTTTGTTTTGTTTTTGCTTGGAGTTTCGGTTGGCTGCTCTTTGTTGAGAGCTTATGGGCTTGGCCTCAGCTAGTTTGGGGGGCTGTTCTTTCGTGTGCTCGCGGCTTTGGGCTGCTTCTTGCTTTTCGTTTTCGGGTGTCTTGGTTTTCTGCTTGTGTCTTTTAGTTTTTTTTTAGGGGTTGGGCTTTTGGGCTTGCTATGTGCTCTCTGTCTTTGGGTGAGCTGATTGGTGTGTTTTATTGCCCTTTGTCTTATTTGTAGCTCCTTGTGGCCTTCCATGGACTCTTTGAATAAAATTTTCACCGTTCTATGTGTTTTATTGCCCTTTCTCTTGTTTGTAGCTCCTTGTGGCCTTCGTGGACTCTTTGAAAAGAAAAAAAAAAAATCACCGTTATATATAATCAATGCAGCACATACCAGCACTATTAATGCATCAGATCAGATCAAAACTCCATAGTCAATTGTATTTGAATGAGATGGAGATCAGTTCTTGAATGAGATCGAGAGCAGTTCAAGGATAGATGATCTCTTGGGAAGTAATTACACGTACAAAATAACACATTTATAAACTCTAACATGCATAATCGAGTACATTACATAACTAACACAAAACCATCCAATAATAGTAATTCAAGACAGCATTTTATTTAATAGATCAACACACGTACTGCTCCATGGCATAGCACACAATAATAATTTAAACACTGAATAATTAACTACTCGATCTAGATGAAGTCGCGGCAGTCAGATTTTCTGGAGGAAATCTTGGTTGTGGTTGCAGTCACAATTTGAAGATCAGTGAGTGAAAGAGGTCCTTAATGGTATGAGGTGAAACAACATTATCTGGACCTCCATTCCACATTAGCTCAGCAAATTGTTAGTTGGCTTTGTCAGTGTGATGGCCACCATCAAAGAACACATACTCATTTGGATTGAAGCATAATTCATAGTCATTGGTTAGGTATATATACCAAAACAAAATATTTAAGATATATATATATATATATATATGAGGTTAAATTCCTGAACCGAAACATATCGTATTTTGCAGGATCATTTACTCTATCTCCAGTTGCTTTGTGGTAATCAAAAAGTGAGAATACAGATCATGTTAAACTGCTTTTCAATTCTTCAAGGGCAATAATCAACAGAGAGTTGTGTAGTTTTTGTCAGTACTAATGGTTTTCCAGAACAGACATCAGTACTGATGTTGTACCTCTGTTTATACATCGGCAAACAACCCAATGGTGACACGTTTTGGATCATAAATTTCCTCCCTCCTATATCGTATATACTCTGTAATTCAAAATGATAATAGATAACATTAATATATAGGTAGCAAGACTATCCATCGACATATAAAATTAGGTTCTTTTACTCCAGGACGATGTAACTTTGGTAGTTATTTTTTTTTTTTCAGGAACGTGACGACAAACACCTTTTTTTTTTTTTCCAAAGTAATAAAATTTAGTTTTAATGATAAATTCTTAAACAGTTCTACTTGCTTCCCGAAGTAAATCTGAAAAACAATAACCACATCAGTAATAATTAGTCGGTTTTTTATTTATTTTATTTTAAGTATTACATTAATTTGGGTTTTTTTTAGAACCTTGTGGTGCAGGTGGAGTGTACACTAATTTATTTATTTGTTGGTACAGAGTAAACGCTAATTTAAATAACTTAAACTAAATTTCTTTTTTCTTTTTTTGGGATAATTAAACTTTATTTGGCCAGAGTCTCTTCATTATATGATTGTATTTATAGTGATTTTGTGTTATACGAAACCAATATATATGTGTGATTTTTATTTTATTTTATAGAAATTGTCAAAATGGAAACATTTGCATACCGCTTCAGGATTTGTATAAAAAACACCTGCTCCACCCGAAGCAAAGTTAGCCCCATTAGTGAAATCTGCCTCCGGCTCCAAAATTGGAGGAATAAAAGACATATTCAACTTGCTAGCTGCAATATTAATCAAAATCAAAATTAAATAGTTGTTGATCCACATGCATTTTTAAAATACCGACCCTTCTGATGACTTGAGAATTTAAATTAAACTACAATCTTCTTACCAATAATATCAGGAAGTGTACGACCGTCAAAGAATCTTCCAGTAGCATGATCGAAAAAGGTCGTCCCATATGGTTTATGATACGTCGGAATACATTTACCTGGTTCTACAATGTATTGATTGTTTTCAACATCGTAAAGCGAATCCCCAAAAATGAAAAACTAGTATAGTTGGCATAGCAAGTGAAAGGATTGAGAAGGATGACACTAACACATAAACCTATCACAAAGAGCAAATAACTTGGATTTGCCATGACCTAGCTATTTACTCTATTTTCTTCTCAAAGCTTCAAGGTTTATTTATTTATTATTTTATTTTATTTTAATTCTCTTGGTTTTTCGAAGGCTGACCATCATCGCTATTTATAGGGATATATGCATGATGCATCATATGCATTCATGCAATAGCTTAATTTTTTATTATTTTTTTTTAATTTTGTTTTGGTGGTTCTATTAGTAATTAATTATTTACCAGTGACCACAATTTTTGGACGTACCTTAGCGTCTGTTTTTGTGAGGATTTTTCCAAAGAATCATAGGGTTCAATGATTAGATTTATAAATGACATTTTTGTTTTCTGTTTTTATTTTTTGAAAAAAGGAGAGTTATATACAAACCTAGAAGCTCAGCAATGGGCAGAAGAATAAGCCAACAAAAGGCTCTTCATACAAAAAGGAAAGCCTTCCAACCACACCGTTCTTGACCCCCAGTCCCTAGACAATGCCAACTTGACTGAGCCATGAGCTACTTTGTTCACTGATCTCGAAAGAGAAGAAACACTCGACAAATGAAAAGAATCCAACAACACCAAACAGTCAAACACTCCCTAATAATTAAACCAACATGAATAAAATATTTTAAAAAATTTAAATTGATATTATCTTAGTTATGAATAAATTTTTAGTGATCACACAAATGGATCGATTAAAAATCTCTCATGATAGAAATCTAATTCATGCATGGTCACAGGAATTGTATAGTTTTGGATTGTTGTTAATCAAGAATTTGTCACTTACAGTAGTGAGGGCTGACCCGGGCTATAGCCGGGTCAACCTTTTGTAAATTAAAAAATATATATAATGAAATTTATATTATTTAATTGATAAACACCAATCTGATTAACACTTTGGTAGAGTTTTAGAGTAGAAGCACTAAGCAGAGTGCTAGAGTTAGAAAAGGTCACATCACTCTCTCTCTCTTCTTGATTCTCTCTCTTCCCAATTAATAAATCTCTTAATCACTTTATTTTATTTTTTCTATTTTTAACTAGTACGTAAATTTGGGGCTATTTTTTAGAGACCTCGTGGTATAGGTAGGGATGTCAATGGTATTGATTGGGGACGGATTTTTCATTACCATCCTCAATCCCAATTTGTATAAGAAATACTATCCTCAATGAATATCCACCTTAAAATAAACGGTTCGGATATGGTGATTCCCCATTAAGGGTGGGACCTCACAAGTCCCTGAACCAATAGGTAATTTTGATATCTCTAGACATAGGTATAAAATTCTCATATCATCGCTTCATCACTCCATCACTTTGTTTTTGTTTTCGATTAATGAAATTTTTTAGTACCGTCGAACTTTTATTATTATTAATTATATATATATATATATATATATATATTTGAAAAGTTTTTTTTTTTTGAAAAGATATATTTGAAAAGTTATTTATATATATACTTTTATTTTAGCCCACTCTATCAAAAAAATTTAGGTATGCCTCTGTTCCTCGATGCGGTTTTTCCCACTTGCTTTATAAAACTTACCGTTCAAAAAAAAAAAAAAAAAAAAAAAAAAAAAAAAAAACTAGGAGATTTGCTTAATTTGCTTGCTTAAATGATAATTGTGATTCTGTAAACAAACATCCACTTGACTTGAGTATGAACAATTTTTACTTTAGGCTTGGCAGAATCCTAAGTCTTGACCCGTTTGGTTTTAGATTTCAATTTTTTATTTTTATTTTTATTTTTATTTTTATTATTTTTTTATCATTTTGAATATTTAAATGTATTTAGATAAAAGATTAATGCAAATTTTGACTAGAAAATCTCACACAGCATAATTTTATTACAGAAAGATCACACAAACAACTCCTTAATGGACATTACATATATATAGCTCACACAAAACCGTCAAATATTAACAGTAATTCAAGACGGCAATTTATTTATCGATCCACACACCACTCCATAGTCCATATAGCACACATTACATACAATTTAAACAATACCAGCAACTCCATCTAGATGATGCTTGATGGAAGATCACAATTACGTTCCTGCTTGTTGAAGCCGCTGCCAGATTTTCTGGAGGAAATCTTGGTTGTGGTTGTGGTTGCAGGCAGAATTTCAAGATGAAAGAGGTCCTTTATGGTATGAGGTGAAACAACATTATTTGGACCTCCATTCCACATTAGCTCAGCAAATTGGCCATTGGCTTTGTCAGTGTGATGGCCACCATCAAAGAACACATACTCGTTTGGATTGAAGCATAATTCATAGTCATTGGTTACGTGTCCGCAACTGCCTGCTCGGTGCGAACCTTCACCGCAGCATGATGTCCCTCCTACCTTGAACCCTAATTATAATCAGGTGCAGAGCCAAGAATTTTTATTTAGAGAGATCATTAAAATATATATATCAAAACAAAATATTTAAGATATATGAGGTTAAATTCCTGAACCGAAATGTACCGTATTTTGCAGGATCATTTACTCTATCTCCAAGTGCTTTGTGGTAATCAAAAAGTGAGAACACAGATCCTGTTAAACTGCTTTTCAATTCTTCAAGGGCAATAATCAACTGAGAGTTGTGTAGTTTTGTCAATACTAATGGTCTTCCAGCACAGACATCAGTATTGATGTTGTACCTCTGTTTATACATCGGCATACAACCCAATGGTGACACGTTTTGGATCATAAATTTCCTCCCTCCTATATCGTATATATTCTGTAATTCAAAATGATAATATATAAAACAATAGAAAATAATCTCCTGATATCTAGTAAATTAATATATATATATATATATATATAATTGATTTCTTCTCTAGTCAGAAGTTATATAACATTGTGAAATTGTTTCCACAAAGTCACAAAATAAGATGTTTAGTAGTATAACAAATGTTGAATCGGTTCATGGTGTAATAACTTCTGATTTTTTTTCTTTCAGAACCGACCTAACCGCTAAAAACATTAAGAAAAAAAAACCGAAGCTTTAATATATATTATGATACTTCTAGGTCCATGCACCAGAGGATTTCTATTTTGGAGCATAAAAATAATTATAAAAAGAGAGATTATTATGATAATCTTACCTTGATTTCTTTTTTGAACTCAACAAGAACTGTGTCAATGTATTCTAGCTGCTCTGATTGGTTGGAATGTGGGAAGTTTGTGATGAATGAGAAGTAATTATTTCCACCCATAGAAATCAAGTAAACAGCATTTGCAAGTCTCTTATTGGCTTCCTCCTCTCCCAGCTCTGCTTTCCATTTCAATGACAAATTCTTAAACAGTTCTACTTGCTTCCCAAAGTAAATCTGAAAAATAAAATAAAATGATTGTTATATATACTTGATCTCACTTAACAATTTAAACTTTTCGATTAAGATGGTAAATATCACATCAGTTGCTCATGAGTTTGAAAAACAGTATCTTTATCCTCCTCTCTCTTGAGAAAATCTTCAATGCACCGGGTGCATGAGCTGAGTGTTGCACCCGGCCACTTAGATGTTGACATCTCAACATATGTAAGCTAAAATAATAATAATAAATTTGATAGGATGAAAGAGAAATGAATAAAATAATTATGAAAAATATAAAAATAAAAGAAAAAGCTGACACATGCCGAGATGTCACCATTTGAGTGGCCAGGTGCAACACTTAGCTCATACACCCGGTCCACTGAAGATTTTCTCCTCTCTCTTTCTCAGTTTTCTGTGCTGGTACATATTAGAACACGTTATATGGAAAAGTGGAATATATAAGTACATGTTTGTTCACCAATTATCTATAATAATCACCATGCATGTTGCAAATGAGACTGTGCGCTAGGATGTTAGTATATCTCATATCTTGAATACTATAGTGGAGTTTAGACTTATTTAAATAAAGTACAACTTTTTTTTTTTTCCAGGTTAAATGCTTTTTAACACGGGTGCTAATATTGTCATCTATAAAACTAATTAGTATACCCATATTTTATTAAAAATTTTAATTATAAAAATATCTCTATAGAAATTTACCAATAAAGGACAAATTACTTTAATTAAAAATAAACCGAATACTATGGACACACATTAATTATACCCATATAATCAACTATATCTCTTTAATAAAAAACATAATTAAAAAAAACTTATAATAAACCCTAATTTTTATGATAAACCCTAATTAAACTCTAATTTTATTTCAAGTATTAAACTTCTCATCATCACATGATTATCATATAACAAAGTAATAGAAAAAGAATTTTTTGAGAACTCTGATCATATTGATGAAGATATTATTTATTTATTTTTTTGTCTTTCTTTTATGTCTAGTTAAAAACTCTACCAATAAACAAAATATTTTTTTTTAAGATGGCGGTAGATATCAATGAGTTTTATTTATTTATTTATTTATTTATTTATTTTAATTTTGTTTTAGCTATATACTGTATATAAGATAATTTCAGATTAAAAATCTCTTGATCCCATATACAATACAGTCCTACATCTTCCCTTTCATAAGACTCCTACATTCGAGACATTTCCAAAAGTAAATTGGACCATCATTAGAAAAGGATTTGATTCCAAAAATAATATGATTTTTTTTTAATAAATTGGGTGTGTTAATAATTTAAGAGGATTTATAAATAAAATGTATTAAAATAAATATATTCATTTCAATAAGGGTACTTTTGGCATTATGATAGGTGTTTATAGTAATATTTATTTTTTAAATTTTAGATATGGGTGTATTTATAAAAATAGATGTACTAATTAGTTTTATGTGTATCAATATCCTCATCCTTTCTCTAGCCTCTCCTCTACTTTCTTTTGGCTCCTGTTTCTGTGTTTGTGCTGTGATTGGTGTTGTGTTGTGCTGGTGTGAGGGCTCTGTTTTGTGTGGATTCTGGTTATGTTTTCTTTGGGGGGAGCGGTTGCTTCTTTTGGTTTTGGTTT
The DNA here is from genome assembly GCA_030490815.1 of Acer saccharum. Taxonomy (NCBI): domain Eukaryota; kingdom Viridiplantae; phylum Streptophyta; class Magnoliopsida; order Sapindales; family Sapindaceae; genus Acer; species Acer saccharum. Next base: position 1,133,447 of record CM059866.1, read on the forward strand.
TGGTTGTAATTGCCTCTTGAGGCTTTCTTTAATAAAATAACAGTTTCAAAAAAAAAAAAAAAAAAAAAAAAAAATCCCCACCCTTTTAACAATCATATTAAGCTTTAACGTTAGTGGTAGCTCACAAAAAAAAAAAAAAAAAAAGTTGATTAGTGGTAAATTAACCTAAATTCAAAACAATTTTTTTAAAAAAAATTAGGAAAAGTTTATACTATGATTGTATTTATAGTGATTATGTGTTATATAAAGATGTGGGATTTTATTTATTTTATAGAAGTTGCCAAAATGGAAACATTTGCTTACCGCTTCAGAAAATGTATCAAAAACACCTGCTCCACCCGAAGCAAAGCTAGCCCCATTAGAAAAATCTGCCCCCGGCTCCAAAATTGGAGGAATAAAAGGCAAATCCAACTTGCTAGCTGCAATATTAATCAAAATCAAAATTAAATAGTTGTTGATCCGCATGCATTTTTAAAATACTGACCCTTCTGATGACTTGAGAATTTAAATTAAACTACAATCTTCTTACCAATAAAATCAGGAGGTGTACGACCATCAGAGAATCTCCCAGTAGCATGATTGAAAAAGGTTGTTCCAAATGGTTTATGATACACCGGAATATATTTACCTGGTTCTACGATGTATTGATTGTTTCCGACATCGTAGAGCGAATCCCCAAAAATGAAAAAGTAGTAGTCGGCATAGCAAGTGAAAGGGCTGAGAAGGATGACACTAACACATAAACCTATCACAAAGAGCAAATAACTTGGATTTGCCATGACCCAGCTAGTTACTCTATTTTCTTCTCAAAGCTTCAATGTTATTTTTTTATTTTTTTTCTCTTGGTTTTTCTAAGGCTGATCATCATCGCTATTTATAGGGATATATGCATCATATGCATTCATGCAATAGCTTAATTCTTTTATTTTTATTTTTATTTATTTATTGTGTTTTTGTGGTCCTATTAGTAGTTAATTATTTACTAGTGACCACAATTTTTGGACGTATCTTAGCGTCTATTTTTGTGGGGATTTTTCAAAAGAATCTTAAGGTATGACGATTAGATTAAATGACATTTTTATTTTTGTTTTTATTTTTTGAAAAAAGGAGAGTTATATAGAAACCTAGAAGCTCAGCAATGGGCAGAAGAATATACCAACAAAAGTCTCCTCATACAAAAAGGAAAGCCTTCAAAGTTCCAACCACACCGTTCTTGACCAAGCACTGATCCATGAGCTACTTTGTTCACTGATCTCGAAACAGAAGAAACATTCGACAAATAAAAAGAATCCAACAACACCAAACACTCCCTAATAATAATTAAATTACCAACATCCTCTTTATTATATATATATATATATATATATGACTGATTTATATAAACATTATATTTTTTAAAACACTTGAGTAGATTTTATTTTATTGATATTATCTTAGTTATGATTAAATTTTAAAATCATACTTTTCTCGTGGTGGTCCTGTGCTAATCTTAGTCATTTTTTAAAATCTTCTTGGTCAGAGGAATTGTATAGTTTTGGCTTGTTGTTAATCAAGAATTTGTCGTTTTAAGATCATACTTTTCTCGTGGTGGTCCTGTGCTAAGCTTTTGTTTTGGAAGTATTGTAGTACAATGTCAGAGTGTGGGGGTCATCTTAAATTATTTATGTATATATAGGCTCTATAAAAAGAATATTCTTGGGGTACAATGATTTAACTTAAAAAAAATAATAATATAAAAAAAAAAAAAAACAAAAAAACTCTAACACTATCCGAATCAGAAGTGTCGGATCTAATGGGATCAATTGCTACAACTGGAACCATGCATGGAAGAGGAACTTCCATATGAAATCTCCAACTAGCAGGCTACTTGGGTCTTGGTGATACAATGATTAGCTTGAACAATACAAACTTTACATGCATTTGTCTACTGAGTAATGTTAAATATCACGACTAAAATCACGACTATTCCAATACAACACATGTGACACATGAGGTGTCAATTGGTGAGTGGATACACATTAATAATAATTTATCTCACCTATCTATGTATCTACTCACCAATTAACACCTCATGTGCCACATTTGTTGTGTTGGAATAATCGTGATTTTAGCTGTGATATCTAGTATTACTCTTGTCTAATACATTTAGTATTTTGGTATACATCCGAGGGTTTGTACATTAATTTTAGATTGAATTTAATCAAAAATGTGTCTCCAATTAGCTAATCGATTTCACCCATTTTTTACACGTGGTGGTCCAGCTCGATCTCTATTTCTACCCAAAAAAAAGATTCCCTTATCCATTTAAAAAAAAAAAAAGATTCCCTTATCGAGATATTTTTTTGTATATGAAATTGCTTATGCACTATTTTTTTTTTTTTTGAAAATCAGCAATTATATTAAAGCCACCAGGGGCAAGAAACAAACAAACCAAGAGGACAAACTGCGAGGCCAGCAGCAAGGACCAACGCACCACAAAACAGATAACCATCAAAACAAAGCAACAACGAAACAGAGTAAAAACAAAACCAACTCAACCTTCCAACAAAACTCTACCCACAAGCTGAAACAAACAGCACCACCCAAACAAGTAGAAAGAAGGACCTTCAACGCACAAGCAGGGCCGGACCTAGGATTTTGGGGGCCCAAGGCGAACTATAACAATGGGGCCCCGAGTCCCGACTTAGTGGATGCAATTCTAGCATTTAGAATTCAAACCCTAATGTCCATATCCATGGGACCTCGACCACAATTTAAATAATATTTTTGTAACAAAATTTGTATAGCAATTATAACATACAATTCCTTAACCCTTTGATAGTGAGATTAAAAATCTATAGAGATTAATAAGTACCCATCAAATTTATATGTTTACAAAACTTATCAATTGCAACTTGCAAGATCAAGATTATGATTCTATAATATATAATTTATTCATAAATCATAATACATTCAAAATTCTAACAAAACTAAAAGGCAAAACGAAAAGAGATTTTCAGAATAAAAGAAGAAGAAGAAGAACTGAAGAAGGAAACGATCGAGGACCAAAGTTGTTAAATTACCTTAAAAAACAACAACCCTTCTTGATTTCAAGAAAAGTGCTTCCAAGAAGGCAAGAACAATTACTTTCGCAAGAACAGAGCTTCCAAAGAAGTGAAAGAGCCCTAGAATTGATTTTGAATGTCTGATAATTTAATACACAATTTGCAATTTTATACGTTGCGGTGGGGATCGTGTGGTAACTGGGTAAGTATAATAATTCGGCCTTTTTTTAAAAAAAAAAACATATATAAAAGATTGGTTTTTTTTAAGTATAATATTTATGTTTCTCTGATGGGCCTTTCAAGATATATGGGCTGTTTTTGAAAAAAATTGTACACGGGCCAGAAATACACAGTATTTATTTTAAAATTGAAATTTGGGGCCCTTGAAAACTGGGGGCCCTAAGCGGTCGCCTCTTGGGCCTATGCCCAGGGCCGGCCCTGCGCACAAGCCACCCAAACCTTTATAGAACACCCCACTCCACTCTGTCACCAAACCTACTGGAACCCAATTTTGCCAAACCATCCGCAAACGAATTCGATTCCCTATGCATATGCTTGATGGATAACCTCTCCCAGGAATGTAAAAAGGAACGAATATCGTATACCAAATCCACTAACATGATGTTGCCAAAATCCTTGCCATTGCACCATGAAACAGCTTATTTAGAATCACTTATAATAGTCACATGCACTATATATATATATATATATATATATATATATATATACGGTCTTTCTATTATCAGTTCGAACTGACAAAAGTTATATCAGTTCCTTGTATTTGGGCCACTGGATTTAAATACTTTGACTGACAAGTGCATACAGCTAAGTTAAAGTATTTAAATCCAGTGACCCACATGTAAGGAACTGATATAATTTTTGTCAGTTCGAACTGATAATATAATTTCTGTATATATATATATATATAATATATATATATATATATGCACTTGTCACCACATATATATATATATATGTGTTACAACACATGTACAACACGTGTGTAACTTTCCACCACATATTTTCTTCTTGGCTTATTTGAAGAAGCCAATCAACATGGAGGCTTTAGCTTCTTTGTCTACATGCATGTTGACTTGTGGCAATGTTTGTTGTTTAGTAATTGGATCTCTTGCTCTATAAATAGAAGCCCAATTCATTTGTAATATTTTGGATTCTCATATAAATACAACACTAAAACAGTAACACTTTTTATCCCTATTCATTTATCTCATGCAATTACTCTCTCGTTTTATCTCTTTTTTGTTTCTATTATATTATCATTTATTTTAATTTTATTATAACACGTTATCAGCACGATGCTGTTATTTCCAGAACTTGAAGTTCTAAATTTATTATTAGTAGAACTTGAAGCTTCCAAATTTATATTTATTAATACCAGAACCTGCAGTTCTGGATTTACTTTCTCGCATTTTATTTTTACACAATTTACTTTTTCGCACTTTATTTACGTTTACGCAATTTTTATTTAAACAATTTGGTCACCCATCCAGAACCTGAAGTTTATGGATTTATTTATCATTATCGGAACCTGAAGCTTCTGGATTTATTTACTTACAAATATTTCTTTATATATCTGAAGATTTAAATTCCTCAGATTTTTTATCATACCAGAAGTTCTGACTTCGATTATGATTTTCAGATAACCAAAAGCTATAATAATGCCAAAGCTTGCAGGTTTGAAATTTGCTGCACTAGAAGTGTCTGGGGAAAATTACATGTCCTGGGTTATTGATGCCAAATTACTCCTAAAATCAGAAGGCCTATATTACATTATTGAAAATAGGGTCGAGACATATGAACAAGACAAATCTACAACCATGGTTATTATCCGTCACCATTTGCATGAGGATCTAAAAGCCCAATACCTAAATGTCACAAAACCAGAAGTTCTATGGCAAGAACTAAAAGATCGATTTGATAACCAACCCGATGTTGCATTACCAAATGCCAGGTATCAGTGGCAACATTTACGCTTTCAAGACTTGAAATCAGTCTCTGAGTATAATTCTGTTTTATTCAAAATCACTACACAGCTGAAATTGTGTGGTCAGGAAGTAATAGAAATCGATATGTTGGAAAAAACATTTACAACATTTCATGCCTCGAACATGATATTACAACAGCAATATTGAGAACGTCGATTCTTAAAATATTCAGAGCTAATCTCATGTCTCCAAGTGGCAGAGAAAAATAACAAGCTCTTAATAAAAAATCATGAATCACACCCGACCGGCTCTACATCATTCCCAGAAGTGAATGCTAACACTATTGGAGGACATACTCACGGTCGTGGTTGCGGTCGCGGTCTCTATCGTGGTCGTGGTCCTAGCCGTGGGGTCTGGGTGGTTATAATCAAAATAATGAAAACACTCCCCAGAAGTGGAATGTTTATAAGGCTAGACCAGATAAAAGGAAGAGTATCCAAAAAGGGCCTAAGAAAGATGATAACATCTGTTTCAGGTGTAGCTGTCATAATCATTGGTCACGTACATGCTGCACACCTAAACATTTGGTTGAGTTTTATCAAGCATTGATCAAAGAAAAGGAAAAGGGAAAGAATCCTAAAACCAACTTCATGGAGGATTCAAATTTTATGGATATCACCCAGTTTAATGTTTCTGATTTCCTAGATAATCCGAATGATAAAGTGACCACTTCAACTGGTGATGGAAATGTCCATACCAATTAAGTATTGCTTGTAATATATTTTTTGTTATCATGTGAAATGTTTATGTAAATATTCCTTATGTAATATATACTTTTGATCACTCTATCTAATATGCACATTTTTTTTTTGAATAGATATGTCTTTAAACGATAAGTTGAGTGATACTGAAAAGTAAGATACAGGAGATATATGTCTGGCCAATAGTACAACGACACATACGATTTTGCGGAATCATAAATACTTTCTGAATTTAACCTTACTCAAGGTAAATGTTAATACAATATCGTGTCCAACAGATCTGATAGAAGGCTCTGGTAGAGCCATGATATTGTTACAAAACAATACTAAAATATGTATCAATGATACTTTATATTCAAGCAGATCCAGAAGAAATCTACTTAGTTTCAAAGATATACGGTGTAATGTATATCACATAGAAACTATAAATGATGAGAATATTGAGTATCTGTGTATTACTTCTCATAATTCAGGCCATAAACTCATTATGGAAAAGCTGCGTGCTTTATCATCTAGATTATATTACACTCTTATAAGAGGTGTAGAAGTTTATGCAGTTATGAACCAGAAGTTCTGAGACCCAAAAATATTTATTCTTTGGCACAACCGTCTTGGTCACCCGGGATCTACAATGATGCGTAGAATCATTGAAAATTCTCATGGACATCTATTAAAGAACCAGAAGATTCTATTATCCACAAAAATTTATATACTGCATGTTCACAAGGAAAATTAGTAATAAAACCATCCCATTCTAAGGTTGGCTTTGAATCCCCATCATTTCTACAAAGGATTCAAGGGGACATATGTTGACCTATTCATCCACCCAGTAGGCCGTTCCGCTATTTTATGGTTCTAGTTGATGCATCTATCAGATGATCATATGTCTGCTTATTATCAACACGTAATGTTGCTTTTGCAAGATTACTTACACAGATTATCAAGCTTCAGGCACATTTTCCCAATCATCTGATTAAGTCAATACGCTTTGATAATGCGGGTGAATTTACTTCCAAGACATTTGATGAATATTGCAGATCAGTTGGGATTGATGTTGAACATCCAGTTCCACATGTTCATACTCAAAATGAATTAGTAGAGTCACTTATCAAGCGTTTCCAGGTAATTGTAAGAACTTTATTATTGTGAACACAGCTACCAATTTTTGTTTGGGGACATGCTATTTTACATGCTATTGCATTAATTCGTTTTCGTCCCACTGCTTATCATCAATATTCTCCGGTACAACTTGTATTTGGCCATTAACTAGATATTTCTCATTTGCGTACTTTTGGTTATGCAGTATATGTCCCAATTGCACCTACACATATAACTAAAATGGGACCCTAATGGCGTATGAGAATATATGTTGGTCTAGATTCACCATCAATTATTAGATATCTGGAACCTTTGACTGGTGATCTTTTTACTGCACGATTTGCTGATTGTCATTTTGATAAGAGAAATTTCCCATCATTAGGGAAAGGAAAAACTTCTCCTAAAGAGAAGCGTGAATTTTCTTGGAAAGTTCTTAGTCTAATTCATCTCGACCCATACATATCTCAATGTGAGAATGAAGTACACAAGATAGTTTATCTTCAAACAATAGCAAATCAGTTACCAGATGCATTTACAGATACTACTAAGGTAACAAAATCACACATTCCAGCTGTTAATGTACCAGCACGTGTGATTGTTCAAGAAGAACGATCTAAACAAATAATAGCAAATGAATCATCTACTGTACGCCGGAAGCGTAGTAAGCTACTTGGTTCAAAAGATATTGTTCCCCGGAGGAAGAAAACAAAATATCATGATCATACTTTTGAAATTATAAATAAATCTACTTTATCTAAATTAACTCTACAAGAGTTAGATGTCCCTGAAAGGACACAAGAAACCCCTACAGGGGAAGGAATCTTTGAAGAGATACAAGAACATAGAAATGAGGAAATTTCTATAAATTATACAGGAGGAATGTGGAATCGTGGAGAAACAATCATTGATGATATATTTTTATATACAGTGGCTACTAAAATTTTAAATGATGATTATGAGCCTTATAACCTCGATTATAGGCAAAGGTCTGATTGGCCTAAATGGAAAGAAGCAATTCAAACAGAATTGACTTCATTAACCAAGCATAAAGTATTTGGATCAATAGTCCAGACGCTTGAAGACGTCAAACCAGTTGGATACAAATGAGTTTTTATACGGAAACGTAATGAGAAAAATGAGGTGGTGCAATATAAGGTACGACTCGTAGCATAAGGTTTTTATAGAGACCTAGTATTGATTTTGATGAGACGTATTCACCAGTGATGGATACAATTACGTTTCAATTTCTGATAAGTTTGGCTGTCTTAGAAAGACTTGAAATGCGTCTTATGGACGTAGTAACTACCTACCTATATAGCTCACTCGATTCAGATATTTAAATGAAAATCCCTGAAGGATTTAGAATGCCAGAAGCATACAACTCGAGACCTTGGAATTTATACTCGATTAAATTACAAAGGTCCTTGTATGGATTAAAGCAATCGGGGCGCACGTGGTATAACCGCCTCAGTGAATATTTGATTAAATAAGGATATATTAATAATCCTCTATGCCCATGTGTGTTCATAAAGAAATCAAAATCTGGATTTGCTATCATAGCAGTTTACGTTGATGATATGAATTTAATTGAAACTCCTGGAGAGCTCCTGAAAACTGCTAAATTTCTGAAAAAAGAATTTAAAATGAAAGACCTGGGAAAGATAAAATATTGTTTCGGCTTGGAGATTGAGCATAAATCAGACGGAATACTTATCCATCAATGAGCATATATTGAAAAGATTCCATATGGACAATGCTCACCCATTAAGTACTCCTATGATTGCTAGAACCCTTGATTCTAAGAAAGATCCATTCCGACCAATTAAAGATGGTGAAAAGATACTTGGTCCTGAAGTATCATATCTTAATGTAATTGGTGCTTTATTATATCTGGCTCAATGTACTAGACCAAATATTGCATTTTTAGTGAATTTACTTACTAGATTCAGTTCAACACCAACTCGAAAACATTGGAATGGGATTAAACATCTTTTTCATTATCTTCGTGGAACGAAAGATTTAGGATTATATTATTCAAAATCTAATAACTTTTCAGGTTTACTTGGTTATGCTGATGTCGAGTATCTATCTGATCCCCATAAAGCTCATTCACAAACGGGATATGTTTTTACCTATAATGGCACATCAATCTCCTGACGCTCCACAAAGCAAACTCTTGTTGCTACATCCTCTAATCGATCTGAGGTCCTTGCACTTCATGAAACGAGCCGAGAATGTGTGTGGTTAAGGTCAGTTATTTATCATATTCAAAATACATGTGGATTTTCATTATCTACAGAAATGCCGACACCAATATTTGAAGATAATGCGACTTGTATCGCTTAAGTTAGAGGGGGATATATCAAAGGAGATAGAACCAAACATATTTCTCCTAAATTCTTCTATACTCATGAACTTCAACAGAGCCGATAAATTGATGTTAAACAAATACGGTCTACAGATAATCTTGCAGATATGTTTACCAAAACATTGCCTATATCAACTTTTGAGAAACTGGTATATGAGATTGGCATGCGTCGACTCTATAAATTACATGATTGATATTGAAGTTTCATTCAGGGGGAGCAAAATTTTGAATAGGACATATGTGTACTGTATTCTTTTTCCTTCTATCGGATTTTGTTCTACTAGGTTTTACCAGAAATGTTTTAATGAGACAGTTCTGAACACATCCACGTCACTTGATCAAGAAGATCATTGTATATACTTTTGCTAAGGTTTTTATCCCACTAGGTTTTTCCTAGCAAATTAAAATACAAATGATGGATATCTAAGGAGGAGTGTTACAACACATGTACAACACGTGTGTGGCTTTCCACCACATATTTTCTTCTTAGCTTATTGAAGAAGTCAATCCACATGGAGGCTTTAGCTTTTTAATTTGTCTACATGCACGTTGACTTTTGGCAATGTGAGTTGTTTAGTAATTGGATCTCTTGCTCTATAAATAGAAGTCCAATTCGTTTGTAATATTTTGGATTCTCATATCAATACAACACAGAAACAGTAACATTTCTTATCCCGATTCATTTATCTCATGCAATTACTCTCCCGTTTTATCTCTTTTTTGTTTCTATTAAATTATCCGTTATTTTAATTTTATTATAACAATATATATATATATATATATATATATCTATTTGGCTTGAAAAAAAGAGTGTGCTTTAGTTATACGTTAGTTGTCTAGTTGCTCTCTAAGAATCATAGTTTGGCTTTCATGCAACCAAGTTGTCAATGGTTCCACTACAATGTTTTGCCTCAACCTTGGGGTGGGCTTATTTGTGTTGCTTTTTTGGGCTGTGCGTTTGCCCCTTAGACTTCACTACAACAAAAAGGGTCTTTCACAACATTCAATGCATATTGTAAAAACTCTCAACAACATACATGTGCAAGTTGTCTATCAAATAGTTGTTAAAAGTATTAAATGCTTTTACAACTTATAGTGCATGTTGTTAAAAACATGAAATTCTACAACTAAGAGTGCTTGTTGTTAAAAACTTAAAGTTTTACAACTAAGAGTGCTTGTTGTTAAAAGTTTATAAACAACTTGTAATGAAAGTTATACAAAACTAGACCTTCGTAAATTCATTATATTTCATTATATATCATCAAAAGACAAAAAATCTTAAAATCAATATTTTGTAAAATAACCAACCAAATTGCAATACAACATTTTCAAATTAAGATAAAATCACAAATAAACCAAACTTTCGAATTTAAGATTTTATAATATATTCTAATATTCCAACTCCGTTTCTATATCATATTCAAACTTATGCTAACTACAATGACTTACAATAACCTAATGCAACTTTTAGGCCATGCAATTGTAGTTCCTACAACTCCACCAAGTGTGCGAGCTTCATCGAATGGTCGAACTAAAATGACTTCCGAATTAAACACCAAATCCACCCACACTCTCCAGAAATCTCGCCCAAGCGGTACATGATGCACTTTGGTAGGAGGAAGGTGTAAGTTGTCAATCACAGATAGCGTGAACTGCTGGGATTTGCACAAGCTAATACTGATGTCCTAGCATTAAGGGACGCAATGATTCAAGCCTTTGCTACTGAAACAGTCTGTTGTTCCATCACCTGGGAGAAGTAAAGTCAAAGAGATCCACAACAAGTTGCAAGCACTAAAATGACAAATTATGCAGTACAGATTGATGGGATGCAATTTCTGAGGCTATTTGAAAAGTTCTACTTTTATGTCAATCATGGTTTATATCCCCTTGTAGGATAAATTTTGACTTCTATAGTTGAAAGAGAAAAAATCGCAAGCTTATATTGGAAGCTACAATACATGCATGTCGTCAATGATTTTATCTTCAAAAGTATTTGGGGAAAGAATTAAAGTTGTACATTCATAAATAACACTTACTATGCATGCAACATATCATACACAAAACTTGAGTAAAATTTTAAATAAAGAATCTTATCAACCTCAAGTAACATGCTCCTCGCATTGTCAGACATTTTGTCAAATTCATCAATGCAGCAAATGCCTGTCACTCAGAACCAGTGCACCACTCTCCAGAGTCTGTAGAGTAGTTCATTAATGATCATTTATATCAAACTCAAGTCATAGAAGCTAAATGGAAAGAGTACAAAAGGATTAAAGAAAAATGGGTATCATACAGTTTCTCCAGTTTCAGGATCTCTGGCAACATAAGCTGTCAGGCCAACAGCAGAGCTCCCCTTTCCACTGGTGTAAATTTCACGAGCAGATAGCTTGTGTATGTATTGAAGCAATTGAGACTTGCTGGTACCAGGGTCACCAACAAGAAGGATATTTATATCACCACGAAAGCTAGCACTAGAAGGCAACTTTAAAGCATTCCCACCAAAAAGCTACATTCAATTCAATAAACTAGCAATCAATATCAAAGTGCAGTTATATGAATTATATCACAGTTCTATGTGTTGGCCCAACTCTGACACTCATAGCCCTGTAAATCCCTGTGACCTATTTGAAAAGAGAAAGAGTAATCAGATAAACAAAAACATCATGATTCTTAATGTGATTGCATAAGATATTCAGGGTTTCACCTCAACTCGATCTCCTGGTTTGCCAGCATCCACCAGCTTGTCATGCATCAACAAGCTCACTGTATGTGGTGTTCCACCCTCAGGGAAGTCATCAGGTGTCTCCTGGAGCCTCACAATCTGCTTATCAGCAAACCTGAGTTTTGAAGCAGGAGGACCAAATGAGTATTTTCTTGGGAAAAGGGAGGAGCATCTTCAATGACACCATCTTCTCAATATCTGACCAAACCATACCATTTATAATCAGCCAAAAAAAACCCTTCATTTACTCATCGAAATTGAAAATTAACAAAAACAACCATAAAAGCTTATTTCAAGCACAAAACAAAAAACTAAGTGCCTTTTATAACCAAGTGCTCATACACAACATTGTAAATGAAATTGTAGTTGAATCGTGACTTAATTAGGAGAAAGTGGAATTAATACGAAGCAACTAATTATCAGAACTCGAATCCAAACCACAAAAATATGAAATTAAAACCATTCACTAAATCTTCAATTTTCCATATGTGAAGTTAAAATGACTTGAATGACGAAAAAAAGGTGAATAAACAGAGGTGAGATTTCGGTTTCGAATTCGGTACCTATGAAGCATCATTTTGATTGCGATTACTGCATTTGAAGCCAGACCTTGTCTGATTTTTTTTTAGAAATAAATCAAAACCAGATCCAAAACAGAGAACAACAAAACGAATAAACTACAAGAAACACAAATGCCAATCAATCGATCCCTAAATCTTCAATTTTATGTATGTGAAATGAAAATGACTTGAATTACGAAAAAAAAAAAAGTTGAAAAAACAGAGGTGAGATTTCAGTTTCGAGAACTGAGTAGAGTTGTGAGAGGTACCTTTGAAGCGTCGTTTTGATTGCGATGACCGCTTTGAAGCCCGAGCTTGTGTGAATAGAGAGAGGTACCAAGAACGCGAAGGACGAGAGATGTGAAAAGGTCGTGCTTTCAATTGATCGTAACACTTATTTGGTTCTCCAAGTCCTCAAGTCTATGAAGCCCAGTGCTGATGTGAAGAGGTGAGCTTTAAAATAAATTGACTTGAATATTTTTTTGGCAATTTTCTCAAAATTTATCAGAAGTACTTTAAATGTGTGGTAGCCAAAAATGGTCTAACGGCCCAACATGCCAAGGCCCAATCTCTACCAGTCTAACCCAGGCCCATTGTGTTGGGTCGACCCAAACTAGCTGCCAGCAGAAGTTACCGTTGAAGACTCATTCAAAGTGAGCAGTTACGAAACAAGATGTAATTGCCCATTGAGAGGAAATCTCTCCTAGAATCACGTCCACTATCAAGTGCAGATAGTGGACGTTGGAGCCAAGGTGCTTAGTATAAATAAAGAAGGCCTCATTCACTAGAACTCTCTGATTTTCTCTGAACTAAAGCTTGTTAATTGCGTACTGAACTTCTGATTCTAGGATTATTCCGATCAGTGGGATTCTCAAGTCACGATTGCTCAGCCCAAGCACATCTAAGGCTAAACGATCCAAACCCACCACCTTCGTTTTTACTGTGTTTTATCTCTGCTTTAACTTATCTTGCAGGTTCTTGAGGAGACGACATCCTTTTATTCGACAGACTAACACCTTTTGCAGGTCTTCGGACAAGACGACATCCCCCCATTCGACAAGCTCAATCAAGTTGCCTTGGGCCTAACACAAATCCGACCCGATCCACATCGACCGTAGGTCGACCCCCTACAGTTTGGCGCCCACCGTGGGGCCCATTGCAACTACCTTTGAGTCCAAATCAATCAATTCTAACTACGACTCAACATGGCCGGAAATGGATCAAACCCAACCGTCGAAGAGCAGATCGCTATGCTGAACGCCCAAATGGCCGCCAGTGCTCAGAGGCTGCAAGCACTCGAAGCGGAAAATGCGGTAATCCAGGCGGCAAACGAAGAATTGAGAACGCTGGTCGACGGAGTAGTTCCAGATTCAGCCACTTCGGAGCATCCAGTCCCGACGTCGAACGACGAACATGGCGTCGACCGACCTATTCGTAGAGTTCCAGGCAACCCTATCGCACCAGAAGTAAATCCGGTCGACCATCAGAATCGACCAACACTTCAGACGGCAAGGGTTGAGATCGACCTCAACGACGTACCCGCCAAAAACGATGCTGTGAACGAATACGAACAGCCAGTAGATCAACAACCGGACAATATCCCAAAGGCGGTTATGTCTCTCCAGTCGACACCCGGATTGGTAAAACCGGGGCCAGACTTACATTTATCTGCTAACCTAGAATTCTCTCGCAGGTTTGCAGAAATGGAAGCTCTCATCCAAAGAATCCCAGGAGTCCCAGCTCCTATCAAGAAAAGTACCGCAAATAGCTTCGCTGACTCGCCCTTCGTCGATGCAATAGCTCTTATGGAGATGCCTAAGAAGTTCAACTTCCCAAATATGAAGCAGTACGAAGGAACGACCGATCCGGACGACCATATAGCACAATACAAGCAGATGATGTTCACTGCCGCAATCCCACGCGACCTTAGAGAAGCATGCATGTGCAAGGCCTTTGGATCTAGCCTTAGTGGTCCTGCCCTACAGTGGTACACAAATTTACCTAATAATTCTATTGATTCTTTTGCACAGCTGACGGACACGTTCGTGGAGCAATTTGCAAGCAGCCGCAAGTTGGAAAAGTTGTCGGACGACCTCTACACCATAACGCAGAGGACTGGCGAGAACTTACGAGCCTACGTCGGACGTTTCAACAGAGAAAAAGTGCAGATCCCGCACTGCAACCAGGCGACTGCCATCTATGCCTTCAGAAAAGGTCTCAGGTTTGATTCCAATTTATACAAAGAACTTACCAAATACCCTTGCAGGACAATGGAAGATGTATTGGCCAAAGCATGGGCTCAGATCAAGTGGGAGGAAGATGAGGCGAACTTCGTTGGAAAAGCCAACAGCAGTTACTATGGAGGTCGTCGAAACGAGCGAATCGACAGGAAGTCTAACGACAGACGGTCGGAACCATACCCGACAAGCGACAGAAGAAACATCCAGCCGCGGCACGAAAGCTCTGGTGAGAGAAGCACCTACGGGCACGGTATTCCAAGGTCGAGTCGACCAAAGGTGGAAGCACCAGAATACCTACTCAGCATTGAACCAGTCGACCTCGTTGCAGTTATGAGAGAAATGGGCAAGACGATCAAGTGGCCGCGGAAAATGAACGCTCTTCCCGAACATAGGGATCCAAAACTTCGATGCGAGTTCCATGGCGACCATGGCCATCGCACGGAAGATTGCATCGCCCTAAAGTTTGAAGTATCAGAGCTGTTGAAACAGGGGCATCTACGAGAATTCCTAACAGATAAGGGTAAGCAAACATATGCGAGACACGACGACCAAAAGCAAACCGGTTCAGTCGACAACCCTCCAGAACCTCCTAGGCAAGATCGAGTAATCAATTGCATTTCTGGTGGGTCTGAAGTCAGTGGCGTGAGCTACTCAGCAGCTAAGAGACACACTCGACAAGTGTCAAACGCAGAGATTCAACCAAATCGAGAACACCCATCCAAAGTCGACGAAACCGTCACCTTTCGATCGACAGATAAATCAGATTTGTTCTCTCCCCACCATGATGCTTTAGTTATTTCTTTGCATATTGCTAATTGTTTAACTAAACGCATTTTAATTGATAATGGCAGTTCATGCAATATTTTATTTAACAGTGCTCTAAGAGAAATGCAGGTCGACGAATCAAAGCTCAGTCGTCGAACGACGATGTTGACCGGGTTCAGTGGAGAACAGAAAAGTACTCTAGGCGAAATTGTGCTACCAGTCTACGCCGAAGGAGTCAACCTGTACATCAACTTCCTAGTGCTCGACTGCCAATCCCCATACAACGCCATACTCGGCAGACCCTGGATACACGAGTTGAAAGCAATCCCCTCGACTTACCATCAGCTGATCAAATTTCTAACCAAGTGGGGAGTTAAAGAAATTAAAGGAGAGCAAAGAGCCGCCAGGGAGTGCAACCAAAACGCTTTAAAAAAGAAGAAACTGGAATTATAGCAATTACAGGAAGCCAAGGTCGAATCGACTCCAACCAAGCTAAAAATGGAGGAACTCAACGAGGTATCTATCGACCCAGAGCAACCGGATCATAAAGTATTCATCGGGTCGAGGTTACCGGACGACATCCGAAAATAGTTGGTCGAATTCCTGAGAGAACGCCGCAACAGCTTTGCCTGGTCGCACGAAGACATGATCGGAATCGACCCAGAAGTAATGGTTCACCGGCTATAAGTCGACCTAGACCATCAGCCAGTTAAACAAAAAAGAAGAAAATTTACTCTTGAAAGGAACAAAGTGATCAACGAAGAGATACAAAAACTGTTCGACATCGGTTCAATGAGAGAAGTGAAGTATCCAGATTGGCTGGCAAACGTCGTGGTGGTAAAAAAGAAAAACGGGAAGTGGCGAGTCTGCATCGACTTCACTGATCTCAACAAGGTATGTCCCAAGGATTCATTTCCACTTCCACACATCGACATGCTGGTCGACGCAACTGCAGGACATGAATTATTGAGCTTCATGGACGCTTATTCCGGATACAACCAGATTCTGATGCATCCAGACGACCAAGAAAAAACTGCCTTTGTCACCGAAAGAGGTATCTTTTGTTATAAAGTAATGCCGTTTGGTTTAAAAAATGCAGGTGCAACATACTAGAGGCTAGTCAACAAAATGTTAGCCAAGATGCTTGGGTCGACGATGGAAGTCTACATCGACGACATGTTGGTCAAGTTGTTAGTCGCTCAGCAACATATCGACCATCTGAGGCAGTCGTTCGACGTACTCGACCAATACGGTATGAAACTAAACCCTACTAAGTGTTCTTTTGGTGTCTCTTCAGGGAAATTTCTAGGCTACCTAGTCACCCAAAGAGGCGTTGAAGCCAATCCAGATCAAATACGGTCGATCGAAAATATTGAGTAGCCCAAATGCATGAAGGACGTTCAGAAACTAACCGGTCGAGTTGCAACGCTGAACCGATTCATATCAAAGTCGTCCGAAAAATGCCTCCCATTCTTTAACGTCCTCAGGAAGAACAAAGCGTTCGAATGGAACGATGACTGTGAGAAAGCATTACAGGAGTTGAAAAACTATCTGAAGTCGCCCCCATTACTGTCGAAACCAAAGGACAACGAAACACTGTTCATATACCTAGCCGTGTCTGACACATCCGTAAATGCAGTCTTAGTCAGAGAAGAGGGTAGCAGTCAGCATCCAGTCTACTACGTAAGCAAGACTCTGCTCGACGTCGAAACCAGATACAGTCGACTGGAGAAACTAGCTCTTGCCCTTGTGATGGCAGCCCGCAAACTCAGACCATACTTCCAATGCCACTCGATTAAGGTATTAACTGCTTATCCCCTCAAAAATGTACTTCATAAACCTAAACTTTCAGGTCGATTGACGAAGTGGGCAGTAGAACTCAGCGAATACGACATCAGTTTCCACCCACGTTCAGCAATGAAATCACAGGTATTAGCCGATTTTATTGTGGATTTTACCCCTGGTGAAAGTGTGCAGGCCGAACAGGAACTAGTTGCGCTAACAGAAACAGTTACACCCGGTATATGGATCTTGTCGGTCGACGAATCAAGTAGCATCAAAGGAAGCGGACTAGGATTGATACTCGAATCCCCACAAGGGGACATACTGGAGCAGTCTGTCCACTGTGGATTTCATGCAACGAACAACGAAGCCGAATACGAAGCCTTAATCGCCGGGCTCGACCTCGTAAAAAGCCTAAATGTGAAAATCATTAAAGTACGAAGCGACTCCCAATTAGTCGTTCGACAAGTAAATGTCACATATGAGGCGAGGGATCAGAGAATGTCGGCCTATCTAAACAAAGTCAAACAACTGCAGTCGACTTTCGACGAGTTTTCAATCGAGCAAATACCTAGATCCGAGAACACACGGGCAGACGCACTAGCAAGCCTAGGTTCGACGACAACGAACAATTCAAAATCGGTTCCAATAATCCATCTGATGTCTCCATCAATTCAAGAATCAGAAACAGTGGCACCGGTCGACAACGGAAGAAGCTGGATAGAGCCGATCTTCGACTACCTCCAAGCAGACATTCTACCAGACGATAGGACAGAAGCAAGGAGAATCAAGGCAAAAGCAGCCAAGTTCTGCATCCTGTATGGTAAACTTTACAAGAAATCATTCACAGGCCCATATTTGAGATGTGTGACCCCTCGAGAAGCGTACGACGTCCTGAAAAGTTTGCACCAAGAGGAATGCAGAAATCATTCCGGCGCCCGTAGCTTGTCGAACAGAGCCATCACAGCAGGATATTACTGGCCGACTATGCGAATTGACTCTCAAAATCACGTCAAATCATGCGACAAGTGCCAACGCTTCGCACCGATATCACATCTCCCCCCAGGTATGTTGAATTCAATTTCGGCCCCTTGGCCTTTTATGAAATAGGGAATGGATATTGTAGGTAAGCTACCAGCTGCGCCAGGCGGTGTCGTCTACATGTTAGTCTTGACAGACTACTTCACCAAATGGGTTGAAGTAGGAGCATATCAACAAGTACGCGACATTGAGGTACGCAATTTTATATAGAAAAATATCATATGCAGGTTTGGGGTCCCAAAGGAGATAGTAACCGACAATGGGTCCCAATTCATTTTGTACGACTTCAAAAATTTCTACGACAAATACGCAATCAAGTTAAGCTTCTCAACTCCACGATATCCTCAAGCAAATTGACAAGCGGAGTCGACCAACAAAACAATTGTCAACACACTGAAGAAGCGACTGGAAGCTGAAAAAAGCCAGTGGGCAGAGAAACTTCCAGAGATCTTATGGTCATACAGAACTACCCCACGGCGGTTGACAGGAGAAACTCCCTTCTCACTCGTCTACGGGTCAGAAGCAGTCATCCCAATAGAAACCAGGCTGTCGACCGCCCGCAGCGAAAATCCCGATAAAGAGCAGAACAACTTGGAACTCAGTTTTGAACTTGACCATTTCGACGAACGATGAGATCGTGTAGCCTTACGAACTCAGTCGTACCAACAACAAGTCGCTCGACATTACAATAAAAAGGTCAATGTCCGAGTCTTTAGACTACACGACTGGGTACTACGACGAGTGTTCCAAAATACAAAGGAAGAAGGCACCGGAAAGCTGGGGCCAACATGGGAAGGACCATACCAAATAACGGATGTTGTCGGGCGAGGCGCATACAAGCTAAGAGGACTCGACGATCGAGAACTGCATAATAGTTGGAACGCCATACATCTGAAACAGTACCATTTCTGAACTTCCATTTTATTCCATTTTATTTTGTTAAATCTTTATCATTATTATTTATTTTGGCTTCTCATTGCTAACAAATTGTGGTCAAGAGCAATGATGACAACTTAGTGCAACTAAGTGCAAAACTGAGCTCAACAGACATTTTTTTCCGCTGACCTAGCTGTCGCTGTCGACGTCGACAAGCAAAATTTTTATTTCAGACAAATTTCCAATGACCACTCCCAATATACTCCAATCGACAAATGGATATTAAGAGTGGGGGAGTAGTACTGGGGACAAGTGGCGACAGTAACGAGACAAGTGGTGACAAAATCAAACGCACGCAAGCGAAATTCTATGTAAAAGGTCGTGTCGACCACCAAACGCATGCAAGCGAAATTCTATGTAAAAGGTCGTGTCGACCATCAAACGCACGCAAGCGAAATTCTATGTAAAAGGTCGTGTCGACCACCAAACGCATGCAAGCAAAATTCTATGTAAAAGGTCGTGTCGACCATCAAACGCATGCAAGCGAAGTCCTACAATAAAAAGATTTTGTCGATTGAAAGATATGACACCAACGATAAAATTATTCTATCAACTGAATCGTCCTTATAAATTACGTCGACCGACCTAGATATGAGCATAAGTTTACAGGCTTATCATATATATATAAAATCAAGATAACGAATTCAAGTCTCATATATAATGTCGATCGCCTTACGTTTGAGCATGGGTTTACAGGCTCATCTCATTCCATGCAAAATTCAAAGTTATCACCACGCGAAAGTCAAAGCAAACCAAAAGAGTCGCCACAAATGCAAAATTGAGAAATAGATAAATTCTATTACGGCTATTAAAAAATAAATAAATAGGTCGAAATCGATCACATCATCAAAGATAAAATAGGTCGAAGTCGACCAAATCATTCGAAATATTACATAACAATGTGAATGAAAAATTTATAAGCCATCTTGTGGAGGACCATCGGTAGCAGCAGCTTCATTCTTGTCGAGCGACGCATCATCCCCAAGGTTCTCGTCGACATTCTGAATATCTCCGTCGACGCCCGCCCCTTGGGATTCCTCAAGCTTAAGACGCTGCATCTCTTCATACATATCAATTTCTTCTTGCATCGTCTGAGGAATCCACTTCAAGTGGTCGCCCGACAAGTACTCATTGAAGAGTCCTGCTCTGGTTTTACAGACGGCCTCTACTGCTATCGACAGAGCCTCGATGGTCTTGTCCTGTTGGCCAGCTGCTTCGTTGAGCCTCGCCACCTCGGCCTGGTGTCAAGCCCTCTCATTTTTCAGCTCCTCCTCCAGTGCTACCTTCTGCTGCTCAACCAAGCTTTTCTCGATGAAGAGTTTAGCGTTTTCCGCCTTGAGAGCATCACCCACCTTACGAAGCGCCACACTCTTGTCGTTGATGGCCTTATATCGACCATGCAGATGCAACGTCGCTTGGTAGGCCTACAACATAGGAGAGATGTCGATCAATAAAGAACCTCACCAACAAAGTGAAAATTACAAAATCAGAACTCTTACCTGGAAGTTGGAGAGGAGCAGCGTGTCGAACACCTCCTCCGTCTTGACTTTCTTCAAGTGCATGTCGTCATCGACCAGAGTAAAGTCGTCCGACCTCTTCAAGAACCCAGCGGGATCTTTGAAGGATGACAACCCCGAAGCAAGAAGCTTCATCGGAGAGTCAGGCTCAAAGTCTGATCCAGTCGACTTGTCTTTCGAACTGGATGCAGCCTTCTTCTGTCGTTCGACAGCAGGAGCCCTCCTTGGCTTCTTTTTTAATGGACTCCTCTCTGGTGAGGACTCCAAAGGTGGCTCTATCACCGATGGAGAACCTCCAGCCGACTTCTCAGCAGCTTGCCTTTTCTTCTGCGCAGCCGCCCATTTCCTGGTGAATTCCTCTTTATAGCGCCTCAAAGTCTCGGCGTCATCAGGTATGTTAATTTCTACGCTCGCCATCGTCGTCATTGCGAAACGACGTTCAACATCAGTTAGGGGCTTTAAAAAATGCAAGTAGTACTGAAGGATCTCAAAACTCCTCCTAATCCATAGGCACGATAAAAAATCCTTCACGTGAGGATAGGGGGCGCGCGATCTATTTAACGTCGACCACCTCCACAGTCGACTAGGCCTGAAATTACCTTCCGTTAGCAAATTGCTAACACTTCTCTGCGCTGCTGGGATTTCTAACAAAATCCTAGTACGCTCGGGAGCAACGCCGCACTCCGGTGCTTTGCCTGCCTCTCCAACCTCTGTAAAGTTTTAAACAAAATATATTCAGATGGTTATCTAAACATGTGTCTACAATCTATTCGACAGTAAAAAAAAAAACTTACCATAACGATTCCAAACTCGTCGGTATTGATATTCCTCTCCCCCCATCCTCCACGGCCCGTCGACTGGAGGACCCCTCGTAAAAAAGAACGTGTCCTTCCAGTTCTTATCATTCGTCTTGGTGTCGATAATAAGATTCCACTTTTTATTTCGCGACACTAACGAATAACGACCAGTGTCGGTCAGATGCTCCTTTAGGTAATAATTGTGAAGGAGACACCCTAGCCCGAACTGTACATTATTCCTCTCACATAATATTCCTAAGCCCAACAATATTCTCCAAGTGTTAGGCATCAGCTGACCAGGAGCAAGCTCGTAGTATACCAACATTCGTCGGACCAGCTGAGGGATGGGAAATCTAAAGCCTAAACGGAAAGTGTACTCATAGAGACACATCCATCCTGGTATATCCCAATCAGCACGTTCGTATTCCTTCGGCGCACGTAGTTCGACGTCGTTAGGAATACCATACATCGCACGAATGCCAGGTAACATGTCCTCAGTGATCACGCTGGCTGGACTATTGATAACTCTTATTTCTACACGTTGTGTAGCCCCTTACTTTTATCTTTTATGCTTGTTTTCCGGGTAAAACCGGGTATTTAACGTTTTAAATAAGTGTTTCAGGATATTTTTCATCACAGGGGCTAAAGTGCAAAAATAGAGAAATATTGGGGCAAAAGTGTAATTTTTGAAAGTTGGTTTTGCGCCCTTGTTCTGCGTTAAGGGGAAGCAAAAATGGGCGCAAAAAGGGACCAGAACTTCATTTTTTTGTAATTCTGCGCCCTAGGGCGCAGAATAGGGCGCAAAAGTCAAGGCGGAATTTTGACGAAAGTTTCCTGCAGAATGCTCAACTTGCGGGGGCCATATCTCTCTCCTCCGATCGAACTGGGTTTCGTGCTACATATGGTTGGAAAGCTCCAGAAGTCTTCTTTCCAACGGTTCATCAAGAACGCGATTCCAATCTTTGTGGAGAAAGTTATGCCCGTTTCCGTAACGGTGCGCGCTGTTGGAAAGTCATCCGCGAGACCCCCCAAAAATCTGCCACTTGAGGGCATTTTTGTCTTTTCCCCTCAATTCTGACCTAAACCCTTCTCCCCACTATAAATACCCCCTTTTCTCTTCAGTTTTGAGAGAATCCCCAACCCCTCTCTCTCTCTCCTCCGCCCAACTCTCTCTCTCTACCATTTTCTTCACATTCTTCACCAAATAAGGAGGATCCAAGCTCCCATGGAGGTTTTTCCTCCATGGGAGCTCACCACACACCTCCACCACCATTTTCACACTTCATCCATCCATCTTAGGGCAGTTTGCAAGGAATAGGAGTGGTCTCTTGACCAATTTCGAGCTAGGAAAGCTTGGAGCATCTTTGGAGGACTTGTCTTCAAAGGTTGTCTCTTATTTGCTCATTTCTTTGTATTTATTGCTTCTTTGATGTGTAACCCCGATTTGGGGAATATTGTAAACCCTACACTTGTGTAATATATGTTGTTTGTGCTTAAATTCTTGTGGGTTTTGTTTCACTCTTTGCCAATTACATGAATTTAGCTCTAATTGCAATATCCATGTGTGTGGAGGTCCAAAATTGATATGTGTCCATGATTGGGATTAGGAGTAGAGTAATTTAATGTAGGAGTAGTGTAATTTAACTTCCCATGATTGTTGATTGATTGATGGATGACCAAAATGCCATGTTTAGAGTAATTGGAGTGTTAGAGATTTAGCTCCAAAGAGTGGGAAAGGTTTCAGTTCAGGCATTTAGTTGCTAAATTGGCCTGGGTTCCAATTCTTGTGCTTAATGGGTCTTGTTATCAAGGCACAATTGCTCATCCTTGGCCGGATTGGGTAATAAATTGATTTAGGGAAAATTCCCAAATCAAGAGAATGAACCCTTAACCCATATTGAATGGTCTTAATGTATAACAACCAACTTATTGCACATTGTTGTTTGGTAAACTTGTTTCCCATGTTTAGCCATCCTAGGGAGATTGATAAAACCGAATCCGTATCTAGAGTAAAGACAAACTGAATTCCTCTTGTGCTTGTGTAGTTATATGGTATTTCATTGCTTAATGCTTTCACTCGGTTAGCCACCTTGTGGATGATATTTAGGCTATGTGTTATATATTGCGTGGTTCACATTAACATGTCCAGCGTGATATCCTCTACATTTGACCAGACAGTGAGAGATACACTAGGCTGGCGTGTAGAGCTCGTGTGTGTGTCCCACAGTCCTTAATGAATCCAAGCATTTATGCATGGATGTAATCTCTAAGACATCGAGAGAGATTAGAGATTAATTAAGGGGACACGAGCATATAACATACGTGTTGTATGGGTATCTCGTATTCTTAATGCTTTCACTTGGTTGCCATCCCGTATTTGGTTAGCCATTGTGAATGAATTATTGGCTGTAGTATGGCCCATGCGGTTGCGCATTAAATGCCCAACGAAATAACCACTGTATATGACCAGACAGTGAGAGATACACTAGGCTGGCATACAGGGCTCTTGTGTGTGTGCCACGGCACTTAATGAATTCATGTGTACTTTGTATGTGTGGATGTGATTTCTAAGACTCGAGAGAGATTAGAGATCAATTAAGGGGACACGAGCCTATGATATACTTGCATATTGAGGGACTAAGTGAGTCTAGAGCTTAATTAGGAGGATTGTTACGGTTGAATCATTTCCCTAGTGTACACCACATTTCATGCATCTCTCCATTCCATCCTATCCATGTATATATTATGTTAGTTTATTTATTTATTTATAGTATTATTTACACTTTTCCGCAACCGCAACACACGAGTTCTCTCGGAGTGTTGTAATAATAGCTAGAACCGGTGACGGTCGGCGAATCCCACCTCCCTGCGGAACGATACCCTCACTTGCCGCTGTGCTAGTCCTTGTGACTCGCGCGCTAGCGAGGTCGAACTTAAATGTTCATTTTTTGACCGACATTGCAACGACGTGTCGTCAAAGTGGCGCCGCTGCCGGGGAGGTGGCTTATTCGTTGATAGTTACTAGTTTTAGCTTAGGTTCTGTAAATATCTTAGATTTATTGCTTTTTATTGCTTTGCGGATTAGTTTGTTATGTTGAAAATAAACATCTCTTTTAATCTTGCCTTTCATTGAATGCATGCAATGTTTAGGCTAGGTTTGGGGGTGTAAGTCGTGTTATTTTTCTTATTTTTGTTTAAAGCATATGCATTTAATTTTCTTTGAGTTGTTTTGTGCTAGGAAAGAAAATTTCAGGTTGGATGGACCACACAACTCAAGAGAGCTTCTCGGAGGCTTGGTTGGTTCGAATAACCACTCGCGAGGGCTTACGCTTCAAGGGTAAAATGCTTTGCTTATTTTTGTGATTTTTATTTATGTTTAGATCTAAGAGTGGATTTGTGTTGTGCTTAGATCTTAGAGTGTTTGTTGTAGACAATTTTCAAATCTCTGCAAAATCTGCCCTGTTTTGAATATTTTTGAGGCAAATGTTTCATTAAAACTGCACTCATTGGTGAGGAAATTAATTTTTTTGCCCATGTTGCGTTCTTTGATTTTTCGTGCTGATTCCGAATATATAAAGAACGTAAAATTCCGGGTTGTGGATCAAAAGTTATGAGCATTTCTTCGACCAAAGGTCATGGGCGATGCCCTGTTTTTCGAAACTGCGCTTTCACTGTTTTCATCGTCCATTTTCGCACTTTTCCCATTCGAATTTTGAAATACTTTCTAAATGAAAAGTGTGTATTTATATGTCTATTCTATGGTGTAAAAATTTTGAGAAATTATTTTAAGTGCTTTTAAAGATATGCACCAGAAAGTGGACATTGGACGACTTTAAATTTCGACAGTTTTTGAAATCTTTGGCCTCCATGTTGAGTTGCTTTTCTTTGTGTGCCGGTAGAGACATGCATTGTATGCTTTTAGCTCCGTGCATCACTTAAATTTGCTTGTACAGTGCCAATCTTTTGATGTTGAGGTGGATGAGACTTCTATGTTTGTTTAGCCTAGGAAAATAGTGGAGACTACCCTAGTGAGGTTTCGAGCCTATTAGCATCAAATTCAGAGGGTATATTTTGTTTCTACTCTTTAAACACTCTTCGATTTTGTTCTTAATTGTGATCTCATTGTACATACATTTTGCATTGATTGCCATAGAACTACAATAATGTGGACTGCTTGTTGAGATTTGTATTCCCTTGTTAGATGGAACTTTTAGAAATGATTTTGGGCTTGAGTGTGTGCGAAACTACTAAAATAGCCTAAACACTCCCACACCCCTATATTCATTGCAAATTGAGGCCAAACACTACACCCCCAACCATTCCCTAGTTATTGATCATGTTGAGGTGTATAGCTTAATAGAAGTTATGTATTGTAAAGCTCTAATTTTTGTAAAAGCGTGTACTTAGGCAATGTATGTAATTGTGCTAGGCAAAGGCTTACAAAAAGAAAAAGAAAAAGAAAAAAAAGAAAAAAAAAAAAGAAAAAGAAAAAAAAAAAAGAAAAAAAAGAAAAAAAAGAAAAAAAGAAAAGAGAATAAGTGTTGAATTATAAAACACTTAAGCCTTCAAGTTCTTCAATTGTAAAGTTACTCTTAAATATGAGTACAAATGTAGCACAAATGTGCAATGTAAATTTGATAGCCTAGACGCTTGTAGTATAGTGTAATAGAGCTAATTTTGTGTAAATTGTAATGTGTATACACACCTTGATATGGTTAGTAATTTTATCCTATCCACTCCTACCATATATTCCATCCCATACACCTTCACAAATCACCTTGGCCACAATATAAAGTGAGGGAAAGCCCATTTGATCTCTTAGGAAGTCTATATTGGGAATGCGAGTCAATACATGCTCTTTCCACGTTCATGGCATTTCAATTCCTTCCATGAGATCTATCACTATAAATGTACTTTTATTGAAATACTCATATGTGATATATTAGATTCCGGTACATAAACTCATTCGCATATGTTTGATTGAGAGTGATCGCCCAGGTTCTGAGTGGAAAAATCAGACTGAAATCCAGGGAGGATTAGAGTCAAGGCGAATTTTATCTTGGGCATTCGAGCGTAGTTGTTTTGTAAACCGAAAACATCCTAAGTATTGGCATACTTGCATTGTGTGATGCATTGTTATTGATTGGTATATTTGAGATACTAGCATGCATGTGTAGTCTTTGCTTGGTATATTTGGATTGCATCTCAGCTCATCATGCAGAGTATACGTTTGTGGGTGTCGTAGCTGTAAACCCTCAGGAGACTATAACTCCTCCTCTAGGGATCGCCTAGCGGTTTAAAGGCTTGTGGCACATGCTAAGTGCCACCGTGTTTCCTACGGAAGTGGACTAGCCTAGTTTTTACTTTTTATTTATTTTAGTTTGTTTTGCTTGCTTTGTTTTATTTTCATTTTTTTTGTTTTGTTTTGCTCGGGGACGAGCAAAAGATAAGTTTGGGGGTGTGATAACTCTTATTTCTACACGTTGTGTAGCCCCTTACTTTTATCTTTTATGCTTGTTTTCCGGGTAAAACCGGGTATTTAACGTTTTAAATAAGTGTTTCAGGATATTTTTCATCACAGGGGCTAAAGTGCAAAAATAGAGAAATATTGGGGCAAAAGTGTAATTTTTGAAAGTTGGTTTTGCGCCCTTGTTCTGCGTTAAGGGGAAGCAAAAATGGGCGCAAAAAGGGACCAGAACTTCATTTTTTTGTAATTCTGCGCCCTAGGGCGCAGAATAGGGCGCAAAAGTCAAGGCGGAATTTTGACGAAAGTTTCCTGCAGAATGCTCAACTTGCGGGGGCCATATCTCTCTCCTCCGATCGAACTGGGTTTCGTGCTACATATGGTTGGAAAGCTCCAGAAGTCTTCTTTCCAACGGTTCATCAAGAACGCGATTCCAATCTTTGTGGAGAAAGTTATGCCCGTTTCCGTAACGGTGCGCGCTGTTGGAAAGTCATCCGCGAGACCCCCCAAAAATCTGCCACTTGAGGGCATTTTTGTCTTTTCCCCTCAATTCTGACCTAAACCCTTCTCCCCACTATAAATACCCCCTTTTCTCTTCAGTTTTGAGAGAATCCCCAACCCCTCTCTCTCTCTCCTCCGCCCAACTCTCTCTCTCTACCATTTTCTTCACATTCTTCACCAAATAAGGAGGATCCAAGCTCCCATGGAGGTTTTTCCTCCATGGGAGCTCACCACACACCTCCACCACCATTTTCACACTTCATCCATCCATCTTAGGGCAGTTTGCAAGGAATAGGAGTGGTCTCTTGACCAATTTCGAGCTAGGAAAGCTTGGAGCATCTTTGGAGGACTTGTCTTCAAAGGTTGTCTCTTATTTGCTCATTTCTTTGTATTTATTGCTTCTTTGATGTGTAACCCCGATTTGGGGAATATTGTAAACCCTACACTTGTGTAATATATGTTGTTTGTGCTTAAATTCTTGTGGGTTTTGTTTCACTCTTTGCCAATTACATGAATTTAGCTCTAATTGCAATATCCATGTGTGTGGAGGTCCAAAATTGATATGTGTCCATGATTGGGATTAGGAGTAGAGTAATTTAATGTAGGAGTAGTGTAATTTAACTTCCCATGATTGTTGATTGATTGATGGATGACCAAAATGCCATGTTTAGAGTAATTGGAGTGTTAGAGATTTAGCTCCAAAGAGTGGGAAAGGTTTCAGTTCAGGCATTTAGTTGCTAAATTGGCCTGGGTTCCAATTCTTGTGCTTAATGGGTCTTGTTATCAAGGCACAATTGCTCATCCTTGGCCGGATTGGGTAATAAATTGATTTAGGGAAAATTCCCAAATCAAGAGAATGAACCCTTAACCCATATTGAATGGTCTTAATGTATAACAACCAACTTATTGCACATTGTTGTTTGGTAAACTTGTTTCCCATGTTTAGCCATCCTAGGGAGATTGATAAAACCGAATCCGTATCTAGAGTAAAGACAAACTGAATTCCTCTTGTGCTTGTGTAGTTATATGGTATTTCATTGCTTAATGCTTTCACTCGGTTAGCCACCTTGTGGATGATATTTAGGCTATGTGTTATATATTGCGTGGTTCACATTAACATGTCCAGCGTGATATCCTCTACATTTGACCAGACAGTGAGAGATACACTAGGCTGGCGTGTAGAGCTCGTGTGTGTGTCCCACAGTCCTTAATGAATCCAAGCATTTATGCATGGATGTAATCTCTAAGACATCGAGAGAGATTAGAGATTAATTAAGGGGACACGAGCATATAACATACGTGTTGTATGGGTATCTCGTATTCTTAATGCTTTCACTTGGTTGCCATCCCGTATTTGGTTAGCCATTGTGAATGAATTATTGGCTGTAGTATGGCCCATGCGGTTGCGCATTAAATGCCCAACGAAATAACCACTGTATATGACCAGACAGTGAGAGATACACTAGGCTGGCATACAGGGCTCTTGTGTGTGTGCCACGGCACTTAATGAATTCATGTGTACTTTGTATGTGTGGATGTGATTTCTAAGACTCGAGAGAGATTAGAGATCAATTAAGGGGACACGAGCCTATGATATACTTGCATATTGAGGGACTAAGTGAGTCTAGAGCTTAATTAGGAGGATTGTTACGGTTGAATCATTTCCCTAGTGTACACCACATTTCATGCATCTCTCCATTCCATCCTATCCATGTATATATTATGTTAGTTTATTTATTTATTTATAGTATTATTTACACTTTTCCGCAACCGCAACACACGAGTTCTCTCGGAGTGTTGTAATAATAGCTAGAACCGGTGACGGTCGGCGAATCCCACCTCCCTGCGGAACGATACCCTCACTTGCCGCTGTGCTAGTCCTTGTGACTCGCGCGCTAGCGAGGTCGAACTTAAATGTTCATTTTTTGACCGACATTGCAACGACGTGTCGTCAACTATCTTTTAATATACCTAATGCACGACCGGATGTCGACGGCTCATCGATGTCGACATACTCAGGGTGTTCAACAGCCGACGCAATGGCGTATACGGTACCCTGCTCTAAGATACCCCTAGCATTGATAGAGACAGGTGTAGACGGATCTTCAACCGTGACCCGTCTATCGATGTCTCGCGTCCTACTGTCGACTCCTCCATCATCATCATTAGACCAGCTAATATCCAAGTCAGAGATTGTGTGGTCGCTCGACATCGTATTTCCAAAATCTGACAAATGCGGAAAATGCACAAGTCAGACAAAAGCTACACGCTACAATCACAACCTAAGGAGTTTTGATCAGACACCTAGGGTTTTCTAACTTCCTATTAGAAAGCTAACCTAGATCCTGAAATAGGAGTCTACCCTAGAAAGCTACTCTCATCGAGACGACATATACACGGAAACAGAAACAACATTTTGTAAGAAAAACTAACTTGATATGGATCAATCATGCAAACGTCAGAATCTAACAAAACTTGTGAAGAACATACATCCTCAGATACAATTTCAGAAAAGTTCAAGAAAACGAAAAAACTTCAGATAAGCATTGGAAATATTCAGAAAATACTCAGAAGTACTCTTTCTTTAAATAAACAAGTTTATACACAAAAAGCTTAGTGCAGACGAAAGATTTTACCTGGAAAAGATTCGAGAACAAAGAAATCTTCAGGCAAAGGATCGAGGAGAAGAGAATGAAGCTTTCCCGGTGAAGTTTTCTCGGTGAAAGTTTTCTCGGTGAAGACACAAGTTTTACAACGCAAAGCAAAGTGATCCAAGGAGTGGACGATTTGGGTTTTATAAAACCCACTAACCCTAGTTGCCACGTGTCGACACCCTTCCAACTGCCGATTCAACTGCCCCGGTTAATCAAACCACACCGGTTAACCCAGGTAAATAACTCAACAAAAATTTCAATTTCAAAATTTTTTTTATAGTTAACTGCGCAAGCAATTAATGCAGCTAACGCCAGTATCGAAAACTCAAACGACTGTCACTTCTGCTCTTAATATCCATCACATCGGTTTGATACCCAACCAATGATCGAAAAGAGGATCATCTAAAACAACGAGCCTTTATTAGCAATACAACGTCGCTCGCCCAGGGAAGGTTGTCGATCGAAACAGTAATAAAAAAGATGTTGCTAGTTCGTAGTGTTCATTCGACAATGGTCGACTATCAAGGATCATCGTAGATTCCATTCGACACCAATATCATTCGACAATAGCTGACACCAATGAAGATACTTATTGCATTCGATGCAGAAGTCGTTCGACCTCGGTCGACTCAACGGAAATCACTCTCTAAATTCCATGGATTCCTCTTTAGAGAGTGGGGGACAAACTGTGGTAGCCAAAAATGATCTAACGGCCCAACATGCCAAGGCCCAATCTCTACCAGTCTAACCCAGGCCCATTGTGTTGGGTCGACCCAAACTAGCTGCCAGCAGAAGTTACCGTTGAAGACTCATTCAAAGTGAGCAGTTACGAAACAAGATGTAACTGCCCATTGAGAGGAAATCTCTCCTAGAATCACGTCCACTATCAAGTGCAGATAGTGGACGTTGGAGCCAAGGTGCTTAGTATAAATAAAGAAGGCCTCCTTCACTAGAACTCTCTGATTTTCTCTGAACTAAAGCTTGTTAATTGCGTACTGAACTTCTGATTCTAGGATTATTCCGATCAGTGGGATTCTCAAGTCACGATTGCTCAGCCCAAGCACATCTAAGGCTAAACGATCCAAACCCACCACCTTCGTTTTTACTGTGTTTTATCTCTGCTTTAACTTATCTTGCAGGTTCTTGAGGAGACGACATCCTTTTATTCGACAGACTAACACCTTTTGCAGGTCTTCGGACAAGACGACATCCCCCCATTCGACAAGCTCAATCAAGTTGCCTTGGGCCTAACACAAATCCGACCCGATCCACATCGACCGTAGGTCGACCCCCTACAAAATGCAAAGCAGGTTTTTTATTTTTATTTTTATTTTTTTAGTAACAAGTAATCTAGTGCTTTTAAAACTTAGGCAGAGATAAATAAATTAACTTGAAATTAGATGCGGTGGGCTTTTAAATTTGGGATTTAAAATTGGAATGTGGGCTTAAAAAGTTGGGCTTTGATGTTGTATTCACAACTTTCATCTTGGTGCATGTTGTTGTTGAACCTTCCAATTTGATAATAACAACTTCATCAATTTGAATGTTGTTATTGAGCCCATTTAACAACTTTCATTCATGTAAGTTGTTGGACACTTGTTGTTAAAGATATATTTTGGTGCAGTGCTTCTTATATCCTCGATGCGGTTTTTCCCGCTTGTTTATAAAACTTACCGTTCAAAAAAAAAAAAAACTTGCTTGCTTGAAGGAGACACTGTATGTGATTACAGATATGCTTAATTTGCTTGCTTAAATGATAATTGTGATTCTGTAAACAAACATCCACTTGACTTGAGTATGAACAATTTTAACTTTAAGCTTGACAGAATTCTGAGTCTTGGCCCGTTCGGTTTTAGATTTTAAAAAAAAAAAAAAATTCATTTTGAATATTTAAATGTATTTAGATAAAATATTAATGGAATTTATGACTAAAAAATCTCACACAACATAATTTTATTACCGAAAGATCACACAAACAACTCCATAATGGACATTACATATATATATATATATATATATAGCTCACACAAAACCGTCAAATATTAATAGTAATTCAAGACGACAATTTATTTAATAGATCCACACACCACTCCATAGTCCATCTAGCACACATAACATACAATTTAAACAGTACCACAACTCCATCTAGATGATGCTTGAGGGAAGATCACAATTACGTTCCTGCTTGTTGAAGCCGCTGCCAGATTTTCTGGAGGAAATCTAGGTTGTGGTGGTGGCTGCAGGCAGAATTTCAAGATCAAAGAGGTCCTTTATGGTATGAGGTGAAACAACATTATCTGGACCTCCATTCCACATTAGCTCAGCAAGTTGGCCGTTGGCTTTGTCAGAGTGATGGGCACCATCAAACCACACATACTCATTTGGATTGAAGCATAATTCATAGCCATTGGTTACGTCTCCACAACCGCTTCCTCGATGCGAACCTACACCGCAGCATGCTGTCCCTCCTTCCTTGAACCCTAATTATAATCAGGTACGGAGCCATTAATTTTTATTTAGAGAGATGCATTAAAGTATATATACCAAAACAAAATATTTAAGATATATATATATGAGATTAAATTCCTGAACCGAAATGTACCGTATTTTGCAGGATCATTTATTCTATCTCCGGTTGCTTTGTGGTAATCAAAATGTGAGAATACAGATCCTGTTAAACTGCTTTTCAATTCTTCAAGGGCAATAATCAACTGAGAGTTGTGTAGTTTTGTCAATACTAATGATCTACCAGCACAGACATCAGTACTGATGTTGTACTTCTCTTTATGCCTCGGCAAACAACCCAATGGTGACACGTTTTGAATCATAAATTTCCTCCCTCCAATATTGTACATATTCTGTAATTAAAAATGATAATATATAAAACATTAGAAAACAATCTCCTGATAGCTAGTGAATTAATATATATATATATATACAGAAATTCTATTATCAGTTCGAACTGACAAAAGTTATATCAATTTCTTGCATGTGGGCCACTGGATTTAAATACTTTGACTGATTAAATACTTTGACTTGGCTGTATGCACTTGTCAGTCAAAGTATTTAAATCCAGTAGCCCACATACAAGGAACTGATATAACTTTTGTCTGTTCGAACTGATAATAGAAAGACTGTATATATATATAATTGATTTCATCTCTGGTCAGAAGTTACATAACATTGTGAAATTGATTCCATAAAGTTACAAAATAAAATGTTTTTACCTATAATGACACATCAATCTCCTGGCGCTCAACAAAGCAAACTCTTGTTGCTACATCCTTTAATCGATCTGAAATCCTTGCACTTCATGAAACGAGTCGAGAATATAATGTGTGTGGCTAGGGTCAGTTATTTATCATATTCAAAATACATGTGGATTTTCATTATCTATAGAAATACCGACACCGATATTTAAAGATAATGCGGCTTGTATCGCTCAAGTTATAGGGGGATATATCAAATGAGATATAATCAAACATATTTCTCTTAAATTCTTCTATACTCATGAATTTCAACAGAGCCGACAAATTGATGTTAAACAAATACGGTCTACAGATAATCTTGCAGATCTGTTTACCAAAACATTGCCTATATCAACTTTTGAGAAACTGGTATATGGGATTGGCATGCGTCGACTTTGTAAATTACAGGATTGATATTGAAATTTCATTCAAGGGGAGCATTCAATCAGGGGGAGCAAAATTTTGAATAGGACATATGTGTAATGTACTCTTTTTCCTTCTACCGGATTTTGTCCCACTGGGTTTTACTGGAAAGGTTTTAATGAGGCAGTTCTGAACACATCCATATCACTTGATTCAGAAGATCATTGTATATACTTTTGCTAAGGTTTTTGTCCCACAAGGTTTTTCCTGGCAAATTAAAATACAAATGGTGGAAATCCAAGGGGGAGTGTTACAACACATGTAAAACACGTGTGTGGCACATATTTTCTTCTTAGCTTATTGAACAAGCCAATCCACATGGAGGCTTTAGCTTCTTAATTTGTCTACATGCATGTTGACTTGTGGCAATATGTGTTGTTTAGTAATTGGATCTCTTGCTCTATAAATAGAAGTCCAATTCTTTTGTAATATTTTGGATTCTCATATCAATACAACACTGAAACAGTAACACTTCTTATCCCTATTCATTTATCTCATGCAATTACACAATCGTTTTATCTCTTTTTTCTTTCTATTATATTATCCGTTATTTTAATTATATATATATATATTTGGCTTGGAAAAAGAGTGTGCTTTAGTTATACGTTAGTTGTCTGGTTGCTATCTAAGAATCGTAGTTTGGCTTTCATGCAACCAAGTTGTCAATGGTTCCACTACAATTTTGCCTCAACCTTGGGGTGGGCTTATTTGTGTTGCTTTTTTGGTTGTGTGTTTGCCCCTTAGGCCTCTATATCCTCGATGCTGTTTTTCCTACTTGTTTATAAAACTTACCGTTCAAAAAAAAAAAAAAAAAACCTGTTTGCTTGAAGGAGACACTGCATGTGATTACAGATATGCTTAATTTGCTTGCTTAAATGATAATTGTGATTCTGTAAACAAACATCCACTTGAGTTGAGTATGAACGATTTTTACTTTAAGTTTGGCAGAATCCTGAGTCTTGACCCGTTCGGTTTTAGATTTCAAAAAAATTAAAATTCATTTTGAATATTTAAATGTATTTAGATAAAAGATTAATGAAAATTTTGACTAGAAAATCTCACACAACATAATTTTTTTACCGAAAGATCACATAAACAACTCCATAATGGACATTACATATATATGTAACTCACACAAAACCATCAAATATTAATAGTAATTCAAGACGGAAATTTATTTAATAGATCCACACACCACTCCATAGTCCATATAGCACACATAACATACAATTTAAACAGTACCACAACTCCATCTAGATGATGCTTGATGGAAGATCACAATTACGTTCCTGCTTTTTGATTTCTGGAGGAAATCTTGGTTGTGGTGGTGGTGGTTGCAGGCAGAATTTTAAGATCAAAGAGGTCCTTTAGGGTATGAGGTGAAACAACATTATCTGGACCTCCATTCCACATTAGCTCAGCAAGTTGGCCGTTGGCTTTGTCAGAGTGATGGGCACCATCAAACCACACATACTCATTTGGATTGAAGCATAATTCATAGTCATTGGTTACGTCTCTGCAACCACTTCCTCAATGCAACCACTTCCTCAATGCGAACCTACACTGCAGCATATTGTCCCTCCTTCCTTGAACCCTAATTATAATTAGGTATGGAGCCAGAAATTTTTATTTAGAGAGATCATTAAAGTATATATACCAAAACAAAATATTTAAGATATATATATGAGATTAAAATCCTGAACCGGAACGTACCGTATTTTGCAGGATCATTTATTCTATCTCCGGTTGCTTTGTGGTAATCAAAAAGTGAGAATACAGATCCTGTTAAACTGCTTTTCAATTCTTCAAGGGCAATAATCAACTGAGAGTTGTGTAGTTTTGTCAATACTAATGATCTACCAGCACAGACATCAGTACTGATGTTGTACTTCTCTTTATGCCTCAGCAAACAACCCAATGGTGACACGTTTTGAATCATAAATTTCCTCCCTCCAATATTGTATATATTCTGTAATTAAAAATGATAATATATAAAACATTAGAAAACAATCTCCTGATAGCTAGTGAATTAATATATATATATATATATATATATATATATAAAATTGATTTCTTCTCTAGTCAGAAGTTACATAATATTGTAAAATTGATTCCATAAAGTTACAAAATAAGATGTTTAAATCCAGTCTCTCTGGTTGATTTCTTGGTTGTATGCACTTGTCAGTCAAAGTATTTAAATCTAGTGGCCCACATACAAGGAACTGATAATAGAAAGACTATATATATATATATATATATATATTTATATATAAATTTGATTTCATCTCTGGTCAGAAGTTACATAACATTGTGAAATTGATTCCATAAAGTTACAAAATAAAATGTTTAGTAGTATAACACTATAACAATGTTGAATCGGGTCCACGGTGTAATAACTTCAATCATGATTTTTTTTTTCTCAGGACCGACCTAACCGCTAAAAACATTAAGATAAAAAAAAAAAAAAACCGAAGCTTTAATATATATTATGATACTTCCAGGTACATGCACCAGAGGATTTCTATTTTGGACCATAAAAATAATTATAAAAAGAGAGATTATTATGATAATCTTACCTTGATTTCTTTTTTGAACTCAACAAGTACTGTGTCAATGTATTCTAGCTGCTCTGATTGGTTGGAATGTGGGAAGTTTGTGCTGAATCTGAAGTAATCATTTCCACAAATAGAAATCAAGTAAACAGCATTTGCAAGTCTCTTATTGGCTTCCTCCTCACCCAGCTCTGCTTTCCATTTCAATGACAAATTCTTAAACAGTTCTACTTGCTTCCCAAAGTAAATCTGAAAAAAAAAAAAAATGATTGTTATATATACTTGATTTCACTTAACAACTTAAACTTTTCGATTAAACAGTAATATTTAATCAGTTGCTCGTAAGTTCAAAAATGGGTATCTTTATCCTCCTCTTTTTCTCAATTTTTTGTGCCGGTACATATTAGACCACATTATATGGAAAAGTGGAATATATAAGTACATGTTTGTTCATCGATTATCTATAATGCACATGAGAGGGTGCACTAGTATATTAGTAGATCTCATATCTTGAATACTATAGTGGAGTTTAGACTAATTTAAATATGGGTTAATAAAATGTATTAAAATGAATATATTCATTTCAATAAGGGTATTTTTGACACTATGATGGGTGTTTATAGTAATATTTATTTTTAAAATTTTAGGCATAGGTATATTTATAAAAGTAGGTGTACTAATTAGTTTTATGGGTGCCAATATCCACACCCTTTTAACAATCATATTAAGCTTTAAGGTTGATTAGTGGTAGTTCACAAAAAAAAAAGTTGATTAGTGGTAAATTAACCTAAATTCAAAACAATTTTTTTAAAAAGAAAATTAGGAAAAGTTTATACTATTATTGTATTTATATTGATTATGTGTTATATAAAGATGTGGGATTTTTTTTTATAGAAGTTGTCAAAATGGAAACATTTGCAGACCGCTTGAGTACTATTATCAAAAACACCTGCTCCACCCGAAGCAAAGCTAGCCCCATTAGTAAAATCTGTGTTGTGTGTTGCCCGCTACTTGGGAATCCTGACATCCTTGATCTTAGTCTAGATAGTCCGGAGGTGTACCAGAGTGTTTTGGTCTGGATTCTTTATAGGGGGTACCTAGATTCTGTCTTAGTAATTCCTTCAACCGTGAATTCTGGATGGATAATTTTTCTTTGAACCTTCACCAATTTTTGCAGTTAACAATTTTATTACAGAAAGATCACACAAACAACTCCTTAATGGACATTACATATATATAGCTCACACAAAACCGTCAAACATTAATAGTAATTCAAGACGACGGCAATTTATTTAATAGATCCACACACCACTCCGTAGTCCATATAGCACACATAACATACAATTTATACAGTACCACAACTCCATCTAGATGATGCTTGATGGAAGATCACAATTACGTTCCTGCTTGTTGAAGCCGCTGCCAGATTTTCTGGAGGAAATCTTGGTTGTGGTTGTGGTTGCAGGCAGAATTTCAAGATCAAAGAGGTCCTTTATGGTATGAGGTGAAACAACATTATTTGGACCTCCATTCCACATTAGCTCAGCAAATTGGCCATTGGCTTTGTCAGTGTGATGGCCACCATCAAAGAACACATACTCATTTGGATTGAAGCATAATTCATAGTCATTGGTTACGTGTCCACAACTGCCTGCTCGGTGCGAACCTTCACCGCAGCACGATGCCCCTCCTACCTTGAACCCTAATTATAATCAGGTGTAGAGCCAGTAATTTTTATTTAGAGAGATCATTAAAATATATATATCAAAACAAAATATTTAAGATATATGAGGTTAAATTCCTGAACCGAAATGTACCGTATTTTGCAGGATCATTTACTCTATCTCCAAGTGCTTTGTGGTAATCAAAAAGTGAGAATACAGATCCTGTTAAACTGCTTTTCAATTCTTCAAGGGCAATAATCAACTGAGAGTTGTGTAGTTTTGTCAATACTAATGGTCTTCCAGCACAGACATCAGTACTGATGTTGTACCTCTGTTTATACATCGGCATACAACCCAATGGTGACACGTTTTGGATCATAAATTTCCTCCCTCCTATATCGTATATATTCTGTAATTCAAAATGATAATATATAAAACAATAGAAAATAATCTCCTGATATCTAGTAAATTAATATATATATATATATATATATATAATTGATTTCTTCTCTGGTCAGAAGTTATATAACATTGTGAAATTGTTTCCACAAAGTTACAAAATAAGATGTTTAGTAGTATAACAAATGTTGAATTGGTTCACGGTGTAATAACTTCTGATTTTTTTTCTTTCAGAACTGACCTAACCGCTAAAAACATTAAGAAAAAAAACCGAAGCTTTAATATATATTATGATACTTCCAGGTCCATGCACCAGAGGATTTCTATTTTGGACCATAAAAATAATTATAAAAAGAGAGATTATTATGATAATCTTACCTTGATTTCTTTTTTGAACTCAACAAGAACTGTGTCAATGTATTCTAGCTGCTCTGATTGGTTGGAATGTGGGAAGTTTGTGATGAATGAGAAGTAATTATTTCCACCCATAGAAATCAAGTAAACAGCATTTGCAAGTCTCTTATTGGCTTCCTCCTCACCCAGCTCTGCTTTCCATTTCAATGACAAATTCTTAAACAGTTCTACTTGCTTCCCAAAGTAAATCTGAAAAAATAAAATAAAAAATGATTGTTATATATACTTGATCTCACTTAACAATTTAAACTTTTCGATTAAACGGTAATATTTAAGATGGTAAATATCACATCAGTTGCTCATGAGTTTGAAAAACGGTATCTTTATCCTCCTCTCTCTCTTGAGAAAATCTTCAATGCACCGGGTGCATGAGCTGAGTGTTGCACTCGGCCACTTAGATGTTGACACCTCAACATATGTAAGCTAAAATAATAATAATAAATTTGATAGGACGAAAGAGAAAGGAATAAAATAATTATGAAAAATATAAAAACAAAAGAAAAAGTTGACACATGCTGAGATGTCACCATTTGAGTGGCCAGGTGCAACACTTAGCTCATACACCCGGTCCACTGAAGATTTTCTCCTCTCTCTTTCTCAGTTTTCTGTGCCGGTACATATTAGAACACGTTAAATGGAAAAGT
This sequence comes from Acer saccharum, assembly GCA_030490815.1. Taxonomy (NCBI): domain Eukaryota; kingdom Viridiplantae; phylum Streptophyta; class Magnoliopsida; order Sapindales; family Sapindaceae; genus Acer; species Acer saccharum. Next base: position 1,172,987 of record CM059866.1, read on the forward strand.
GGAATGTGTAAGTACATGTTGCAAATGAGACTGTGCGCTAGGATGTTTGTAGATCTCATATCTTGAATACTATAGTGGAGTTTAGACTTATTTAAATAAAGTACAACTTTTTTTTTTTTTTTTTTTTTCCAGGTTAAATACTTTTTAACACAGGTGCTAATATTGTCATCTATAAAACTAATTAGTATACCCATATTTTATTAAAAAAATTTAATTATAAAAATATCTCTATAGAAATTTACCAATAAAGGCCAAATTACTTTAATTAAAAATAAACCGAATACTACGTACACACATTAATTATACCCATATAATCAACTATATCTCTTTAATAAAAAAAATAATTAAAAAAAAAACTTATAATTAATAAACCCTAATTTTTATGATAAACCCTAATTAAACTCTAATTTTATTTCAAGTATTAAACTTCTCATCATCACATGATTATCATATAACAACGTAATAGAAAAAGAATTTTTTAAGAACTCTGATCATATTGATGAAGATATTATTTATTTATTTTTTTGTCATTCTTTTATGTCTAGTTAAAAACTCTATCAATAAACAAAATTTTTTTTTTTTTTAAGATGGCGGTAGATATCAATGAGTTTTTTTTTTATTTTTTTTATTTTTTTATTTTAATTTTGTTTTAGCTATATACTGTATATAAGATAATTTCATATTAAAAATCTCTTGATCCCATATACAATAAAGTCCTACATCTTCCCTTTCATAAGACTCCTACATTCAAGACATTTCCAAAAGTAAATTGGACCATCATTAGAAAAGGATTTGATTCCAAAAATAATATGATTTTTTTTTAATAAATTGGGTGTGTTAATAATTTAAGAGGATTTATAAATAAAATGTATTAAAATAAATATATTCATTTCAATAAGGGTACGTTTGGCATTATGATGGGTGTTTATAGTAATATTTATTTTTTAAATTTTAGATATGGGTGTATTTATAAAAATAGATGTACTAATTAGTTTTATGGGTATCAATATCCTCATCCTTTCTCTAGCCTCTCCTCTACTTTCTTTTGGCTCCTGTTTCTGTGTTTGTGCTGTGATTGGTGTTGTGTTGTGCTGGTGTGAGGGCTCTGTTTTGTGTGGATTCTGGTTATGTTTTCTTTGGGGGGAGCGGTTGCTTCTTTTGGTTTTGGTTTTGGTTGTAATTGCCTCTTGAGGCTTTCTTTAATAAAATAACAGTTTAAAAAAAAAAAAAAAAAAAAGTTGATTAGTGGTAAATTAACCTAAATTCAAAACAATTTTTTAAAAAAAATTAGGAAAAGTTTATACTATGATTGTATTTATAGTGATTATGTGTTATATAAAGATGTGGGATTTTATTTATTTTATAGAAGTTGCCAAAATGGAAACATTTGCTTACCGCTTCAGAAAATGTATCAAAAACACCTGCTCCACCCGAAGCAAAGCTAGCCCCATTAGAAAAATCTGCCCCCGGCTCCAAAATTGGAGGAATAAAAGGCAAATCCAACTTGCTAGCTGCAATATTAATCAAAATCAAAATTAAATAGTTGTTGATCCGCATGCATTTTTAAAAAACTGACCCTTCTGATGACTTGAGAATTTAAATTAAACTACAATCTTCTTACCAATAAAATCAGGAGGTGTACGACCATCAGAGAATCTCCCAGTAGCATGATTGAAAAAGGTCGTCCCATATGGTTTATGATACGCCGATATATATCTACCTGGTTCTACGAGGTATTGATTGTTTCCGACATCGTAGAGCGAATCCCCGAAAATGAAAAAGTAGTAGTCGGCATAGCAAGTGAAAGGGCTGAGAAGGATGACACTAACACATAAACCTATCACAAAGAGCAAATAACTTGGATTTGCCATGACCTAGCTAGTTACTCTATTTTCTTCTCAAAGCTTCAATGTTATTTTTTTATTTTATTTTTCTCTTGGTTTTTCTAAGGCTGATCATCATCGCTATTTATAGGGATATATGCATCATATGCATTCATGCAATAGCTTAATTCTTTTATTTTTATTTTTATTTATTTATTGTGTTTTGGTGGTCCTATTAGTAATTAATTATTTACTAGTGACCACAATTTTTGGACGTATCTTAGCGTCTATTTTTGTGGGGATTTTTCAAAAGAATCTTAAGGTATGACGATTAGATTTATAAATGACATTTTTATTTTTTGTTTTTATTTTTTGAAAAAAAGGAGAGTTATATAGAAACCTAGAAGCTCAGCAATGGGCAGAAGAATATACCAACAAAAGTCTCTTCATACAAAAAGGAAAGCCTTCCAAGTTCCAACCACACCGTTCTTGACCAAACACTGATCCATGAGCCATGAGCTACTTTGTTCACTGATCTCGAAACAGAAGAAACATTCGACAAATAAAAAGAATCCAAAAACACCAAACACTCCCTAATAATAATTATATATATATATATATATATATATATGACTGATTTATATAAATATTATATTTTTTAAAACACTTGAGTAGATTTTATTTTATTGATATTATCTTAGTTATGAGTAAATTTTAAAATCATACTTTTCTCGTGGTGGTCCTGTGCTAATCTTAGTCATTTTTTAAAATCTGCGGGGTCAGAAGAATTGTATAGTTTTGGATTGTTGTTAATCAAGAATTTGTCGTTTATCTAATCAATTACGCCATACTTTTCTCATGGTGGTCCAGTGCTAAGCTTTATTTTTGGAAGTATTGTAGTACAATGTCAGAGTGTGGGGGTCATCTTAAATTATTTATGTATATATAGGCTAAAAATAATAATAACAAAAAAAAAACAAAAAAATTCTAACACTATCCGAATCAGAAGTGTCGGATCTAATCAGAAGTGTCGGATCTAATGGATCAATTGCTACAACTGGAACCATTCATGGAAGAGGAACTTCTATATGAAATCTCCAACTAGCAGGCTACTTGGGTCTTGGTGATACAATGATTAGCTTGAACAATACAAACTTTACATGCATTTGTCTAATACATTTGGTATACATACGAGGGTTTGTAAATTAATTTTAGATTGGATTTAATTAAAAACGTGTCTCCAATTAGCAAATCGATTTCACCCATTTCTTACTCGTGGTGGTCCAGATCGAGCTCTATTTGTACCCAAAAAAGATTCTCTTATCGAGATATTTTTTTGTAAAATTTTTGTATATGAAATTATGTATAACCTGAACCACGTGCACTATATATATATATATATTTTTTGGCTTGAAAAAGAGTGTGAATCAGGATCCTCTGCTATGCTGATCTTTTTCCTGATCTAAAACACCTGAGAATAAAACTTTGTATTTAAAAATAATGAAAATAAAATAAATAAAAGAAATAAATGACAACCATTGATTACACATGTCAATAGATCTATATAGGACAGGACAAAAATCAGCATAGCAGAGGATACAAATTCGATTTAGTTATACGTTAGTTGCTATCAAAGAATCATAGTTTGGCTTTCATGCAGCCAAGTTGTCAATGATTCCACTACAATGTTGCCTCAATTTGCTTGCTGTGATTACTTATGCTTAATTTGCTTGCTTAAATTATTGTGATTGCTTAAACATCCAATTAACTTGAGTATGAACAATTTTTACTTAAAAAAATAAAAAAAATCTAACACTATCCAAATCAGAAGTGTTGGATCTAATGGGATCAATCGCTACAACTGGAACCATGCATAGAAGAGGAACTTCTATATGAAATCTCCAACTAGCAGGCTACTTGGGTCTTGGTGATACCATGATTAGCTTGAACAGTACAAACTTTACATGCATTTGTCTAATACATTTGGTATTTTGGTATAGGGTTTGTACATTAATTTTAGATTGAATTTAATTAAAAATGTGTCTACAATTAGCTAATCCATTTCACCCATTTTTTACACGTGGTGGTCCAGCTCGATCTCTATTTCTACCCAAAAAAATATCTCGATAAAAAGATTCTCTCATCGAGATATTTTTTTTATATGAAGTTGCTTATAATCTGAACCACGTGCACTATATATATATGGCTTGAAAAATGAGTGTGCTTTAGTTATACGTTAGTTGTCTATTTGCTATCTACGAATTGAGAGATGTTTTAGTACCTCAGGTTTAAGAGCTGAGTTGGCACGTCAAGCCAATAAAATTATGCCACATCATTATATTTGACAAAACTTAACACTATAACTGCCACATCAGGAAAAAAATCTGTCCTGATGTACAAACCCACCAATATATTCTCTTCTCTTCTTTTCTTCGTTCATGGATGTCCTCTTCTTTTCTTTCCAATCTATACAGATCTACAAATCTCTCTTACAATCTTCATCTCCAATTTTTAAAACCCACCAAACTAAATTCATATATTTTGGGTATTAGGATTTTTCATTTATATAAATCTGTTTTGCTTTTGATTTGGTGATTTAAACTTAACTTTTTAAAAAAGAAATTAATCACCACACGATGCTCGGAGGGGGAAGCCGCTGCTTCCTTCAGATCGGAGGAAGTCGAGTTCCTCTAGATTGGAAAGCTGAGTTACTATAGGCTCCATTGCCCGGGCCTTCTCAATTTTAAAACAATAAGAAAAAAAGAAAAAAAACTAAATGGATTGAAAGGAAATTTCTTTGTAAAAGAAAGAAGATAATGAAGCATGTGGGTTGTTGTATTTAACAGTTCCAATTTTAAATTATTTGTATTGATCATTGGCAGGGCCGTCTCCAGACATTTTGGGGCCCGAGCCATTTAATGATATTAACAAAAATTGGGGCCCCATATAAAAACTATTATCATTAACATAAAAAAAAAAATTAAATAAATAATTCTTCATTGAGAGGTGATAACTAAATTCAACAGATACTTCAAAAATAAAAGCAACTGATTTTGTAAATTACAAGAAATTGTGGATTGTTTTCAGAAATAAATTAAAATGAGACATTGAGAGGTGACACACACACCTTTCTGGAAGCAAATCGAAATGGAAAAGGAGGCTAGTCGACGAAGTCATGGAGAGAGTGGGTGGCAATTTTGCTAGATTAGCAATTCAATTGGACTCTCTTTCAAAAAAATTAAAAGAAAAGGGACTATATTGGCACCCCTTAAAATTTGTATGTGCATCCATTTTTATATGTGAACCCCATTAAAAATTTTTAAAAAAATTATATATTGTAAGAACACCCCATACATTACCAAATATGTCATTTCTTTTAATTTTTTTTTAAGAATTTATAAATTTATAAATAAAAAAATTGACCATATAAATAATTAAATTCTAAACAATTAAAAAATATATATATAAACAAAGGACGATACAACCGCATCTCTGCTTTCTCCAACTAAGAGAGGAAGCAGCAGTATTCTTCTTACTTTTGATGGAGGAGGCTGCCTCCATCTTTTCAGATCTAGAACGGTGGAGGTAGTCATATTTTCAAAATTCTTTCAAGTCTTGATCTGGATTTTTATTTTTATTTCATTTTTCTTGTTCTTTTTTTTCTAAATTTAGTTTAGTTAGTAAATAATTCAAAAAAGTAAAACATTTAAAAAAAAATTAATATCTTTTTTTAAATTTTAATAAGTGAAATTAAGAGTAATGTTGGAATTTTAAAAATATACAAATTTAGGGTGTAAATACAGTTTTAAAGTGGTGCAAATATCGCCACTTATAAAAAAATTCAATTGGACTCAGACAATTTTGACTCAAATGATGTAAAAGTGTAAACAAGTCTAATATGTTAGAATTCAATTGGGTTTTGATTTTTTATTTCTATTAAATTGAATTAGATATGGATAATTGGACCTTATTAAAAAAAGACAAAGTAATGTTTGAAATTGGGCCTTCTTATACTAAATAAATTGGACCTGAGGCCCCAAAAGAAGAAGAAGGATATTGGACCATTTGGGGGCCCCAGCAAATTGCTGGGTTTGCTGCCCCCATGGGCCAGCCCTGATCATCGGAAGTGGAAGAGGAGCCGTGAACTTGAAAAGAGGAGAGCAGAGCAAGAGAGGTTTGCAGAGGAGGCGTGAACTTGAAGAAGAAGAAGACAAATAGACATGACCATTTTTTTTATGACATGGCAGTTCTATGTTGGGTTTGTAAAATATTAGGATGTGGCAAAGTTTTATTGGTTAGGCGTGACAATTCAGCTCTTAAACCAGAGGTATTGAAGCATCTCTCCTAAGAATCATAGTTTGGCTTTCATGCAGCCAAGTTGTCAATAGTTCCACTACAATGTTTTTTTTTTTTTTGAAATAGATAATATCCTGATTTATCAAATTAGTGTACGTACCATGAAAAAAAAAAATTCTATTGTATATGGCCCTTTTCATCAATCAAAAATATCTTTTATTACAAAACAAAAAGTGAGAAAATGTATCAAGAAGGATGAACCCTGTTTGAAGAAATGCCTTTCCAAGCAGATTTCATAGAAGCAGTAGCAGAATTCATGGCAGCTTCAATATACCTTTTGGAAGCGACGCTGGCGGCCTTGTCCATCAACTTTCCCATCTTCCTGGCCCTTTCCGCTGTCTCCACCAGCTCCTCCATCTCTTTCTTTGACGTCCTCTCCATCTCCTCCTCGAACTGCCTGAACTCGTCCATGGCCGACTCCATCACCGAGTCTAGATAGTCCTCTGCTCGCTTCATTTCGATTTCAGCTTGCTGGACCTCGTTCTGGTGCTCCAGCTCCATGGCTGCCCAGGACTTGTAGGCCTCCACCTCGAAGAGATTCATGAGGTCTTCAATGGTGGAGGGGTCGAAGGCCTTGTCGTAGGCTTGATCTGACAGGAAGGTGAATTGGGAGATGAGAGCTTCCATGTTTTTGATTTGGAGTTGCAGATCAAATTTGTCAAAAAGTTGTAGTGGGAGATTCCACTACAAGTTGCTTGAACCTTAGGGTGGTCTTCTTTGTGTTGCTTTTTTGGCTGTGCGTTTGCCCCTTGGGCCTCTTATAACTTCAATGCGGTTTTTCCCATTTGCTTTATAAAACTTACCATTCAAAAGAAAGAAAGAAAGAAAGAAAGAAAGAAAAAAAAAAAATCTTGCTTGCTTGAAGGAGACACTGCATGTGATTACTGATATGCTTAATTTGCTTGCTTAAATGATATTACCGAAAGATCACACAAACAACTCCATAATGGACATTACATATATATATAGCTCACACAAAACCGTCAAATATTAATAGTAATTCAAGACAGCAATTTATTTAATAGATCCACACACCACTCCATAGTCCATATAGCACACATAACATAAAATTTAAACAGTACCACAACTCCATCTAGATGATGCTTGAGGGAAGATCACAATTACGTTCCTGCTTGTTGAAGCCGCTGCCAGATTTTCTGGAGGAAATCTAGGTTGTGGTGGTGGCTGCAGGCAGAATTTCAAGATCAAAGAGGTCCTTTATGGTATGAGGTGAAACAACATTATCTGGACCTCCATTCCACATTAGCTCAGCAAGTTGGCCGTTGGCTTTGTCAGAGTGATGGGCACCATCAAACCACACATACTCATTTGGATTGAAGCATAATTCATAGTCATTGGTTACGTCTCCACAACCGCTTCCTCGATGCGAACCTACACCGCAGCATGCTGTCCCTCCTTCCTTGAACCCTAATTATAATCAGGTACGGAGCCATTAATTTTTATTTAGAGAGATGCATTAAAGTATATATACCAAAACAAAATATTTAAGATATATATATATATATATATATATGAGATTAAATTCTTGAACCGGAACGTACCGTATTTTGCAGGATCATTTATTCTATCTCCGGTTGCTTTGTGGTAATCAAAATGTGAGAATACAGATCCTGTTAAACTGCTTTTCAATTCTTCAAGGGCAATAATCAACTGAGAGTTGTGTAGTTTTGTCAATACTAATGATCTTCCAGCACAGACATCAGTACTGATGTTGTACTTCTCTTTATGCCTCGGCAAACAACCCAATGGTGACACGTTTTGAATCATAAATTTCCTCCCTCCAATATTGTACATATTCTGTAATTAAAAATGATAATATATAAAACATTAGAAAACAATCTCCTGACAGCTAGTGAATTAATATATATATATATATATATATATATATATATATATATATATATACAGAAATTCTATTATCAGTTCGAACTGACAAAAGTTATATCAGTTCCTTGCATGTGGGTCACTAGATTTAAATACTTTGACTTGGCTGTATGCACTTGTCAGTCAAAGTATTTAAATCCAGTGGCCCACATACAAGGAACTGATGTAACTTTTGTCTGTTCGAACTGATAATAGAAAGATTGTATATATATATATATATATATAATTGATTTCATCTCTGGTCAGAAGTTACATAACATTGTGAAATTGATTCCATAAAGTTACAAAATAAACTGTTTAGTAGTATAACACTATAACAATGTTGAATCGGGTCCACGGTGTAATAACTTCAATCATGATTTTTTTTTTCTCAGGACCGACCTAACCGCTATAAACATTAAGATAAAAAAAAAACCGAAGCTTTAATATATATTATGATACTTCCAGGTACATGCACCAGAGGATTTCTATTTTGGACCATAAAAATAATTATAAAAAGAGAGATTATTATGATAATCTTACCTTGATTTCTTTTTTGAACTCAACAAGAACTGTGTCAATGTATTCTAGCTGCTCTGATTGGTTGGAATGTGGGAAGTTTGTGCTGAATCTGAAGTAATCATTTCCACAAATAGAAATCAAGTAAACAGCATTTGCAAGTCTCTTATTGGCTTCCTCCTCACCCAGCTCTGCTTTCCATTTCAATGACAAATTCTTAAACAGTTCTACTTGCTTCCCAAAGTAAATCTGAAAAAAAAAAAAAAAAATGATTGTTATATATACTTGATCTCACTCAACAACTTAAACTTTTCGATTAAACAGTAATATTTAAGATGGTGTATATATATATATCACATCACATCAGTTGCTCGTGAGTTCGAAAATGGGTATCTTCATCCTCCTCTTTTTCTCAATTTTTTGTGCCGGTACATATTAGACCACATTATATGGAAGTACATGTTTGTTCATCGATTATCTATAATAATCATTATGTATGTTGCACTAGTATATTAGTAGATCTCATATCTTGAATACTATAGTGGAGTTTAGACTAATTTAAATATGGGTTAATAAAATGTATTAAAATGAATATATTCATTTCAATAAGGGTATTTTTGACACTATGATGGGTGTTTATAGTAATATTTATTTTTAAAATTTTAGGCATAGGTATATTTATAAAAGTAGGTGTACTAATTAGTTTTATGGGTGTCAATATCCACACTCTTTTAACAATCATATTAAGCTTTAAGGTTGATTAGTGGTAGTTCACAAAAAAAAAAGTTGATTAGTGGTAAATTAACCTAAATTCAAAACAATTTTTTTAAAAAGAAAATTAGGAAAAATTTATACTATTATTGTATTTATATTGATTATGTGTTATATAAAGATGTGGGATTTTATTTTTTTATAGAAGTTGTCAAAATGGAAACATTTGCATACCGCTTGAGTACTATTATCAAAAACACCTGCTCCACCCGAAGCAAAGCTAGCCCCATTAGTAAAATCTGCCTCCGGCTCCAAAATTGGAGGAATAAAAGACATATTCAACTTGCTAGCTGCAATATTAATCAAAATCAAAATTAAATAGTTGTTGATCCGCATGCATTTTTAAAATACTGACCCTTCTGATGACCTGAGAATTTAAATTAAATTACAATCTTCTTACCAATAAAATCAGGAGGTGCACGACCGTCAGAGTATCTCCCAGTAGCATGATTTAAAAAGGTTGTACCATATGGTTTATGATATTGCGGCAAATATGTACCCGGTTCTGCGATGTATTGATTGTTTCCGACATCGTAGAGCGAATCCCCCAAGATGAAAAAGTAGTTGTCGGCACAGCAAGTGAAAGGGTTGAGAAGGGTGACACTAACACATAAACCTATCACAAAGAGAAAATAACTTGAATTTGCCATGACCTAGCTAGTTACTCTATTTTCTTCTCAAAGCTTCAATGTTTTTTTGTTGTTTTTTTTTTTTTCAATTTTCTTTAGGTTTTTCTGTTGCTGATCTTCATCGCTATTTATAGGGATGTATGCATCATATGCATTCATGCAATAGCTTAATTTTAAGTTTTTTTAATTGTGTTTTATTGGTGGTCCTATTAGTAATTAATTATTTACCAGTGACCACAATTTTTGGACGTGCCTTAGTGTCCGTCTGTTTTTCAAAAGTACATTTTTTGATATAAATGACATTTTTTGTTTTTTTGTTTTTATTTTTTTGAAAAAGAAGAGTTATATAGAAACCTAGAAGCTCAGCAATGGGCAGAAGAATATGCCAACAAATGGCTCTTCATACAAAAAGGAAAGCCTTCCCAGTTCCAACCACCCCGGTCCCTAGACAATGCCAACTTGACTGAGCCATGAGCTACTTTGTTCATAGCTAATAATTAAAGAATCCAACAACATCAAACACTCCCTAATAATTAAACCAACATCCTCGATCTTTATTGTAAACATATATATGACTGATTTATACCAACATGGTCAATTTTTTAAAGCACTTGAATAGATTTTATTGATATTATCTTATTTCTAATTAAATTTTAAAATCATATTTTCCTCGTGGTGGTCCAGTGCTGATCTTAAAATCTGCATGGTCACGTGCAATATATAGTTTTGGATTGTTGTTAATCAAGAATTTGTCGCTTATCTAATCGATTACACATTTACACCATACTTTTCTTGTGGTGGTCCTGTGCTAAGTATTGTCAATAACTGTACAATGTCAGAGTGTGGAAATCTTTTTTTTTTTTTTTTTTTTCTTTCTTTTTTTGACACTATTCGAGTTTTGTGTGGGGTCTTTTTTCTTTTTTCTTTTTTTTGAGTTAAAAGTCTTATCGTGATCTGACGAAATCAATCGGTACAACTGGGACCATGCATGGTGGAGGAACTTCTATATAAAATCTCCAATTAGCAGGCTACTTGGGTCTTGGTGATACAATGATTAGCTTAAACAATACAACTTTAAATGCATTTGTCTAATACATTTTGGTATACATACGAGGGTTTGTACATTAACTTTAGATTGAATTTAATTAAATATGTGTCTCCAATTAGCTAATCGATTTCATCCATTTTTTACACGGGGTGGTCCAGCTCGATCTCTATTTCTACCCAAAAAAAGATTCTCTTATCGAGATATTTTTTTGCAAAATTTTTGTATATTTTTATTTTTGGCATGAAAAAAGATTGTGATTTAGTTATATGTTAGTTGCTATCAAAGAATCATAGTTTGGCTTTCATGCTTAATTTGTCAATGATTCCACTACAATGTTGCCTCAATTTGCTTGCTGTGATTACTTATGCTTAATTTGCTTGCTTAAATGATTGTGATTCTATAAACAAACATCCACTTGACTTGATCAGTGCGAACAATTTTTACTTTAGGTTCGGCAGACTTTCGAGTCTTGACCTGTTCGATTTTATATTTTTAAAAAATAAAATCATTTAGAATAATTAAATGTATTTAGATAAAAGATTAATGAAAATTTTGACTAGAAAATCTCACACAACATACTGTTGGTACTAAAAGATCACACAAAAAACTCCATAATGGACATTATATATATAGCTCACACAAAACCGTCCAATATTAATAGTAAATCAAGACGGCAATTTATTTAATAGATCCACACACCACTCCATATAGCACACATAACATACAATTTAAACAGTACCACAACTCCATCTAGATAATGCTTGATGGAAGATCACAATTACGTTCCTGGTTGTTGAAGCCGCGGCCAGATTTTCTGGAGGAAATCTTGGTTGTTGCTGTGGGAAGAATTTCAAGATCAAATAGGTCCTTAATAGTATGAGGTGAAGCCATATTATCTGGACCTCCAGTCCACATTAGATCAGCCATTTGGTAATTGGCTTTTTCAGTGTTATGGCCACCATCAAAGAACACGTACTCATGTGGATTGAAGCATATTTCATAATCACCGGTTTCCTCTCCGCAACTGTCTGCTCGATGCGAACCTGTGCCGCAGCAAGCTACCCCTCCTTCCCTGAACCCTAATTATTTTATAGGCAGTAATGAATTAAATCATTATTAATATGTATCATTATGTAATGTTACAATGTGAACTCTGTAATGTTATATAATATATTTGAAACATAAACCTACCGAATTTTGCTGGATTATCTATTCTATCGCCCATTGCTCTGTGATAATCAAAAAGTGAGAATACCGATCCTGTTAAATTGGTTTGCAATTCTTCAAGGGCAATAACCAGTTGAGAGTTGTGTAGTTTTGCTAATGTTAATGGTCTTCCAGCGCAGGCATCACCAAGATTGAGGTTGTAGGTCTGTTTCATCATCGGCAAACAACCGATTGGTGCTACAGTTTGGATCATAAATTTCCTCCCTCCGATGTTGTATATATCCTGTAAGATTGATAATATATATATACCACTTTTAGTAAACACAAAAAATTCAATTAATATAAAAATTCATCATAAGTTTGGGCCAAGTTCTGCAGATTGACAACTCAAAAAAATAAAAATAAAAAATTGGCTAATAAAATTAATCCGGACCCATGTGTACCGAGTGTTGTCAAACCCATAACCAAACTTAAAGAAGAGGTAAGACTATCCATCAATATATATACTTAAACATGAAAATATAACAAATTATGAAAACTTAACAATAATGTGTCTGAGTGGTAAAAGACGTTCATTCAGTCTGACAATGTCCTAGATTCGAGTCGTAAGTCAATCTTTGGGTGTTATATAAAAACAAACAAAAAACAATTATTATAATAATCTTACTTTGATATATTTTGTGAAGTTGTCGAGCACAGAGTCTATGAATATTAGCTGTTGTGATTGGGTAGAGTTTGGGTATTGGGTGATGTATGCGAAGTAATCATCTCCAGCCATAGAAATCAAGTAAACAGCACTTGCAAGTCTCTTACTGGCTTCATCGTCACCCAGTTCTGCCTTCCAATTTAGTGATAAATTTTTAAGCATTTCTACTTGCTTACCAAAGTAAATCTGAAAAAAAAAAAAAGGAAAAGAAAATGAGTAATAATTTATTTATTTTTGAAAAAAGGTTAAACTTCATAAAAGCCAAAAAGGCAAACAGGGGAACCCCAATACAGCAAAAGCACCAACCAAAGAGCAAAAACACCAAAGGAGAACAACACCAGCGACTCACAAACCCTGAAACAAAAGCAAAGAAACAGGGCCACCACACCACAAAGCAGGGAATCACAAAAGCCCCCACACACTAAACTAACAAAGACAATAGCAGACCGAACAACAAAAAGGAAGCAGGGCATCCAGGACACACCAACACAACCCCAAGAACAAACCACACGAACAAAAAGCACACAAAGATCATAAATCGCCCCATTCCACAAAATCACCAGACTTGCTTGACCCCATCTTTGCAATAATTAACGAAACCAAGTATGATATATTGTTAAAAAAACATGTCAAATCTCATCTCTTAAATGCGTTGTATACTTCGTCTTGATTAATAGTTTAAGCTTTCTCGTTAAACAGTCATTAGATCTTGATCGAGTTCCAAATCTTTGTTTAATTTGAGTTTCTTCGTGTGATTGTATTTATAATGATTTATGTGTTATGTTAAAATATATACAAGACTTAATATATTTTATAAAAATATTCAAAATGGAAACATTTACATACCGCCTCAGGGTTTGTATCTAAAACACCCGCCCCAGCAGAAGCAAAGCTGGCTCCATTAGTGAAATTTGCACCCGGCTCCAAATATGGAGGAATAAAAGGCAAGTTCAAGTTGGCAGCTGCAATTAACATAAATATTCAAAATCAAAATTTATGTTATTTGGATGTTAATTTTCTAAGCCTTAAAAGCTCAATTAATGTCCATATAATTTATTGAAAGGGAAAACGAATAAAACAATAGCAACTTAATTTAGAGTTTACTTTATATGCCTTTTCATGTCTTAACACTGAGAGAATATATCTTCGGTGCACTGGATGCAATATTGCATCCGGCCACGGAAATCATGTCACATGATATGGAAATTTTATCTCGTCGTTGTCCATGACGTGTGGGTTGTGGCATGACATTAGTGGATCATATGCGATGCATCTTATACATAAAAGATTTTCTCCTCAATATCAACTTTATACTAAATAGTACTAGGAAATTTTAAATAAACTGCAATCTTCTTACCAATAAAATCAGGAACTACACGACCATCGGAGAATCTTCCAGTAGAATGATTGAAAAAGGTCGTCCCATATGGTTTATGATACGCCGGAATATAACCTTGGGAGACGTATTGATTGTTTCCGGGATCGTAGAGTGAATCCCCGAAAATGAAGAAGTAGTAGTTGGCATAGCAAGTGAAAGGGTTGAGCAGGGTGACACTAACACATAAACCTATCACAAACAGCATATGACTTGGATTTGCCATCTTTTCTCTTTGGTTTTGCTATTCTATTATGTCACCAAAGCTTCAATCTTTTCTCTTTGGTTTTCCTAAGGTTGATGACCATCGCTATTTATAATGCATGGATCATTGCAAGCTCCACTTTATTTCTTTTTTTTTCTTCACTTTATATCAATAATTAACGGTGTCATATTAACATGTATACTTTAAGAGCAAATGATAAAGACTCAAATTTAAATAAAAAAATTATATGTATTTTTTAATATATTAATGCACGTCTTATTTCTTGAAAGAATAATTATAACTTATATTTAACTCATTGTTAATTTCTTTTACATACTTTAGTATATTTCAATGACATTCTCTTAGATAATACGATTATATTATTAAGGGAAAAAAAAAATCACATAAGTCCCACATTTTTCATGATTTATCACAATATTTTAAAATGTTTTTATTTTTTTTTATTTTTTTCCATTTTCATCACTTTAGTCCCATTTTTTTTTTTTCAATATATATCCATCACTTTGGTAGTTCCATTAGTTAAAGGTTAATCAAAGATGATGGATTCATGGGTATTTTAGTCTTATATGTACACAATATATATATATATTTGCACATGTAAAATAAATAAATAAAGGGACTTGTAAAACTAAAAAAAGGCACTCATGGCTGGCTGATAAAAAAACTGTTAAAATAATTTTAGTAATAAAATAATTGTGTTAAATAATATAATAATAAAATATATTTAAAATAAATTAATATTTTAAAAAAAAATAATGTTGTGATGAAGAAAAAGTTAATGTTGTGAAAAAATATTAATAATATATTTATTGTTTAATATATTCAATTACAAATTACCGTTGAATATTTGGTCAATTGACTAGAGTATTGATGAATTTTGAAAAAAATAGGGACTAATTAAAATGATGGATTTTAGAAAAAAAAAAAAAAAAAGGACTACATATATGAAAATGACAACGACATTTAAAAATATGACAAATTGTGAAAAATTATGGGATTTATATGAAATGTTTCATATTATTATGTATAAATTACTAAATTACACTAACAGTTGGAAGTCACAACAGAGTTTTTACTAGGGTTGCACAAAACCCCCACAGCCCCATGGGGTTTTGGGGGTAAATTGCACCCCCAAACCTTCACACATCCCCATTTCCCCATATCGTTCAAACTTTTTATTTTTTAATTATTTAAATATTCTATAATTAAATTATAATTAATTAATTATAATTTTAAATTAACTTTAATTATTATATAACTTAATTATTTAACTTAACTTTAATGACTATATAAGTTAATTATTTATTTTTGATTAATATTTAATTGCATTTTTGTGATTATTTTCAATTTTTAGTCAAATGTGGTTAAATAGGGGAAGTGGAAGAAAATCAGAAATATGGTCAAATAGGGTGAAACAAGAAATTAGGAATCGAGGAAAATGGGTGGAGGCGGGGATATCTCTACCCAAACATCCCTTCCTCATTTCCCTCAAATGAGGTGTTGGGGCGTGGATGGGGGAAGGGGTCTAGTAATGGGGATGGGGATGGGGATGGGGATGGGGATGGGAAACCTCCCCTCACCCCCATTTCCTCAAAGAACATCTCTAGTTTTTACAGACACCTATCCCTTACATTTCATTGACTACCGTTTGATTAACAATGGACCGTTAATAACTTTTTAAAGTACTACAACTCCCTTCCCTAATATTAAAATCATTAAATAAATAAATTTTTATTATAAAAAATCAAAATTTAAGAATATATATATATAATTAAAATCTAAAGCTTCCACATACATCCGGTGAGAAAAAACTCCTAGATTTTTGGCCAAAGGAGGAGGTTCACAAGCCTCCTCTCACTGCCATAGCAGGCCAACACATGACGGAAGCTTGGAAGCGTGAACCTCCTTTGTTTTGGTGGTGGGAGGCGAGCCTCATCCTTGCTTTGGTGGGAGAGTCCAATCGGTGTTATGAGAATAAATATATCTCTTGTTATGAGAGTAAATATTTGAATCGTGCAATGTATTACTTGATTGGTAGGTCCCGATAGATCATTGACATTGTTCAATGTAAGGTTCTTTAAATTTATAGCACTATTTACTTCTCTACTTTTGGGATTAGTACCAACTTAATAATTAGAGTTTAAATGGCACCAAAGTATGATGATATACAAATTAAAATTGGCTCCAGTTTTACTATTATTCTTTTTTCTATCCTTTTTTATCTTTGATAACCTCCATTGATGGAGTTCATTGATAGAGGTGACCTCCATCAATGGAGTTTGAACGGATGCTATCCCCACAAGATCCAACCAATTTGGTACTATTTATCTCTATTCTCACGGATGAAATACGTTAGAAATCGCTTTTGAATTGCACTGGAAATCACTTTTGATCAGTTGTACAATTTTCGGATTGATGTTAATATTTAAAAATCTGTCGCCTAGCAAATTGATTACACCTTTTTTTTTCTTTTTTTTTTTCTCGTGGTGGTCCTGTACAAGCTTTATTTCGTTTTTGTTTTCGTGGTCCTATTTATAATCACTATTCACGAGTCGCCGATGTTCAGTACTACTTTCGATGATGCTTTCGTAAAGGAACCTAAAGGAATAATTAATTTAAAATCATATGCTTAATTCTTAATTACATGTATAATTATTTTTGTTTTGTATATGGTTATTAAATTTAAATATTGAATACCTTCACATCTGTGATAAGGATTTGAGTCTTAACTTTATCTATAAAATCACAAAATGTGAGGAGACATCTCTTTTCTTCTATAGTGAGAGTTGCTTTTCGTACCATATGTAGTCAGATTTTTGCAAACTCCTAACACTAATCGGTGTCAGATTTTAAAATAAAATAAAAATTGTTTACCAAACTAATCAACTCCATTCTCATTTGGGAAAATTGCACAAACTTACCCTAACGTTTTTTTAAAATGATTTATCACAATATTTTAAAATGTTTTTTTTTTTTTTTCCATTTTCATCACTTTAGTCCCATTTTTTTTTTTTTCAATATATATCCAACACTTTGGTAGTTCCATTAGTTAAAGGTTAATCAAAGATGATGGATTCATGGGTATTTTAGTCTTATATATACACAATATATATATATAAGTACCGTTAAAATAATTTTAGTAATAAAATAATTGTGTAAAATAATATAATAATAAAAATATATTTAAAATAAATTAATATATTTTTAAAAATAATGTTGTGATGAAGAAAAAGTTAATGTTGTGAAAAATTATTAATAATATATTTATTGTTTAATATATTCAATTACAAATTACCGTTGAATATTTGGTCAATTGACTAGAGTATTGATGGATTTTGAAAAAAATAGGGACTAATTAAAATGATGGATTTTAGAAAAAAAAAAAAAGGACTACATATATGAAAATGACAACGACATTTAAAAATATGGCAAATTGTGAAAAATTGTGGGATTTATATGAAATGTTTCATATTATTATGGATAAATTACTAAATTACACTAACAGTTGGAAGTCACAACAGAGTTTTTACTAGGGTTGCAAAAAACCCCCACAACCCCATGGGGTTTTGGGGGTAAATTGCACCCCCAAACCTTCATGCATCCCCATTTCCCCATATAGTTCAAACTTTTTATTTTTTAATTATTTAAATATTCTATAATTAAATTATAATTAATTAATTATAATTTTAAATTAACTTTAATTATTATATAACTTAATTATTTAACTTAACTTTAATGACTATATAAGTTAATTATTTATCTTTGATTAATATTTAATTGCATTTTTGTGATTATTTTCAATTTTTAGTCAAATGTGGTTAAATAGGGGAAGTGGAAGAAAATCAGAAATACGGTCAAATAGGGTGAAACAAGAAATTAGGAATCGAGGAAAATGGGTGGAGGCGGCCGGGATATCTCTGCCCAAACACCCCATCCTCATTTCCCTCAAATGGGGTGTGGATGGGGGAAGGGGTCTAGTAATGGGGATGGGGATAGGGATGTGGGAACCTCCCCTCACCCCCATTTCCTCAAAGAACATCTCTAGTTTTTACACACACCTATCCCTTACATTTCACTGACAACCGTTTGATTAACAATGGACCGTTAATAACTTCTTAAAGTACTACAACTCCCTTCCCTAATATTAAAATCATTAAATAAATAAATTTTTATTATAAAAAAACAAAATTTAAGAATATATATATATATAATTAAAATCTAGAGCTTCTACATACATCCGGTGATAAAAAACTCCTAGTTTTTGGCCAAAGGAGGAGGTTCACAAGCCTCCTCCCACTGCCATAGCAGGGCAACACATAACGGAAGCTTAGAAGCGTGAGCTTCCTTTGTTTTGGTGGTGGGAGGGCGAGCCTCATCCTTGCGTTGGTGGGAGAGTCCAATTGGTGTTGTGAGAATAAATATATCTCTTATTATGAGAGTAGATATTTGAATCGTGTATGTATTACTTGATTGGTAGGTCCCGATAGATCATTGACTTTGTTCTATGTAAGGTTCTTTAAATTTATAACACTATTTACTTCTCTACTTTTGGGACTAGTACCAACTTAATAATTAGAGTTTAATTGGCACCAAAGTATGATGATAGACAAATTAAAATTGGCTCCAGTTTTACTTTTATTCTTTTTTCTATCCTTTTTTTTCTTTGAATTTTTTTTTTTCAAAAACCTCCATTGATGGAGTTCATTGATAGAGGTGACCTCTATCAATGGAGTTTGAAAGATGCTATCCCCACAAGATCCAACCAATTTGGTACTATTTATCTCTATTCTCACGGATGAAATACGTTAGAAATCGCTTTTGAATTGCACTGGAAATCACTTTTGATCAGTTGTACAATTTTCGGATTGATGTTAATATTTAAAAATCTGTCGCCTAGCAAATTGATTACACCCTTTTTTTTCTTTTTTCCTTCGTGGTGGTCCTGTACAAGCTTTATTTCGTTTATGTTTTCGTGGTCCTATTTATAATCACTATTCACGAGTCGCCGATGTTCAGTACTACTTTCGATGATGCTTTCGTAAAGGAACCTAAAGGAATAATTAATTTAAAATCATATGCTTAATTCTTAATTACATGTATAATTATTTTTGTTTTGTATATGGTTATTAAATTTGAATATTGAATACCTTCACATCTGTGATAAGGATTTAAGTCTCAGCTTTATCTATAAAATAAAATGTGAGGAGACATCTCTTTTCTTCTATAGTGAGAGTTGCTTTTCGGACCGTATGTAGTCAGATTTTTACAAACTCCTAACACTAATCGGTGTCAGATTTTAAAATAAAATAAAAATTGTTTACCAAACTAATCAACTCCATTCTCATTTTAATACCCCTTTGATCATTACGTTCGACCAATTAAAAAGCTCTCCCGTTAAAATATCTCTCGGTCTAATTTATGGTACTAGGAATTATATAATTTTGGATGAGTAATGCTACTTTATCCAAACTGAGTGTTCAAATTCGGAACTCAAATGACACGGCTTCCTTAAAATCCAATCATTTCAATTATACAATTCTAATACAAATAAATCAAGGATCAACATTATTTAAGCACCGGATTTGGACATTAAATTTGGACAAAATAGCGTTATTGATTTTGGATCGATGTTAATTAAAAATTTGTAGCTTTGCAAATCAATTACACCATTTTTTTCCTCGTGCTTGTTCTGTACAAACTTTATTTATCTTTTTTTTTTTTTTTTTCCCTTTTAAATGTACCAGCTTTGTTATTTGGATGCATTTTTGGATGATTACACCTTTTTTTTCCTCGTGCTTGTCTTGTACAAACTTTATTTATCTTTTTTTTTTTCCTTCTTTTTAAATGTACCAGCTTTATTTTTGGATGTGCTGTAAATCTGTAATGTCATAATGTGGGAGTCATCTTAAATTATTAAAGTATAAAGGCCCTTTCAAATCAATCTTAGGTACGAAGGTCAGATTGAAAAGAAAAAAATGTGTATAAAGATAAAGGAAAACATAAAGAGAGAAAAAATGTAAAAATTTGAAAAAATTATGTGAAGAAAATGAGAAAGCTTGAAACTTTAGGATTATACGAAATATTTAACATAATTTTTTTTAATTTTATAATCATCAACATTCTTTATCACTAGCATATAAATATTAGGCTCTTACCTAACAACATTAAACATAAATTCCAAAGGATAATTTAACTATAAAAAATTGAGTTATATGAAATTAACATGAGATATAATTGTCTTTTATGTTAAATCAATAAAGACAATTTAGTCATTAAAATGAAAATATATTATTTCATAATTACTTTACAAAAGTAACTCCCACCTTATTAAATCTGCTGCTAAATTAATTTAGATTCTCAAATAATTACTTTCAGAAATTTTACGGAACATACTTTTTATACAAAAATTATTAAATAATCTAATTTTAACTTATTAAAAGCGATTCCAACAGGGCTTAACCAATTGATGACTATTTTGAAACTTTTATTGACCGAAAAACAAAATTGCAATACAATAGAATGAAGTAAAGACACTGAATTATTTAATCCTCAATGTCTATTTTCTTTCTTTGTATTTTCATATTCAACCTTAGCTTCCAGTCAGACAGCACCGGTACCAAAGTCTGTGGAGCCTCAGACCGTCCCGCCTACTGCTCCGTTAAATGCTTTAGGGCAGACCCTGTGTGTGGTGACGATGGTGTGACTTACTGGTGTGGTTGCGGGGAGGCATGGTGCGCCGGAGCACAGGTGGCCAAGATGGGATTCTGTGAGGTTAGAAAAAACGGAGGGACTGCCTCTCTGTCAGCTCAGGTCTTGCTTTTGGTGCCATCGTTTGGTTAATTATCGTTGGCTTTTCTGTTTTGTTTGGCCTTTTGATTTCTCTCCTCAACTTTGTTTATTTATTTTCATTACTCTTTAACCTAAAATTACATCTTTTGTGATGTTTTTTTTGGCATATGATCTTTTGTGATGCATTTTTCCCTTAAATCATTCCAATTTTAGAAAGAAAAAAAAAATGTAAAATTACATCTTTCTGTGTATTTGTTTTGTGGGAGTCGGTATTTTTGCCGCACTAGTAGCCTATGATCTTGTCAGATCTTGGCAAATCAAATTGTTTAAAAATTTGGAGAATTGTAAATAACCCCTTAATTATTATTGAAATGCCAAATCAAAAAAAAAAAAAAAAACAAGAGTGTAATGCTAGGCTTCCCAATTTTTTTCCCAAATTCCTTTCCAAATGGTGTTGGCATGGCATGTGCGGTATCAACATCACATCACTCACCACATTATCTCATGATTTACAAGATGTTGACACCTCATATGCCAACATAATTTGAAAAAAAAATTGGAAAGCCTAACATTACTAAAAATTAAAATAAAAAAAACCCCTTTACCGTTAATTGTCCTTATTTTAGCCGTGCGCTATTAGTTAATGATCTTGTCAAATCTCGACAACATCAAACTGTCTCTGGAAAAAAAAGTGCAATACAAAATATTTGGATTATTCTTAAGCAAATATAGTGTATCCAAGGAAACAATGTACCTCTAACTTTTTTTTTTTTTTTTAGTCAAATGAGATATAGTATAGGGGTGTATGGCGGATCGGATTCATTGGATTTGCCATGATCCAATATCCAATCTGATTGGATCATAAAAATTTCAATCCGATACAATCCAATCCAATATAAGAATGGAATCTAATCCGATCAGATCAAATTACTACTCGATTCGATCCGATCCGATCAAATTGCAAAATACTTAAATCTAATATGATCCAATCCGATGGATTAGATTCATATGAAACCATTCTTAATATACTAAAGTTAAAACATTCCTAAATTTAACAAAATCAATAATTAATTCACTCAGTACTTCAAATAAAATTAAAAAACTAATACTTAACATAAAAGCAATACATAATTGTACATTTTAAAGTTCAAAGATCGAGTCCAACAAATTATTAACTTTAAACCTAAGTTTTAAACACAAACATAAATTAAATAATCCAAAAGTTTAAATAAAAATATAATCATTTATCATAGTAAAATACAATAGCACCCAAAAATTATTCAATGTTCATTTGTATAAAATAAAATAAATTGGTTCGATATAAATTAAGCTTTATATTGGCAGATTCAACGAATTTAGAGGATTTCTATATGGAAATTCAAAATCTAATCCAATCTAATAAAATTCAAAATTTACGATCCAATTCGATCCAATCATATCCACGAATCCAATCCAATACAATCGGATCTTATTGGATTGAACTGGATCTTGTACACATTCTGACATTGTAGGCCGAATGAAGCATTTTTTTTTTTTTTTTTTTTTCCACCTAGCCACGTTGAGCTTTTGTTTTGTTATTGATTATGAAAATATGACATCCATTATAAAACTAGAAGAAAGCAATATAAAGCCCAACCAATCACTTGCAAAGTCTTTAATTTTATAGTGACAAATAGGATCAACACCATATTCAAATAAAGCCCAACAAAGGCCCACTCTACTAATCCAAAACTTTCAAAGTTTACTCCCAGGTCCGATCGATATATCCATGCATATAGACATTATATGTTGAAGATAAATCAATTAAAGATGATGTGATCATTAGTAAACTATATATGATTGATTTTACCGATGAAATCAGTGATAAGATGATCAATAATATCACTATATCTCATTGGACAAATGACTCACAGGTCAGCGGCTTGAATCCTACAAATGACGAAAGCTTTAAAAAAAATACCTGATTCCGAATTAATAGATATTGTAAAAAAAAAAAAAATCAATATATATCATTAAAACATTATAAAAAAAAATGTCAGACTAACCTAATCGATTACATGATCGTTTATTAATGTTCACAAATAGAGAATTCATATCTTGAGATAGACAATTTATTCATCATCAGCATATGTACTATCATAATCTGAAAAATTCACAATCTCTTGATCAAGTTCAAGTGCAATTAGTTGTTTCATATTAAAAGGTGCTGTAACATTCTTTCCTCCAATCCATAATAGTTCCGATACCTGAGAATAACCATGTTCACTCAGATGACCACCATTAAAGAACAAATACTCATTAGGATCACTGCATAATTCATATTCTCCGATTCCACAACCAATCGCTCGATAGGCTCCTTTTCCACAACATGCAATGTCTGCTACTTTGAATCCTTCAAAAACATTTCACCGGTGATTAAACTACCTTGTTAATGATATGTGAAAACATATAGAATAAAATTTTATATATGACCACAACTTACCATATTTGAAGGGGTGTTTAATTCTATCATATAGTAGATTGTAGTAATCAAAAATCAAGTATTTGAATGCTGGTAGCTTGATCTCTAGTTCCTCATTGGCATTAAATAGAGCATTGTTGTGTAGTATTGCCATCTCTAATAATTCTTCCATACATCCATGGTCGCTTATATTATATTGCTCTTTAAGCATTGGAATGCAACCGAGTGGTCCTACATTTTGAAATGCAAATTTCCTTCCTCCTGTTATATATATTTCCTAAGGAAAATCAAAGAAAACTTTTGGTAAATAAATAAATAAATTATTATGCTAATTAAATTGTTGAAGGTGATTGATTAGAGAAAATGATAATGAAAATTAATTTTACCGTGACAGCATATGTAATGTTTCCAATCACCCAATTCACATATTCTTTCTTCTCAGATTCAGTGGCATTTGGGTAAACAGAAGGAAAGGAAAAGTAATCAACACCTCCAATGTAAATGAGAAAGACTGCATTGTTTAGTCTCTTGTTTGCCTCTGCATCACCCAGCTCCTGCCTCCACAAACTGGCCACATTCTTGAAAAACCCCAGTTGTATGCCAAGGTTCAGCTGTGTATGGAAAATTTTCAAATTTAGAACGGTATAAACTAGTCAAGCAATCTGAGGGAAAATGTTATCAGAAAGTGATGGCTTATTTGTAGCTAGCTAGATTGAAAAATTATATATGGTCTTAATTACTGTCCATATATATATAGTCAGGATCGAAGTTAATTTTTTTTTTTTTTTTTTTTTGAACGGCATTTTTATTAAAGCACCAAGCAAAGGCCACAGGCAACAAGGAGGCAAACACACCAACACACAGCAGACACAAAATCAAAAGACAGAAAGAAACAAACGCCAGAGCCACTCCACTAGACACGGACAAGGAAGAGCTGACAGCAGAAACAGGGGAGACAGGAGGAAAAACAGAGGATGCAAGAAAACACAAAGGACCCTATCCACAACGTTGTGTAACTTCGGTCCTGAAATTAAATTTCATGACCGATTTTACCAGAAAAGGACCCTAAATTAATTGTTTATACAGATGGTATTAAAAATCATACCGCTTGTGGATTATTATACGGAAGAACAGGTGCTCCATTACTTGCAAAGTTGGCTCCAATAAGAAACTGATGTTTTCCAGGCTCTAAATATGGTCTCCAAAGTGATAAATTTGCATGCAGAGCTGCAACCAAGGAAGCAACATAGATTAATTATTTTCTACATTAATTTACATCTAACTCATGCAATAATTTTACAAATTTGTGAGTTGGGTGATGAAAAACATGACTCGAACCTTCATAATTTCATCACTTCGGGTGTGAGGGACTTCTCACCGGGTCACCTCAACTTTTGTCCATCTATATCCATGCACATTAACTAGATCTTCCTAAAAAAAACAAAAAACAAAAAACAAAAAGGTTATTAATTACCAATGAAATCGGGGATAATACGGCCATCGCACACTCTTCCGGTTGGATACTTGAAGAAGGTTTCCCCAAAAGGTGGGTAATTTGCCTTCATTGAAGAAGTGACATTGAGGAAGTTATTGTTTCCTGGATCGTATAATGAGTCCCCAATGATGAAGAGAGCAACTTGTTTTTCTTGAGAGCTTTGAGAGCTGGATGAATACACAAGCAATTCAGCAAAATATAGTGAGAATACACAAAATAGAAAACCTAAACTTTTCATAGCTGCAACCAAATTGAGTAAAATTTTCTAGCTAAACCATTTATATATATATATATTGTGTGGTTATTATTGTTTATCTTGTGCATATACAAGTGCAACTAATGTTCAATTTCAAGTATTGGTAATTGAATTATATATGCATGAGTCATCAACTAACTTTCCAACTCCTTAGTGATCACATTAGTTAGAGCATTGTTGTGTAGATACTAGATAGACTTGCTGTACTATTTGAATCTCTTCCACACAAGCTTTACCTTTATTTGCCACCATAGCCTGATAAGAGGATTGCATTGTTTATTTTACTTTCAGGGCATGTTTATTAATTATGTTTACTAAAATCAGTTGGCAAACACTCATGTTAGGATTGCTGCTAATTCATTTTCTCCAATTCTGCAGTTTTATCCTCGATACGCTCCATTTCCACAACATACAATGGCTGATACTCTGAAATATCCTTAAACACATTAACTGAAAACAAGTAGAAACCTCCTCTAATTAAATTTATCAAACTAGCTTGTAGAGAAGCTATCTTTGACATTACTTTAAGGGAAAATTCTGATGAATTCAAACATCAATATGAATCTTTCTTCTGTTGGAAGTATGTATAAGATCAGCAGAGGATCCAAATTCATAAGATATACAGATATATAACAAAGTTTATGACTATAACTTACTACCGTATCTGGAGGGATGTTTAGGTAATTTTCCCTCATTGAAGAAGTGACGTTAAGGAAGTTATTGTTTCCGGATCATATAATGATCGAGTCCCCCAATGACGAAGAGAGCAACTTGTGTTTCTTGGGAGCTTGCTGAAATAATAAATTTAGCCAATATAGGGAGACGCAAAATAGAAAACCTAAAGAAATTTGTTATGACTTATGATGGATGCAAATTGAATGCCTAAAACACACGGGCCCTTTGTCTTGGTGGCCAGAGTCTGGCTAAGACTTTCTCCCACCAAGGTTCAATCCATGGCCCAAGTGTGTATTTAGGGAATGGTGTTCCCTCCATTGTGTGGGTCTTGTCCCACCTAGGTGTGTGGGTAGTCTCTCCCCTCTAGTGGGAGTCGCGTTCCGGGCTGCGCTTGTAGAGCCTCATTTCGCCGGTCTCGGCAATTGTATGTTATCAAAAAAAAAAAAAAAAATGCCTAAAACTCTAAAAGGGACTTGTTGAAAAATATTGATCACAAAATGCAATATCAATAAATGTAGCTAATGTTCAATATACAAGTACAACAACTAATGTTCAAAAACAACATATATAGTTTCATCGTTTTCAGCTTCATTTCAGAGACTTCTATGTTCACTTTTTTCGCTTTTCTTCTTCCAGTTTTCAATATACAACACCACACCGCATCAAAAAAATGCTAAATTACTGTTGGAATAAAAGCTATTATTCATCGAAACTAATTGATCGAGATCGTGGTAATTATGCCCACAACTACACATTGAGGTCATGGATTCAAGTTGTACTTAGCTTGACTTCTTTATCCTCCTCAATTGTTATTGCAAATAATATTCAATGATATTGATATTAGAAATTCAAAAAAGAAGAATTAAGAGAAGAGAAGAGAGAAGAATTTAACAGAGAGACAACAAGGGAGATAATTGATTTTCAATATATTCGATAACTTTATTCATCTTTTGTCTCTGGCTATTTATAGGCCAGCTACAAAGTGGACACTCTAATTAACAAGAAAGAAACAAGCTAACAATCAAATAACAAAAGCAAATATTCAGAAACTGATAAACACGATTACCACTAACTATTACCACTAACTTATTGAGTGGAACCACTAACAGCCTCCACTAACTAAAGCAATTTGACTCAGTCCCTTGCATGGATTGCATGACCACGTCCTCAAGCACATATCAGATATCTCATTCGGAGGAGCACTTCCATGTATATGTATCATCATGTTGCCGAAAAATTCATAATCTCTTCCCGGTCAGGATCAAGTGCAATTAATTGATTCATATTAAGAGGCGCTGTAACATTCTTTCCTCTGTTCCACAATAATTCAGATATTTGAGAATAAGCATGTTCACTCAAATGAGCACCATTGAAAAACAAATACGCATTAGGATCGCTACATAATTCATATTCTCCGATTCCACAATTGAATCCTCGATATATTCCACTTCCACAACATGCAATGTCTGCTACTTCAAATCCTTCAAGACATTTCACCAAAGATTAACTTTGTTAGAAGGTTTAACGTACAGTAATTTCAATTTCATTCACCATCGCTCTAAGCTAGTTTGACCTAATTACAAGAAAATTGGTTCTCGATCTAATTTTATAAAACTTCAACTGAATCCACCTTTGGCATTTTTTATTTGGGCACAAAGGGAAGATTATGATGAATTTAGACATCAATGAATTTAGACTTTTATGTGAAAACACAAGATTTTTTTTTTTTTTTTTTTGTTGGAAGCATGTATAACATATGTTGTGTGTATATGTATATATATAGAGTAACTTTCTGGTGCAGGATTTTCGATATGAAATCGATTGCTACAGGTACTAATTGGATTGCTACTGGTACCTATTAAATTACCACCGGTAGCAATCGACGATTCCGTACAGAAAATCCTACACTTAAAAATTTTCATATATATATATAGGGTTAACAGCACCAATGGCCCTTGAACTATTAGTGAATTTGCAAGTTGCCCTCTTACCTTTTTTTATGGACAATTTACCCCTTGAACTCTCTTCATTTGGCAAAACAGTTATGTCCATTGCCCCCTGAACCCATGTTTGAGAGGGCATCTACAATCATGTTTTGCCAAATGAAGAGAGTTCAGGGGGTAAATTGTCCAGAAAAAAAAGTGAGGGGGCAACTTGCAAATTTGCTAATAGTCTAGTGGACACTGGTGTTGTTAACCCATATATATAACATAGTTTATCATGACCACAACTTACCAAAAATTTGGAGGGGTTTTTAATTCTATCATAAAGTAGATTGTAGAAATCAAGAATCAAGTATTTGAATGCTGGTAATTGGATCTCTAGTTCTTCGGTTGCAATAAATAGAGCATCATTGTGTAGTGTTGCCAGCTTTGATAATTCTTCTAGACATTCATCGTCGCTGAGATTAAACATTTGTTTTGCAATTGGAAAGCAACCCAATGGTGCCACATTTTGAAATGCAAATTTTCTTCCTCCTGTTTCATATATTTCCTGATGAAATTAAATCAAAGAAAAACTCGGTTATTGATAAGAGGAAAAATTGAATTATATATATATATATATATATATATATATATATTTTCAAATAAAGACGTCCTGATATAACTTCATAAGGATATTGAATGTGAGTCAAAAGAGAGAGAGAGAGAGAGAGAATGTCATTAAGAGGCTGATAATAGATTGACAAATTATAAATTAATCTCCTAATTTTTCACGTACTACTACTGCTCATTGTAATTTTTTATGTTTTATATTGATTAATTGCTGATATAGATGACATCATTAAAAATCATACCACTTCTGGATCATTATAAGGAAGAACAGATGCTCCAGCACTTGCAAAGTTGGCTCCATTAAGAAACTGATGTTTTCCAGGCTGATCTAAATATGGTCTCCAAAGAGATAAGTTTGCATGCAGAACTGCATCCAAGCAAGCAACATAAATTAATTTACATCTAACCCATGCACTACTTACTTTTACGATATCATCACTTCAGGTATGAGCTTGACTTCTCACTAAACCACCTCAATTTCTGTCCGTCTAACTTTTACGATAACTAGAGGTTTCATAGAAATATAAAGTTATTACCAATGAAATCGGGATGATACGGCCATCGCAAACTCTTCCAGTTGGATACTTGAAGAAGGTTTCCCCATAAGGTGGGTAATTTGCTTTTAATGAAGAAGTCATGACATTGAGGAAGTTATTCTTTCCTGGATCATATAATGAGTCCCCAATGATGAAGAGAGCAACTTGTTTTTCTTGAGATCTTGATGAATAAACAAGCAATTCAGCAAAATATAGTGAGAATACACAAAATACTAAAATTGAAAACCTAAACTATAAAATTCTATTTTCGAATTGAAATTTGATTTTCAATCAACACTGCAATTAATGCAAATTGTTCGTATCTCTCTCTCTCTCTCTCTATCTTTTGTCACTAAACTAAAAAAGATTTGGCACGTTTGATTATATCTGCTGCTCTCACATAATTTTTAATTCGATTCGAACTGTTAGGTCAGTTAATTCAATTATATAAAATATTTGACCTAATTCGATTGAGAGTTAGGTCAGTTTTACAATTTTTAATTTAATTTTTAGCATGTTAATTTAATTAGTCCAAGCTATATTATAATTTGTTTGATACAAGTCAGATTCGATTTTCTAATGGTATTTGCTGTGTCTACTTCTGTTGCTTGTTAATTAATATAATTCCTCTTAATATAAACCAAATCAGGATGAGATTCAGGCCAAGGGAAGCTATGCGGAAGCTCAGGTTAGTGTCATGTGAGCAAAACGTTCACTTTATGGGTCAACCAAAAAGTTTAGGTAACCATTGAATCTTTGATCCAATTAGTTCAATTGTGATCAACCCAACACAAGAAAAACCAAACAACCCGCAAACAGACCCCACGGACCACAACAATCTACTACAAAAGCAGAACATGCCCAAACCAAAAGCAACTAGATGAAACAACACCCAAACAGGCCCAAAAGAAGGAAAAAAAAACCTACCAGACCGAACAAAAAGAAAGTGGGGCCCAGACCGTGGCCCACAATAAGGCAAATGGCTACCAAGCGAAAACTAAACTAACCAAGAAACAAAACCGAAAGAAAACAAGAACTAAAGGTCTGTTCGGTAACGTTTTCATTTTCTGTTTTTTGTTTTTTGTCTTTGTTTTTTGTTTTCTATTTTTTGAGTTTGAAAACGCGTCCGGTAACAATTATTGAAAACTATATTCCGAGAATGAAAACATAAAAATACGCATCTAGTAAAATACTTTAAAATGAGAAAACAGTGAAAATATGTCCGGTAGAATTAATTTTCAAAATCATTTTCAACTAACTATAACCATATAATCAAACATTCGATAAGGTTTAATTCAATTTTTTTTTTTAATATGTATTTTTTTGGAATAATTGAATTTATTGATAATAATATCAATAAAAACAATAAGTAGACACGACTACACTACAACTTAAAAAAAATCTAATTACTTGGTCTCTAAAAAAAATATGATTATTAGTAGAATATTATGTACGCATAGGATGGTTTCCTTGTTGTTATTCCACCTTTGTGTGTGGGTTTTTCTCCCGGTTGTGGCACTCTCATCTGGGTTGTGCTCGTGTGTCTTATTATGTGGAGTCCCAGTTGTAATTGTAAACATGTTGGTCATGTTCTTGCCCTGGAACTGGTTTTCCAGGTGCCCTTTCCATCGACAAAAAAAAAAAAAAAAAAAATGTACGCATAGGATGAGATAGTGTAATTCTTTGATTCGTTATTATTTCTTTCTCTTTTTGCGGGTTAATAATATGAGCAACCTGCTTTGATTTGCTTTTTCTAATCTGGTTGGTCTTTAAAAATAAAAAATAAAAACAGCAATAATTAATTGGTGGGCCCGAAGTTTCAAAAAAAAAAAAATACAAAAATTGGTGGGCCCCTAAAAAACGAAAACAAAAAGTGGACATATCATTAAGAAAAAACTGATTTTATTGTTTTTGTTTTTATTTTCTTGAAAACACGTGCCGGACAAGATTTTAATGTTTTTTAATTAAAAGAAAAAAAAAAAAAACTGTTTTTGGGAATGATACCGTACGGGCCCTAATTCTTCGTCATTTTCAATCTATCACCCTTCAACTTCAAAAATGCTTTCTCAATAACATCGATCATCCGAACATCCTTATCATTTAAATCGAAGCCCAAGGCTTTGTCACTTTAGAAATCTCCTCCTCTCCTCATACTATGGCCTTTCACATCAAGACAAAAATCCCTAGTTTCCCTCTTTTTTGAAAACTTGAGGGTATCATCATTGCTGTCACATTGCTCCCACCAGACCACCACCCCCCCCCCCCCCCCCCCCCCCCCCAATCAATTCACAGCCCACTTCTGTATTATCAGATTGAGTAAAGTTAGGCCCTACACCCACACCCAGGGACATAATTAGGATTGAAGACCAGAGGGAGCTAGAATTTTTTTTTTTTTTTATTGAACATCGATATCACCACTATGGCCCTGTAAAATGTATATTCTAAATAAATATATTACCAAATTTTATTTTATTTTTAAAAAGTTAATAAATTATAAGAGAAACATAAAATACAAATACAAACACTAATTAAATTATTATATTAGTTTGATTCATTTGAAATATACTAATACAATGGTACGAGAAATTAATTTAACAATATCATTAGTTTGTAAATTTAAAATTGGATTAGCCTTAAAATCTCATTAACTATATTTAACAATAACCCTAAAATTTCAAAACAAATTAAAATATTTAAAACCATAATATATATTCTCCTAAACATATATAATTTGAAGACTAATCGTTAATGTTGATAAAAAGATTGAGCCAAATTTAGAGATTGAGGAGAAATAAATAAGAAGAAAAAGAAAAGAAAAAATTAATTGTTTAATTTTTTTTCTTACTATTTTTTTTTTTTTAATGGGGGCCTAGGGTGGGCTAGCTCCCACAAAGGTATGTCCATGCCGACACCCATAAAATATTTCACTACCTTGACATTATATGAGCTCTGACCATCAGATATGCCCCAAATTGCTTTCAAAGTCTTGGGCCCACTTCAGTATTATCTTATTGCGATCGTAATAACATATTTGATGAATATAAAAGATGATTCTATAAATGTTTATTGTTTCATTTGTTCTTCATATTAGATTTCAGTTTTATTGAGCTTTTGTTGTTATAAGTGCTTGCTTTGCAGTTACATTGTGGTCATTGTCATTAGGTGACTTCAAACCCTTTTTGTTGTAGTGTTCCGCCATTGTTGTTCCAGAGAGCTATCTCTTAATCTCTATCTACACAGAGCCATGTTTTAGTCTTTTCTACAAACACTTTTACATTTTTATCAAACATTTTTTTGAACAGCATAAATTTTATTGAAAAATCAGAGGAAAACATAGCACACCCAACAAGCAACAAGACACAAACATGCAGCCAAAGAACAAAACAAAACAAATTAAAGCCCAGGAAAACAACAAAGCAAAGTCCAATATATTGATATCTCATTCGGAGGACTTCATTGCATGGTCTGAAAACTTGACAATCTCTTCATGATGAGGTTCAAGCGCAATTAGTTGTTTCATATTAAGAGGTTTTGTAACATTCTTCCCTCCGCTCCATAATAGTTCAGATATTTGAGAATAAGCACGTTCAATCAGATGATTACCATCGAAATACAGATACTCATTAGGATCACTGCATAATTCATATCCTCCAATTCCGCAATCGACTCCTCGGTACGCTCCACTGCCACAACATGCAGTGTTTGATACCTCAATTCCTTCAAGACATTTCACCAATGATTAAATTTGTTAGATCAGATGTTTGACAGAAATTATATTTCATTAACCAATATCACTCGAAGTTTGACCAAATTATAAGCAGACAGGTTTTTATAAAACTTCAAGAGAAGCCATCTTTAACATTTTTTGATACAAGAGTTGAAAAGCTTATTTGGTTGAGCTTTTGAAAAACCTCTATCGGTAAAAGATCTACCTACAGTAGATCTATTAGAAATACAGTTTTTGAAAAAAAAATTATAATTGTTTGGTTGGTAGACTTTTTAAAAAAAATGTCTATTTGGAGAAGCACCTCCCCATAAGCTTTTGTCTAATAGAGGTTTAAACTCTACTAGTCTCTACTCAATTTAAAATAGACAATCTCAAAAGTCCAATCAAACAACTCTAAAAAACTCAAATAAACGTTGGTAGTCATTTTGAGGCAGTAGAAAGCTCAACCAAATAAGCACGAAGTCGCCTACTAGTATTTTTTGTCAACATCAAGTGAGGTTAATGAAAAATATTCACATTTTTATGTTAATCATATGAATCTTCTGTTTTTGTTTTTGTGTATATATATATATATATATATATATATATATATATATAACAAAGTTACGTTTATGACCACATGCACAACTTACCATATTTGAAGGGGTGTTTAACTCTGTCATAAACAAGATTGTAGTAATCAAAAATCAAGTATTTGAATTCTGGTAGCTTGATCTCTAGTTCCTCAACTGCATTAATTAGAGCATTGTTGTGTAGCTTTGGCAGCTCTAATAATTCTTCCATACATTCATCCTCTCTAATATGATATGTTTGTTTCACAGCTGGCGCGCAACCCACAGGTGCCACATTTTGAAATGCAAATTTCCTTCCTCCCATTTCATATATTTCCTAACCAAATCAAAGAAAATCAAACCTGGTGGTGATTATTGATTAGGACAAAAAAAATATATTAACTAAGTTGATCATAATTAATTTTTTTTTCTGCTGATGATTAGAGAAAAAAATTAAGTTTACCGTGATGGTATTTGTAATGTTTCCAATCACCCAATTCACATATTCGTGCTTCTCAGATTCTGTGGCATTTGGTTTATCAGAAGGAAAGAGAAAGTAATCAACACCTCCGATGCTAATGAGAAAGACTGCATTGTTTAGTCTCTTGTTTGCCTCTGCATTACCCAGCTCCTGCCTCCACAAATTGGCCACATTCTTGAAAAACGCTAGCTGTATGTCAAGGTGTAGCTGCATGTGTGCAAAAATTTCAAATTAATCAAGTATATAATTAATTCGATTTCACTTAATGTATGTACGTGTACATACGTGTCATGTGTTTATCTATTATCAATATCTCTCTGATTAGGTGTATAAATTGAAATTTTTAATTGTCTTTTGTTTTTAATAAAAAATTTTGCATACAGATGGCATTAAATTATAATCATACCAAATCCGGATCATTAAAAGGAAGAACAGTTGCACCAGCACTTGCAAAGTTGGCACCATTAAGAAATTTACGTTTTCTGGGCTGATCAGATAAATATGGTGTCCAAAGTGATAAGTTTGCATGAAGAGCTGCAACCGTGAAAGCAACAAACATTAATTTGCAATAAGCTAATAACCATATATGCACATTAAGTACTAGATGTTTTTACCGTATATAGAGCTTCATTTAAAAAAAAAAAAAAAAAATTCTTATTTACCAATGAAATCGGGGATAACACGGCCATTGCTAACTCTTCCGGTTGGATAATCGAAGAAGGATTCCCCATAAGGTGGGTAATCTGCCTTGTATGAAGCACTGACATTGAGGAAGTTATTATTTCCTGGATCATATAATGAGTCCCCAATGATAAAGAGAGCAACTTGTGTTTTTTTGGAGCTTGATGAAACAAAAAATTGGGAAAAATAAAGTGAGACACAAAAAAGAAAACCTAAAGAAATTTTCATGATACCTGCAATGCAACCAACTTGATTGAACTTTTTTGGCTAAACCATGTTATATATTTGCAAACTGAGAGTCAAATGGGACTTGTTGAATGATGGATCACAAAATTGGAATATCAATAAATACAAGGTGCGATATGGTGCTGAAACTAATGTTCAATACACAACATGCACCATCATAAAATGTTAAATTAGTGTAGGAATCGAAGTATTCATTGAAACTTAAGGTCGTGCAACAAATTACTGTCCAATTTTTATTACTGTTGACAACTGACTTTCAACTAATTATTGCTGTTCCACACGAGCTCTAGCTTCCTTTTTGGCCTCATAGCTAGCTTGACAAGCAGATTGCATTGTTTGGTGGTGCAGGAGTGACCCTTAGTTCGAGAGCCTCTGGCCTTTGCTTTCTCTGCTTTATGTTTCCAAAAGGACTGGTGCTTTTGTCGAGTTTTTGCTCGTTTTTCAGGTGCTTTGTCCTTTTGTACTTGTTGTTTTCACTGGTTTTTGTTTTTGGGTGTCTTAGGCAGGTGGTGGCTTTTGTTGTCGTTGTGGCTTGTGGTTTGTTTAGGCTTGCTGATGCCTGGTTGATGTGTTAACCAAGGCTCTGTTTTTTGCTCTGTTGTTTGGCTCCTTGCCTGCCCTTTGTGGCTTTTATAAAAGGGCAGTGTTAACCTATGCCCTAGCACAGGTTAACAGTCACTTTATTACTATAAATGAAAAATAGTTACTGTATTTATTGTAATAAGATAATAAATACAGTTATTGATATGTGTATTTTATTTTTATTTATAGAAATAAATAAATTATTGGACACAGGTTAACACTACCCTTTATAAAATGCTGTTAAAAAAAGAAGATTGCATTGTTTATTACCTTTTAAATTCATATAATTACAACTATGGAAGTTTAACGAATCATATAGTAAAACTATATATGATCGATCTAACGAATCAGAGATTAGACAGCCATCTTGATGTATCATAATATTAGAAAGCCTCTAGAAATTAAATACTCAGATTAGACGGTGATCAGCTAAACTTTCACTGAAAGTTGTAGATGATTCTGGAGAGCAAGTGTTGTATTACTTGTTAACATGATGAGGAAAGATATGTAATTGACCTTCATTTCCTTCCTCCTCAACTCATCTTACCTATATATGTTGACTAGAAGATGATCCAACGTTCTAGAATTCATTTAAAAAAAACATGGTGCAAAAGAAATTTATTAATAAATATATAATTGACTGAAGTCCAAACAAAACAAAGTGATCGAAATGCATGAAGCTAGGAAACCGAAAAGAAATATCTAAGAGAATTTGAAGCACAGAATGAGATAACCCAAAAAAAAAAAAATTGAACAACAAAAGTTTATTCATCGGCCGGAAGGCCAGAAAGGAGAACAGAACAGCCAAGGCGAAACAGGCACAAAAGCCAGCGAAGGAAAAACAGCCAAGCAACCAAGCAGAGCCAAGGCCAACAAAACTTCACAATTATTATTGGAAATATCAAATGGAGAATTTCATTACATGGTCTGTAAACTTCACAATCTCTTGATCAAGTTCTTCAAGTGCAATTAGTTGTTTCATATTAAGAGGTGCTGTAACATTCTTCCCTCCACTCCACAATAGTTCAGACAATTGAGAATAAGCACGTTCACTTAAATGATCACCATCAAAAAATAGATACTCATTAGGATCACTGCATAATTCATATTCTCCAATTCCGCAATCGGTTCCTCGGTACGCTCCACTACCACAACATGCAATGTTTGATACCTCAAATCCTTCAAGACATTTCACCAATGATTAAATTTGTTAGAGAAGTTTGACCGAAATTATAATATTTCATTAAACATTTTTAGAAGTTTGACGTAATTACATAAAGACAAGTTTTGATAATTCGCAGAAACCTCTAATTTTATAAAACTTCTTTCTTCTTTTTCTTTTATTAAAATATATAACAAAATTTAATTATGATCACAACTTACCATATTTGGAGGGGTGTTTAATTCTATCATAAAGTAGATTGTAGTAATCAAAAATCAAGTATTTGAAGGCCGGCAGCTGGATCTCTAGTTCCTTAGCTGCATTAAATAGAGCATTGTTGTGTAGTGTTGCCATCTCTAATAATTCTTCCACACATTCATCATCGCTGAGATTACTTGTTTGTTTCGCCTCTGGCGAGCAACCCAATGGTGCCACATTTTGAAATGCAAACTTTCTTCCTCCTGTTTCATATATTTCCTGTGGAGAATCAAAGAAAATCAAACTTGTTGATTATATATAAATATATATAAGAAAAAATTATTAACTACTTAAGCTGTTAATTTTATCGGTAGTAGATTATAGACGAAATTAAGTTTACCGTGATCGTATATGTAATGTTTCCAATCACCCAATTCACATATTCTTGCTTCTCAGATTCTGTTGCATTTGGGTATTCAGACCAAAAGGCAAAGTAATCAATTCCTCCAATGCTAATGAGAACGACTGCATTGTTTAGTCTCTTATTAGCCACTGCATCACCTAGCTCCTGCCTCCACAAACTGGCTATATTCTTGAAAAACCCCAGCTGTATGTCAAGGGGTAGCTGTGTGCAAAAAATTCAAATTAATATTGAATTTTTTTTTCATTTAAAAAAAAAAAAAAAACCTTGAATATTTTTATTTTTTTTTATAAAAATAAATCTTGAATTTTTTTAAGAATATTAAAATTATTAATTTATTAAAATACCTTTTAAATTTACAATTTTTTTTTCCAAATCAAATAAGGTATGTCATATTAATCCTATAGACTCCCCGCCTCAATCTTGAATCTTGAAAACCTTTTGAAATAATTATAAATTACTCTTATATGAATTTATCAAAGCATCCTAATTTTTTATAAAAATAAATCTTGAATATTTTTATTTTATTTTTATAAAAATAAATCTTGAATTTTTTTAAGAATATTAAAATTATTAATTTATTAAAATACCTTTTAAATTTACAATTTTTTTTCTTCCAAATCAAATAAGGTATGTCATATTAATCCTAGACTCCCCGCCTCAATCTTGAATCTTGAAAATAATTATATGAATTTATCAAAGCATCCTAATCCTTACTTATTTTATCAAAAGTTGGCTCAATTTATTTGTCAACATTAAAAATATATATATCTTTAAATTAGGCATGTTTTTTAAAATTATATGGATATAAATATTTTATTTTATAAATTTAAGACTAATCTAATTTGAAAGTAATGATAAAAAAAAAATTAGGGACAACGTTAAAAGAATAATAATAAAATAAAAAAAAATAGCTATATAGTATACTGTTTATTGAAAATCTGGTTGGCATTGTTTAGGCTTGGTCTGACCCTTTACAAAAGAGAAATTTAGTTAAATTTTACCTTGTTGACTTTAAAATTTTGATATTAAGTACTTATAAGAAAGTTCGGGTATCTTGTTGACTTGTTAATGTTTAATTTGGTTCAAACTTGAAATCCAAACATTGAGATTGTTAAATTCGAAATCATAACAACAAAAATTGTATATTGAAAATTTGAAACAATATATGTACGGTCCAGATATGTACTCCCATAACGAGAAATAACTACTCCCCACAACACGAGAAGAAAACCCCCCACACATGCTTGTAAAATACATATTATGGGATTTGAACCCCTCAACACTTATGTGGGGGGTGCACTTGTTTACGTACCTATTCTTGATAATGTTATATAAGAATCTCCAGATCTACCATGAATGAGAAATGTCTTAATCTAATTTCGCATTTATGCACTTGTTTTTATTTTCATTTTAGGTCGTACGTATTATATTTCACTGATCGAGGAGGATGTATTATTGATTATCAATATCCCTCCGATTAGGAATATAAATCAAAATTCTTTTGTCTTTTGTTTTTGATAAAAGAAAAATAATAATAAAATTTTTTTAAAAAAATCTATACAGATGGCAGTAAAAATCATACCACTTTTGGATTGACGTAAGAAAGAACAGGTGCACCGGCACTTGCAAAGTTGGCACCATTAAGAAATTGATGTTTTCCAGGCTGATAAGATAAATATGGTCTCCAAAGTGATAAGTTTGCATGAAGAGCTGCAACCATGAAAGCAACAAACATTAATCT
This sequence comes from Acer saccharum, assembly GCA_030490815.1. Taxonomy (NCBI): domain Eukaryota; kingdom Viridiplantae; phylum Streptophyta; class Magnoliopsida; order Sapindales; family Sapindaceae; genus Acer; species Acer saccharum. The sequence continues at coordinate 1,212,051 of CM059866.1, forward strand.
GCAATAAGCTAATAACCATGCACATTAAGTAAATAAGTACTAGCTAGATGTTTGTACCATATATCGAGCTTAAAAAATAATAATAATAAAATAAAATAAAATAAAATAAAAATTATTTACCAGTGAAATCGGGGATATTACGACCATCGCAAAATCTTCCGGTTGGATACTTGAAGAAGGTTTCCCCATAAGGTGGGAAATTTGCCTTGAATGAAGAAGAGACATTGAGGAAGTTATTGTTTCCTGGATCATATAATGAGTCCCCAATGATGAAGAGAGCAACTTGTGTTTCTTGGGAGCTTGATGAAACAAAAAATTGGGCAAAATAAAGTGAGACACAAAAAAGAAAACCTAAACAAATTTTCATAGCTGCAATGCAACCAACTTGATCAATCTGTACACTCTGGCTAAACAAATTGAATGCTAGAAAGGGACTTGTTGAATGATATTGATCACAAAATGCTATATCAATAAATACAACTAATGTTCAACATACAAGTACTACAGCAACTAATGTTCAAAAACAACAGAGTATTTATCTATCACATGATTTTTATAGATTGGAGAAGCTACTGTCACATTTATATCAGTAAGATATTGTGTTAGATCATTGTCCGATATGATTTGATAGCAAATGGCATTCATTCATCCCGGCAATATCTCAAGTTCAAGTGACATGTTTAAAATTTATTACAAACAATAATATGCTATTCATCCTTAAACAAGACACCATCATCAGACACATATTCATAATCAGCAGAGGATTCAAGTTCCTATAGTTGCTTCATGTTCAGCGGCCATATAACATTTGACTCTCCATTCCGTAACATCTCAGCTAACATAGAATTTGCTCGCTCCGTTGGATGTCCACCATCAAAAAACACATACTCGTTAGGATCAGATCACTGCACAACTCGTATGCAGTTACTCTTCCACAACCAGGACCCCGATGTGAGCCGGTGCCACAACATGCAATGTCTGATACTTTGAATCCTGATCCTGCGAAGTCATACACAGAAAAATTAATCAAGTTAAAGCTCATATCAAAAAAGATCTATGTCGATCGGATCTCTTAATGTATATATACAACTTACCGTAGTTTTCAAGATAACTTGTCATATCATTAAGTGCATTGAAGAAATCAAAATTCATGTAGTTGAATCCTGACAACTGACTTTCCAACTCCCTAGTGACATTAGAAAGAGCATTATGATGTTGACTTGCTATTGTTTGAAGCTCTTCCACACAAGCTTTACCACTCAAGCTGTATTGCTGCTTTAGCTCTGGTTGGCACCCAAAGGTCCAACATTTTGAAATGCAAATTTTCTGCCTCCCATTTCATATATTTCCTTCAAATAATAATAATAATTATCATCTTAAGATTAAATTATCTCAATTAAGAATGAGAGAGAGAGAGAGAGACCAATTTACCTTGGTCACTTCTGTGAGGTTACCAAGCACCATTTTTACATATTCTTCCATCTTTGATTGAGTAAAATGTGTGTAAGTATTGTCGATAAAAGCCATGTAATCAACACCTCCGAAACTTGACAAGTAGATTGCATTCTCTAGTATGTTCTTGGCCTCAATATCACCAAGCTCCTCCTTCAATAGATTGGCCACCTCCTTCAAGTAGCCTAGCTGTATTCTGATGTAGAGCTGGAAAAAGTTTCATTATCAATACCATGATTATAATTGGCCCGGGTTTATTCATTTATTTATTTATTTTAAATCTGACATGAATCAAGTCAGAGGTATCTGGCGAGATCGATCAACTGCTACAAGGGAAAGTCGAATATCAAAGTTTGTACATTTCGTCGACGGATTAGTTTCAACAAGAACAGCTGCTCCAGCACTTGCAAAGCTAGCTCCATTGGTGAAATTATGACTTCCCATATGGGTAAGTTTGCATACATTGCTAAGTACATTTTCAATGGATATCCACAAAAACAGATCATTAGTATCCCAATTGACATATATAATATAGGGAAAAAAAATTAAATTAAATGTCTTCAGTCTAGAAATATATTGATTCTATATTGAACTAGGTCGGAAAAAATTGTACAAATTAAAACACTAATAAAAAAGCTTTTAGTAAAGCTTTCTAGATTTGATAATTAATAAAATAAAAATTTGAGTTTCTTGTAAGGTTGTGTTGAAGCTTGGACAACAAGAGATTAGACAGCCATATCGATGTATCTTAATATTAGAAAGCCTCAAGAAAATACTCAGATTAAACAGCTAAACTTTCACTGCAAGTTGTTAACATGATGAGAAAAGATATGTAATTGACCTTCATTTCTTTCCTCCTCAGCTCATCTTACCTATATATGTTGACTAGAAGATGATCCAACGTTCTAGAATTCATTTAAAAATAACATGGTGCAAAAGAAATTTATTAATAAATATATAATTGACTGAAGTCCAAACAAAACAAAGTGATCAAAATGCATGAAGCTAGGAAACCGAAAAGAAATATCTAAGAGAATTTGAAGCACAGAATGAGATACTCAAATTTTATTTTATTTTTTTTGAACAGCTCCATTTTATTTTAAGAAGAAAAGATATAGAACACAACGACACCAGCCAAACTACCGGCACAAAGACAACAGCACAGACCCAAAAACAAAGAAGAAAACAACACCCAAAACAACACAGGGAAAGGGGCCAAAAGCAAAGCGAAAAGAAACAGAGCACACCAAGAGATACCCAAATTATTATTGGACATATCCAATGATAACGATCTCAAATGGAGAATTTCATGACATGGTCTGAAAACTTCACAATCTCTTGATCAAGTTCTTCAAGTGCAATTAGTTGTTTCATATTAAGAGGTGCTGTAGCATTCTTCCCTCCACTCCACAATAGTTCAGACAATTGAGAATTAGCACGTTCACTCGGATGATAACCATCAAAAAATAGATACTCATTAGGATCACTGCATAATTCATATTCTCCAATTCCGCAATCGGCTCCTCGGTTCGCTCCACTGCCACAACATGCAATGTTTGATTCCTCAAATCCTTCAAGACATTTCACCGATGATTAACCATCATTCGAAGTTTGTCAATTATATATAAATATAAGAAAAAATTATTAACCATCATCCTAATTATGAGCAGGTAAGTTTTGATAATATGCAGAAACCTCTAATTTTATAAAACTTCAAGAGAAGCCATCTTTAACATTTTTTGATACCAGTATTTTTTGTCAAAATCAAGCGAGGTTAATGAAAAATTAATATTCACATTTTTACGTTAAAATATATAAATCTTCTTTCTTTCTTTTTTTTTTTTTTTCCTTTTTTTTTTTTTTTAATATATAACAAAGTTTAACTATGACCTATTAAGGATACAAATACTACTCAATCACTCACGTAATTTCCTTTTAGGATTGTAATTACACCTTACTTCCTTGCCGTGTACCTGATGTAATTTCCTAAAGTTTAGGGATTAGTTTCAATTAGAATATAATCAATTAATTATTGTATAGTTAACTAATTGATTGGTTGATTAGTGTAGTTGACAATTAGCCTAATTGTAGGGATTGTAGATTGATTTCCTTGATTGATTTCTTTCCTAATTGTATTTCCTCTATATAAACCCTCCTATGTGGAGAAGAATAAAATAAGAAAGAATTATTATTTCCTACATGGTATCAGAGCTTTCATAACTCAAAAGAGTCCAACCGATCCAACCTAACTCAAAATGAGTCCAACCAATCCAACCCACATGGCCACTTCCGCTTCCTCCTCCTCAACCTCGGTCACCGTCATCTCTTCTTCCTCCTCATCTCACGACATGGTCTCTTCCACAGCCACTATCATCTCCATCAACATTGCTGCACAAGCACCACTGAAGCTCACAACGACAAACTACTGCTCCTGGAAACTTCAGCTTCATACCCTTCTTATTGGGTTTGACCTCATGGGCTTCGTTGACGGCCAACGACCATGCCCTCCAGCCACCATCACAACCGGCGACAGTGCCTCACCAAATCCTGCTTATCACGTGTGGACTAGGCAGGATCAACTATTGCTAAATGCAATCCTTGGCTCAATCTCTCCGTCCATCATCCCGTTTATCGCTTCCGCCAAAACTTCCCATGATGCATGGACTGCACTCGCCAATACCTATGCCAAACCCTCCAGAGGACATATTATGCATCTCAAAAGTGTGCTAACTAACATCACCAAAGGTACACAATCCATCACTGACTACATGCAACATGCCAAGAGCATCGCAGATGAACTAGCCATGCTTGATGCACCGGAGAACTCTGAAGACCTGACAGTAAAAATTCTGAATGGCCTAGGTGATGAATTCAGAGATATATCATCGACGGTTCGTGCTCATGACTCGCCAATTACTTTTGAAGAACTCCATGAGAAACTTATCAATTCAGAGGCTGTCCTGAAACAAGAACTCACAAGAAGTCAGAAACTTCTCATCACTGCAAACTATGCTGCTAAACCCTACTCAAGTGGTCCTCAATCTGCCTACAACCACCAAAACAACAACAACATCAAGAATTTCAATTCAAACAGGCCAGCTGATCCATCTTCCACCAACTCTAGAAATTTCACTTGAAATCCATCAAACGGGCAACGACCCTATAAGGGCTTCTGTCAACTCTGTGGAGATCAAGGACACACTGCTAAAAGGTGCCCCACATACAATTTCACTCCAGCCTTATTGAACCAGCAACAGCAGCCGAAACAGTGGCAGTCGCACCAGCAGCAGCCACCGCACCAGCAACAGTGGGTGCCGCCGCCTCGAGCTCACTTTACCGCGCCGACGTCCTCAACTCCTGAGTGGCTACTCGACACCAGTGCCTCTCACCATGTCACTGCTGACCTCCAAAATCTCTCCATGCATTCTCCGTATATTGGTTCCGATGATATCATGATTGGTGACGGCTCAGGTTTGCAAATCACACACACAGGATCTCTCCAACTACCCTCTAAATCCTCTTCTTTTTTACTATCTGATGTTCTATGTGTGCCAAGCATATCTCAAAATTTGATTTTGGTCTCGAAATTATGTGTCTCTAATCAAGTGGCTGTTGAATTTTTACCATTTTCTTTTGTTGTGAAGGATCTCCGTACGGGGGCGCGGCTCCTGCAAGGACGGACTAGGAATGGAGTCTATGAATGGCCATCTCATGCTCGGTCGAAAACTTCACCCATCATTGCCTTCTCCAGTGTCAAAGCCACAATTCCCGACTGGCATCACCGCCTCGGCCATCCATCGTCCAGAATCATCTCAAAGTTAGTATCTTCTCAAGTTTTGTCTGTCATGTCATCCAACAAACCTAGCAATCCATGTCATGCTTGTCTTATTAATAAAACTCATAAATTACCATTTTCATCATCTTCTGTTCTTAGTTCCAAACCACTTGAGGTCATCTTTTCTGATGTTTGGAGCTCTCCGATTATCTCTAGAGATTGCTTCAAGTACGATGTGCTTTTTGTAGACCATTTTACCAAATATATGTGGATGTACCCTTTAAAGAATAAATCTAATGTCCATGCTGTGTTTATTCGTTTTAAATCACTGGTTGAGAAATTTTTTAAAAACTCCATTATTTCACTGTATAGTGATAATGGTGGCGAATATATTGCTCTCAGGCACACTCTTGCTCACCATGGCATCTCTCACTTTACTACTCCACCTCACACGCCAGAACACAATGGTGTCTCTGAGCGACATCACAGACATATAGTAGAGACAGGATTATCACTTCTCACCCATGCATCCCTGCCACTTACATTCTGGTCTCATGCATTCACCACTGCAGTATATTTAATCAATAGGATGCCCATTCTAAACATGATATCGCCTTTTGAAAAGATTTTTAGTGTGTGTCCTTCCTACGCCAAGCTTCGTGTCTTTGGGTGTTTATGTTATCCTTGGGTCAAGCCATATAATACCCATAAACTAGAGTCTAGGTCGAAATCTTGCATATTCGTAAGATACTCGTTAACGCAAAGTGCGTACCATTGTCTTGACCTTGAGGCCGATCGTATGTTCGTGTCTCGCCATGTCAACTTTGTTGAGTCAATTTTCCCATACCATACACTTCAACAGAGTCTTCCTAGGTCTGATCCAAACACTTGTGATCTCTGGTTGTCTCTTCCCTCTCCCACAGTGATCGTTACAGTGCATGAAATAGCTAGTCAGACCTCTCTTCTGAATTCCCGAGCACGGGCTGCGTCTCCCTCTCCTTCACAGCTGCCGCCTGCTACTGTCACATTTTCTGCTGTCGACACAGTCACTGCAGCTTGCCGTGAACCTCCCGTTCTGCCTGCTGTCAACCGGGCCTCCCCTACCACGCTGGATAGTGCACCTGATGCCTCTCATGTTGCGCCCGATAGCCCAGCAACAGCCTCTGAACCGGGACCAGCAGCTTCTCCTCCTACAGCCACCGCCACCCATCATATGGTCACAAGGTCCAAAAACAATATACACAAGCCTCTCACAAAGCTCTCTATCACCAGTGTTCTCTCCCCCACTCAAACTGAGCCCTCTTGTGTGTCTCAGGCTCTTAAATTTCCAGAATGGAGACGCGCTATGTCTGAAGAATTTGATGCTCTTATTCGGAATAACACATGGGACCTGGTTCCCTCACACCCGTCACAAAATGCAGTGGGATGCAAATGGGTTTTTCGCATAAAACGGTCTCCAGATGGCTCTATCTCCAAGTACAAGGCTCGCCTGGTAGCCAAGGGTTTTCACCAACGGCCGGGTGTGGACTGCACTGACACTTTCAGTCCCGTAGTCAAGACCACTACTGTCCGTGTCTTACTGAGCATTGCGGTCTCGAGAGGGTGGTCTCTTCGTCAGTTAGATGTGAACAATGCTTTCCTTCAGGGTCACTTAGATGAGGACGTATTTATGACATAACCACCTGGGTTCGTGGACCCTGCTGCTCCCCTTCATATATGTCGTCTTAAGAAAGCTATCTATGGTCTCAAACAAGCCCCCCGGGCATGGTACAATGAGCTTCGCCAGTTCCTCATACACACTGGGTTTGTTAACTCGCACTCTGACACTTCTCTGTTCATCTTCAATACTAACGGTTGTGTGATTTTTTTATTAGTTTATGTTGATGATATCATAGTCACTGGTAATGATACCACCCACATTGACGCATTTGTTGACATACTTGCTCGACGCTTCTCCATTAAAGATCTTGGTGCTCTATCATACTTTCTTGGGGTTGAAGTGATTCCATCCCCGGCTGGCCTGTTTCTCTCTCAGCACAAGTATGTGGTTGATCTTCTCGCTCGCACTAAAATGACTGACTCCAAACCGGTGGCCACTCCTCTCCCCACTGATCACACCATTACCTTACTTGCTAGCACCTCTCTCACAGATGCCACAGAATATCGTCAAGTAATCGGAGCCCTTCAATATCTGTCCTTCACTCGTCCTGACATTGCGTTTGCTGTCAACAAACTGGCTCAATTCATGCACCGACCCACAACTGAACACTGGTCTCTCGCCAAGCGTCTCCTCCGGTATCTAAAAGGAACAATTGGCCATGGCCTTCTTTTGCGCCGTGACTCGCCGATCACCCTCCATGCGTTCTCTGATACGGACTGGGCAGGTAATCTGGATGATCGTACTTCAACCAGCGCATATGTTCTCTTCCTTGGGTCCAACGCTATCTCATGGAGCTCTCGTAAACAGAAGTCTGTAGCCCGCTCGTCCACTGAGGCAGAGTACAGAGCTGTCGCGCTTGCCGCGTCTGAAGTCCTCTGGCTATCCTCTCTCCTGCGTGAGCTGCTCATTTCCTCTCCATCCCCGCCTACAATCTTTTGTGATAATATTGGCGCCACTTACCTCTGCTCCAATCCAGTCTTTCACTCCCGTATGAAGCATATCAAAATTGACTTCCACTTTGTTCGTGATAGAGTTCAACGGGGTCAACTTCGGGTGTCTCATGTGGCTTCTGCGGACCAGCTAGCTGACTTACTCACCAAACCTCTATCCAGGACAAGGTTTGCACTCTTACGGTCCAAGATTGGTGTCTCTGAAATGCCCACCATCTTGCGGGGGCGTATTAAGGATACAAATCCTACTCAATCACTCACGTAATTTCCTTTTAGGATTGTAATTACACCTTTCCTATTTTGCTTCCTTGCCGTGTACCTGATGTAATTTCCTAAAGTTTAGGGATTAGTTTCTATTAGAATATAATCAATTAATTATTGTATAGTTGACTAATTGATTGCTTGATTAGTGTAGTTGACAATTAGCCTAATTGTAGGGACTGTAGATTGATTTCTTTCCTAATTGTATTTCCTCTATATAAACCCTCCTATGTGGAGAAGAATAAAATAAGAAAGAATTATTATTTCCTACATGACCAAAACTTAAGAGTCAGAATAATTATTTGTAACAATTATTTGATTTTAATAAAATCATTCATTTGGAACAAAAAAAAAAAAAAAAAAAACTATGACCAAAACTTACCATATTTGGAGGGGTGTTTAATTCTATCGTAAAGTAGATTGTAGTAATCAAAAACCAAATATTTGAATGCGGGTAGCTTGATCTCTAGTTCCTTAGCTGCATTAAATAGAGCATTGTTGTGTAGTGTTGGCATCTCTAATAATTCTTCCACACATTCATCATCAGTGAGATTATTTGTTTGTTTCGCCCCTGGTGTGCAACCCAATGGTGCCACATTTTGAAATGCAAATTTTCTTCCTCCTGTTTCATAAATTTCCTGTGGAGAATCAAAGAAAATCAAACCTGTACTTATTATATATAAATATAAGAAAAAATTATTAACTAAGTAAGCTGTTAATTTTATCGGTGGTAGATTACATATAGAAAAACTTAAGTTTACCGTGATCATATATGTAATGTTTCCAATCACCCAATTCACATATTCTTGCTTCTCAGATTCTGTTGCATTTGGGTAATGAGAAGGAAAGGGAACGTAATCAACACCTCCAATGCTAATGAGAAAGACTGCATTGTTTAGTCTCTTATTTGCCTCTGCATCACCCAGCTTCTGTCTCCACAAACTGGCTACATTCTTGAAAAACCCCAGCTGTATGTCAAGGTGTAGCTGTGTGCAAAAAAGTTCAAATTAATATTGATTTTTTATATATAAAAATAAATCTTGTATATTTTTATTTTAAAATAAATAAATAAATCCTGATTTTTTTTTCTTATAAAAATAAATCTTGAATTTTTTAAAGGATATTAAAATTATTATTTTATTAAAATACCTTTTAAATTTACAATTTGTTTTTCCAAATCAAATAAGACTCAATCTTGAAAACCTTTTGAAATAATCATAAATTACCTCTTATATGAATTATCAAAGCATCATAATCCTTACTTATTTTATCACAATTTGGCTCAATTTATTGGTCAACTTCAAAAAAAAAAAAAAAAAAAAAAAAAAAAAAAAAAAAAAAAAAAAAAACTTCAAATTAGGTACTTTAAAAAAAAAAATAAAATTAAATGGATATAAATATTTCATTTTATTTTATAAATTTAAGGCTAAATTAATTTGAAAATTACAAAAATTAGGGGCAATGTTAAAAGAATAAAAAATTAAAAAAAAAGCTATATAGTATATTGTTTATTGAAAATCTGGTTGCCATTGTTTAGGCTTGGTCTGACCCTTTACAAAAGAGAAATTTAGTTGAATTTTTACCTTGTTGACTAGTAAAATTTTGATATTAACTTATAAGAAAGTTCGGGTATCTTATTGACTTGTTAATGATTAATTTGGTTCAAATTTGAAATCTAAACAATTAAATATTTAAATTGTTACATTCGAAATAATAACAACAAAATTGTATATTGGAAATTTGAAATCTTGTGTTTAATTAACCTAATGTATATATGCATAAATAGAGATTAGATATTTGTATTTTTTTTGTTCAAATATTACTTAGTCAATAAATTTTGTTTCACGTACAAAACATATATATGTGACAAATTTAATCATGGGTCGAGGTTTAAGGAATTTTATTCTAGCCCTTAACATTCAATCTTGTTTACATCCCTATTCTTGATAATGTTATATAAGAATCTTTATATATGAGACGTGTAATCGACAACCATCCAATAATAAAACATGAGTTATTAAAGTGGTTATAGTTACACAAATCCATTTTGAAAAAGTGCTATATACCCCTATTTCCTCTTGATGATCCATGAATTTGTTTAATTTCTCAAAAAAAAAAAAAACATGAGAGGGAAAGATAGTGAGAGAAGCTTTGGGTTGGCCAAGAGAAAGGATTTTAGGGAAAATCTTTTAGGGAAAGTCTTAGAGAAAGGATTGGAGGGGTTCTAAGAGACTCTAGGGGGAAGATTCTGTGCATTTTTTCTTCTTATATTGGGGTTTATGTCTCTAACACTGTAGAAATAATGGCTACAAAAGAATTCAACTCAGAATTTTTAAGACCAATGAAAGAATTAAAGTTCTCTAAGCAATCACATACCTACAAAAGTAACAAAAAACATTTTCATATTTTGATTATTATTATTATTATTATTATTTTGAAAAACACTTGTTTTTTTAGTTTAGTGGAAATGGTGGGAAATGTCACCTTTTAAAAGTGGTTTTGTAAGAAAGTCACCACTTTAATAACTTAAGTTTAAAAGATACCTATTATGGTGAATGGACAATAATGCCCTTATTTTACACACATTCTCTTACTTAGAAGTTTTTTTTTTTTTTTTTTTTTTATTCTTTCATCTTCTTCATAGAGGTCTGGTTAACAGACCTCCAATAGAGGTTAAACATCATTGGATAATTAGTTTAATGGCACTACGTAGGCGCATTCGGGGGTCGAGCTCCCTGCTAAGCTCGCGATGTGCTCGCAGGGGCGTGGGGGCAACACCCCCAAAGATTTTTTTGGTTTTTGTTTGAATTGTTGATGTGAGTATGGTTGTGGGTATGGTTAAGGTTTTAATTTATGAAAATTTGTGTAGGAGACAATGAAGATCTGGGAATTTTGAACTGATTGAAAGGCTCGGAGACTATTTACAAAGTCTCAGGAGCCAATGTTAAAAGGCTCGGAAAAGGCTCGGAAACTAATTACAAAGTCTCGGAGATACAAAATTAACAACAACAAAAATTGATGGTTAAAAAGGCTCGGAAAAGTCTCAGAGAGCATATGAAAAGTCATGGAAACATTAGAAAAGTCTCGGAGAGCATATGGAAAAGTCACGGAAAACGTTTGAAAAGGCTAGGAAAAGGCACAGAAAAGGCACAGAAAAGTAAAGGAAAACGTTTTAAAAGTCACGGAAAAGTCATGGAAAACATTTTAAAAGTCACGGAAAAGTTACGGAAAAGGCTCGGAAAAAGTGTTAAAAGGCTCAATTAACGTTTTAAAAGTCTCAGAGATTCAAGATTTTAAAAAGCTCGGATTTGTGTTACAAACTCACGGAAAACGTTTTAAAAGTCTCGGAAAAGGCTCGGAAAACGTTTTCTCTCAAAGGATTTCTCTCAACTTTTCAAAAAGCACAAACAGACAAAAAGGGTATTTTTGTCTAGTCACCTAAATAGGTGCCTTTTAAACTTAAATTAGTAATCTGGTGACTGTCTTACAAAAAGCACCCCAAATGGTGCTATTAAATTTTTGAACCCTTTGAGTTTAGATATATATACAGTTCCTAAAAATCAAGCTTATTCGTAAGTTTTTTTTTTTTTTTTTTTTTCTCTTTAACTGTTAGTCTTACTTGAGAAAGAATTAAGATAGAAAATTAAAGATATGTATGTTAGGTTTTAAATGGGAATTTCAATATATTGAAGGAGAGAGAGTTTAATACGGTAATTAAAAATTTAGGAGAGAGTGTGTAATATGGAATATTTAATCTAATGATTTATGAGAGATAATATCTTTTTTTAATAATTTAAAAAAAGATTGCTCCTCGGATGAATCCAAAGACTGCGATGGTTCGTCCTAACTTTTATTAAAATAAAACGGAGTGTCTTTAGAAATTTATTTTTTAAAATAGAGTGTCTTTAGAATAGAGTGATAAAAGATAAAAAGGATAGTCTTGAAACAAAAGAAAGTATCTTTAAAAGTTTTTTAAATTTAAATTTTGAGAATTGAGTGTCTTTAGAAAAGAAGTGTAAAAAGAAAAAATTGGATTGTCAAAAGAAGCTCTCTAAAGTAAATCCGTTAAAAAAATAAATAAATAAATAAATAAATCTCTAGATCTACCTTGAATGTGAAATGTCTTAATCTAATTTCGAATTTATGCACTTGTTTTTATTTTCATTTTAGATCTTTTGTATTATATTTCACTGAGGATGTATTATTGATTATCAATATCTCTCCGATTAGGAATATAAACTGAAATTCTTTTGTCTTTTAATTTGTTTTGATGAAAAAAAAATTCTATACAGATGGCAGTAAAAATCATACCACTTCTGGATCATTATAAGGAAGAACAGATGCACCAGCACTTGCAAAGTTGGCACCATTAAGAAATTGATATTTTCCAGGCTGATAAGATAAATATGGTCTCCAAAGTGATAAGTTTGCATGAAGAGCTGCAACCATGAAAGCAACAAACATTAATCTGCAATAAGCTAATAACCATGCACATTAAGTACTATATGTTTGTACCATATATCGAGCTTCATTAAAAATAAAATAAAAAATAAAATAAAAAATAAAAACTTATTTACCAGTGAAATCCGGGATAATACGACCATCGCAAAATCTTCCGGTTGGATACTTGAAGAAGGTTTCCCCATAAGGTGGGAAATTAGCTTTATTACTGACATTGAGGAAGTTATTGTTTCCTGGCTCATATAATGAGTCCCCAATGATGAAGAGAGGAACTTGTGTTTCTTGGGAGCTTGATGAAACAAAAAATTGGGCAAAATAAAGTGAGACACAAAAAAGAAAACCTAAACAAATTTTCATAGCTGCAATGCAACCAACTTGATCAATCTGTACATTCTGGCTAAACCTTGTTATGTCTTTGTTATGATGGATGCAAAATTGAATGCTAAAAGGGACTTGTTGAATGATATTGATCACAAAATGCTATATCAATAAATACAACCAATGTTCAACATACAAGTACTACAGCAACTAATGTTCAAAAACAACAGAGTATTTATCTATCACATGATTTTTATAGATTGGAGAAGCTACTGTCACATTTATATCAATAAGATATCGCGTTAGATCATCGTCCAATATGATTTGATAGCAAATGACATTCATTCATTCTGACAATATCTCAAGTTCGAGTGACATGTTTAAAATTTATTACTAACAATAATATGCTATTCATCCTTGAACAAGGCACAATCATCAAACACATATTCAAAGATGGGTTCTAACAATGATGGGGACTTTGTGGAATGGGCTGACTTCTAATTCGTTTTCTGTTGTCCTTCTGCTGTGTGTGTTTTTTGCAGGTCGTGATGCTTTCTTGGCTGTTTTCTTTGTTTTGCTTTGCTGGTCTGGTTGGTTTGGGTTTTGGGGTTTGATGGGCGCCTGTGCCCTGCCTTTGTTCTGTTTTGCCTTGTGCTTCCTGTAGCTTGTTGCCCTTTGTTGGCTGTTGAATATATTGCCTTTCAAAAAAAAAATCATCAAACACATATTCATGATCAATAGAGGATTTAAATTCATATAGTTGCTTCATGTTCAGAGGCCATATAACATTTGACTCTCCATTCCATAACATCTAAGCTAACATAGAATTCGCTCACTCCGTTGGATGTCCACCATCAAAATACACATACTCGTTAGGATCGGATCACTACACAACTCGTATGCAGTTACTCTTCCACAACCGGAACCCCTATATATGTGAGCCAGTGCCAAAACATGCAATGTCTGATACTTTGAAGCCTGATCATGCAAAGTTATACACAAATAAATTAATCAAGTTAAAACTCATGATATCAATAAAAGATCTATGTCGATCGGATCTCTTAATTTAATTATATACAACTTACCGTATTTTTCAGGATGACTTGTCATGTCATTAAGTGCATCGAAGAAATCAAAATTCAAGTAGTTGAATCCTGACAACCGCCTTTCCAACTCCTTGGTGACATTAGAAAGAGCATTATTATGTAGAATTGCTATTGTTTGAAGCTCTTCCACACAAGCTTTAACACTCAAGTTGTATTGCTGCTTTAGCATCTGGTTGGCACCCCAAAGGTCCAAGATTTTAAAATGCAAATTTTCCTTCAAGTAATAATAATTACCATCTAAAGATTAAATTATCTCAATTAAGAATTAAAAAAGAGAGAGAGAGACCAAACTTTTTAGATAAGAAATTCAATATCGTGAGCATGATTCGATCTGTAACATTACAAAGTCACTCTATAAATTTACAAAATCAGGATCCCACACAAAAAAACAATAAGCAGATTCTCTGGATTTCTAAAAATATATCAAATCCAGGATAATTTTCACTTGTAAATCCAAGCTTAACTGAATGGCTGAAGAGCAAACAAATGGAGGAGAACTATAAAAGCCAACTACCAGCTTTCTTGTCTTTTCAAACATTATGCATTTTCTAGCTATATATAAGAGTATAACTGTATAAGACACCACCACAGAGTAGTCTTTGTAACCTGTCCAAGATATTAACTCCCACCAAGAAATGCAATGCTAATCCGATAAAATCTTCTATAAGACAATTCTTAATCGGTTCTATCGAACAAATCAATCAATGTGACTTTATTACGAAATATTTGTTTGTACTTTGACAAAGTGAAAGCGATAAACAAGTTGAATCCATGACTCAAAGTTGCTCCAAATGGACAATTTTTTATTAGGAGTAATCCTACACTACATTCAATACAATATGTGATGAAATAGTGTCTTGAGACTGTAAGGCCCTGTGACATTTGGAATTTCACTACTCCACATTAGCTCTGTAATTTGCTTGCTAGCCATTTCTGAGGGATGATCAGCATCAAAGAACATATATTCACTAGGCTTCTCACACACTTCATACTCTTTTATCTCTCTCTTCCCTCCATGGCTCAGTATTCCTCAGTACGTGCCACTGCCACAGCACGCCGTCACCTCCTTAAAACCTGTACAATCACAGTGACAAAGCCAGCATTTTTTTATTCGAAAGAACATAGCTAAAAAAACGAAAAATCCAGAACTAAAACAGAGGAATTTGGCTGAAAGGGGGTACCATAGGCTTCAGGATTGTTCATTCTTTTGATTAAAGAACCGTAGAAATTGTGATACGAATATCTGAATCCTTCCAGGACTCTCTCTAGTGTTGGAAATGTGAAACTTCTCCAAAGACTCCCTAGCTTATTGTATGGTTATGGTTATGTTTTTATGGTTTAGTTATTGTTTAGTTATGGTATGGTTATGTAAATTAGTTCAATTGTAACTATGTCTTCTAGAAGATTATGGTCCTAAGTATGGCTAAGTATGGCTGTGTCAGGTTATGGGTGCACATGCCAGGTATGGGTGTCACATGGTCCTGTATTTTCTATATAAACCCCTCTTGGGTCATTGTAAAGATAAGCCATCAGAAAATGGCATGGGATGTATGGTTAATCTCTCTAAAATATGTCTTCTCTTCATTTTTATGTTTATGACTTCTTATGGTTATGGTTTTTATGTTTATGTTTATATTGAGTTCATTTTCCTCTTATTTCATGTGTATGAAAGTAGGCTAGTTGAGCCACTTTCTCTAGTTTCACGTGTATGAGGCTAGTTGAGCAAGACTCTCTAATTTCATATGTGTGAAACTAGTTATGTTAGATTGTATGGTATTTCATGTGTATGAATCTAGTTAAGCTAGACATGGAAATTTCTACAGTGGTATCAGAGCTATTTTCTTGCGGGACTTGTGGTTTTTGTTTTCCAGATTATGGAGTGCTCAGTGAGGTTCAAACACTACAAAGAGAGTGTTAATCACCCATGAGTGCTAATATGATTTCTTGGAGTGCTTAATGAGGTTTAAATCACCCATAAGTACTGTAATGGATGCTGGAAGTAACACACGTCTTCATGATTTCGTAACTGAGGAGGAGCTGGTGAAGAACATGATGGAGTTTATTGATGGATATGGATGGATGGGAAGCTTTGGAGTCTTCAAGAAAAGTTTCAAGGAGGAGTGTTGGAAATGTGAAACTTCTCCAAAGACTCCCTAGCTTATTGTATGGTTATGGTTATGTTTTTATGGTTTAGTTATTGTTTAGTTATGGTATGGTTATGTAAATTAGTTCAATTGTAACTATGTCTTCTAGAAGATTATGGTCCTAAGTATGGCTAAGTATGGCTGTGTCAGGTTATGGGTGCACATGCCAGGTATGGGTGTCACATGGTCCTGTATTTTCTATATAAACCCCTCTTGGGGCATTGTAAAGATAAGCCATCAAAAAATGGCATGGGATGTATGGTTAATCCCTCTAAAATATGTCTTCTCTTCATTTTTATGTTTATGACTTCTTATGGTTATGGTTTTTATGTTTATGTTTATATTGAGTTCATTTTCCTCTTATTTCATGTGTATGAAAGTAGGCTAGTTGAGCCACTTTCTCTAGTTTCACGTGTATGAGGCTAGTTGAGCAAGACTCTCTAATTTCATATATGTGAAACTAGTTATGTTAGATTGTATGGTATTTCATGTGTATAAATCTAGTTAAGCTAGACATGGAAATTTCTACAGTGGTATCAGAGCTATTTTCTTGCGGGACTTGTGGTTTTTGTTTTCCAAATTATAGAGTGCTCAGTGAGGTTCAAACACTACAAAGAGAGTGTTAATCACCCATGAGTGCTAATATGATTTTATGGAGTGCTTAATGAGGTTTAAATCACCCATAAGTACTGTAATGGATGCTGAAAACAACACACGTCTTCATGATTTCGTAACTGAGGTTCAAACACTACAAAGAGAGTGTTAATCACCCATGAGTGCTAATATGATTTATGGAGTGCTTAATGAGGTTTAAATCACCCATAAGTACTGTAATGGATGCTGAAAACAACACACGTCTTCATGATTTCGTAACTGAGGAGGAGCTGGTGAAGAACATGATGGAGTTATTGATGGATATGGATGGATGGGAAGCTTTGGAGTCTTCAAGAAGAGTTTCAAGGAGGAGTGTTGGAAATGTGAAACTTCTCCAAAGACTCCCTAGCTTATTGTATGGTTATGGTTATGTTTTTTATGGTTTAGTTATTGTTTAGTTATGGTATGGTTATGTAAATTAGTTCAATTGTAGCTATGTCTTCTAGAAGATTATGGTCCTAAGTATGGCTAAATATGGCTGTGTCAGGTTATGGGTGCACATGCCAGGTATGGGTGTCACATGGTCCTGTATTTTCTATATAAACCCCTCTTGGGTCATTGTAAAGATAAGCCATCAGAAAATGGCATGGGATGTATGGTTAACCTCTCTAAAATATGTCTTCTCTTCATTTTTATGTTTATGACTTCTTATGGTTATGGTTTTTATGTTTATGTTTATATTGAGTTCATTTTCCTCTTATTTCATGTGTATGAAAGTAGGCTAGTTGAGCCACTTTCTCTAGTTTCACGTGTATGAGGCTAGTTGAGCAACACTCTCTAATTTCATAAGTGTGAAACTAGTTATGTTAGATTGTATGGTATTTCATGTGTATGAATCTAGTTAAGCTAGACATGGAAATTTCTACAGCACGTGGATCATGGTTTTCTAAGTGATCAAGTTTCAACATGGTTTAGGAACGGGTGGCCAACGGCAACTTAAATCGTAGTCAATTACAAGTATGCGTTGAATCAGGAAATATTCATGGAAAGGGAAATATGTTGTTTCTAGAAGTTCTTATGATTATAAGAAAAGGATTTCTCCTTATAAGAAGACTTATCATAAAGAGGAAATAGTATTTATGTGAAACAAGTAAATCTTGTACGACTAGGAGATAGATTTCCTTGTTGGTTTAAACACCTTGTAATTCATATAAATAGACCATAATAGCTAGGTTAGTATGTGTTGCGCAAAATAGCAAATACTAGAGAGATCTCAAAGAGAGCATTGGGTATAATTGGATTTGAGGTATTTTAGAGAGAGAATCCTGAGTGTGTGGTTTCCTTGTAGGACTTAAACTCCATGTAACTCATAAAAATAGACCATAATAACTCAAAGAGAGCAGGCCACATGCACAACTTACCATATTTGAAGTGGTGTTTAATTCTATCATAAACAAGATTGTAGTAATCAAAAATCAAGTATTTGAATTCTGGTAGCTTGATCTCTAGTTCCTCAACCGCATTAAATAGAGCATTGTTGTGTAGTTTTGGCAGCTCTAATAATTCTTGCATACATTCATCCTCGCTAATATGATATGTTTGTTTCACATGTGGCATGCAACCCACTGGTGCCACATTTTGAAATGCAAATTTCCTTCCTCCCATTTCATATATTTCCTAACCAAATCAAAGAAAATAAAACCTGGTGGTGATTATTGATTAGGACAAAAACAAATATTAACTAAGTTGATCATAATTAATTTTTACAGCGGTTGATTAGAGAAAAAAATTAAGTTTACCGTGATGGTATTTGTAATGTTTCCAATCACCCAATTCACATATTCCTGCTTCTCAGATTCTGTGGCATTTGGGTAATCAGAAGGAAAGGATAAGTAATCAACACCTCCAATGCTAATGAGAAAGACTGCATTGTTTAGTCTCTTGTTTGCCTCTGCATTACCCAGCTCATGCCTCTACAAACGGACCGCATTCTTGAAAAACCTAGCTGTATATCAAGGTGTAGCTGCATGTGTGCAAAAATTTCAAATTAATCAAGTATATAATTAATTAGATTTCACTTAGTGTATGTACGTATATGTATCGTGTTTATCGATTATCAATATCTCCCTGATTAGGTGTATAAATTGAAATTCTTAATTGTCTTTTGTTTTTAATAAAATATTTCGCGGGTTTATGTCCTAAAGTCATCTATGGCAGAGCTTAGTGTTCGCTATTTTTCGCAATTGTGTGGACAGTCTGGGAGATTAGAAACGGGCAGGTCTTTAGAGGTAAGGAGGCTGATTTTGCACTAGCAGTGGACACGGTGAAGTTTCGTGTCGCTTGGTGGTTTAAACACTTTGGCAAGGGAACGGATGAGCCTATCACTTCGATTCTTCTCAATATTAAAGAGTGTTCTGAAATCAAACCGGTGAAAAAGAGTAGTTTGGAGACGTGGATCCCTCCATCTTTAGATTACTTGAAATTCAATGTAGCTGGATCGGCAAGAGGGTCTCCGGTCCAGCCAGTATGGGGGGTGTGTTGAGGAATTCCGTTGGGAGGGTGTTATGTCTTTTCGCTAATCATTTGCGGATTCTAGATTCCAACTTGGCAGAGATTTGGGCAATTCATAGAGCAGTGGAAATTTGTGCTTCGAATCAGAATTTTGTGGGAAGAGATATAATCATCATTAGTGATTCCAAGACTGCGGTGTCTTGGGTCAATGACAAGAGTTTTGGAAATCTTAAACATGTCCAAATGATTTATCAAATCCGGAGTAACCTCTCCAAGCTCAGTAAAACGGAGGTCATTTTTAATTCTAGAGCTTCGAATTCTTTCGCGGATATGCTTGCTAAAAGGGGATCGATTATGGGTGGGGACGTTTTTGTGTGGGGGGCGTACAGATGAGAGGGCTGACCCGGGCTATAGCCAGGTCAGCCATTTATATAAAAAAAAATAATAGTTTAATAGTATTCTAATTAATTAACAAGCATCGTAGAGGAAGAGTAGGTAGTAGTCTACTAGTCTGCAAGCAGTTATTCTCTTTTTTCTATGCAGGTCACATCAACAATTAAAATCAATTTTACTTTTATCTCTTACTAGTCCCAAATCCAATACTCTCGTTCTCTCTCCCTCTCTTACATATATTCTATATTTCTATTTGAGCAATGCTATTTAATCCGAATGTCATGTGGTAACATCACACATAATATAGGCCCACATCACTCTTTTTAAGATCTCATGTGATGTTGTAACATGGGTTTGGGTTCAAAATTTATGTTGGTTTTTTGGGTCCAACAGTTTTACTTTTTCTATTTATATCTCTCTCACCATCCTAATTCTCTCTCTCTCATCCCAATTCACTCTCTCCCCATTAAATATTTATTCGATTTATTTTAAAAAGTTAAAATTTATTTTTTTCTAGTTAAAAAGCTAAGATTTTAGGTTTATTATTCATAATTTTAAATTTATATTTTATTATTTTTTATATTAATTTATTTTACAAATGTAATTTATTATTTTTAATGTTATATTATAATTTATAAAATATCACTTTAATCAAATTGCTTAATAAATTTTTAGTACCGTCAAGATTCACTTACTATTAATTTTTTATTATATATATATATATATAAATAGTTTTGTTTTAGCCCACCCTAATAAAAAATCTTGGGTACACCCCTGTGTGGGGGGATTGTTAGTTTTGTTTTTGGTTTCTGGCTTTCTTTTTCTTTTCTTGTAGCTGCGCGTTTTCTTGTTATCCCTTGGTGGTCTTGAGCCCTGCTTTGTGGCTCTGTTCTTACTTCAATAAAATTCTGATGTTAAAAAAAAAAAAAAAAAAAAAAAAAATTCGCATACAAATGGCATTAAATTAAAACAATAATACTAGAGGACCCAAAAAAAGTGACCCAAATTTTGGACCTAAACCTATGTGGCAACATCACATGGGATCTTTGGGAAGAGCACACACAACATGGGCCTACATCACTCTTCCCAAAGATCCTATGTGAAGTTGTCACATAGGTTTGGGTCCAAAATTTGGGTCACTTTTTTGGGTCCTCTAGCATTATTGAAATTAAAATCATACCAATTCTGGACTGAGATAAGGAAGAACTGATGTTTAATGGTCTAAATATGGAGCCAACTTTGCAATCCACCAGCACTTGCAAAGTTGGCTCCATTAAGAAACTGATGTTTTCCAGGCTGATCTAAATATGGTCTCCAAAGTGATAAGTTTGCATGAAGAGCTGCAACCAAGAAACCAACAAATTAACATTAACTGCAACCACGGACAATATTAACTATAAATAAAGGTTATTAATTACCAACGAAATCGGCGATAAGACGACCATCGCAAAATCTTCCGATTGGATACTTGAAGAAGGTTTCCCCGTAAGGTGGGAAATTTGCTCTGTGTTCAGTGGTGACATTGAGGAAGTTATTATTTCCTGGATCATATAATGAGTCCCCAATGATAAAGAGAGCAACTTGTGTTTTATGGGAGCTTGATGAAACAAAAAATTGGGAAAAATAAAGTGAGACACAAAAAAGAAAACCTAAAGAAATTTCCATGATAGCTGCAATGCAACCAACTTGATTAAACTTTTTCTGGCTAAACCATGTTATATATTTGTTATGATGGATTCAAACTGAATGTCAAATGGGACTTGTTGAATGATGGATCACAAAAATTGGAATACAAGGTACGATACGGCGCCCAACTATGGCCCCTGCTCTAATAAATATGTCCAAAGTAATAAATTTGTATGAAGGGCTGCAACAAACATTAATCTGCAACCATGCATGCACATTAAAAATATATATATATATGTTTTGTTAATTTCCCTTTGTTCCATTTCGAGCTTCATTTTTTTTTTTTTTTTTTTTTTTTTTTTTTTTTTTTTTTGAGTTACTAGCAACGAAATCAGGTATATATAATACGGCCATCACAAACGTACTCTCTTGTTGGATGCTTGAAGAAGGTTGTAATTTGCCCTCATTGAGGAAGCTGTTATTGTTTCCTGAGTCTCCAAAATGGCGAAGAGTGTGTTTTTTGCGAGCTTGATGAAACAAGCAATATTCAGCGAAATATAGTGAGATCGATGAAAAAAAAGAAATCGTTGCAACCAAACTTGATTAAAATTTTTTGACTAAACCATATTTAATTTGTTGTTATTAATTGTTGTTCTTGTCCATATACAAGTGCAACTAATTAATGTTCAATTTCAATTATTGTTGACAACTGACTTTCAACTAATTTGAATGAATTTTAATTTGAATTTTTTTTTTTATGGTAAGTTCATTGAAATATACCTGTGAATAAAATTTGAAAAATTTTCAATCACTACAACTATTTATCCCGATTTCTTTAAATATGAAGGCATCGGAAAAATGGACGAAATATAGGAAAATTCAAAAAAAATAATTGTAGTGCTTGAAAAATTCAGATCAAAATTCATTCAAATCAATGTGATTTCGTTGTAGTCCTTACCATAAAGGATCCCTTACGAGAGATTCACTCGACTAAACCATATTTAATTTGTTATTATTAATTGTTGTTCTTGTCCATATACAAGTGCAACTAATTAATGTTCAATTTAAATTATTGTTGACAACTGACTTTCAACTAATTAATGCTCAATTATTGCTGTTCCACACGAGCTCTAGCTTCCTTTTTGGCCTCATAGCTTAACAGGACCCGTCCCGACTCCTATCTTGAGTATGAGAGAATCATGTGAGAATCTTATCTTTTTCTTTCTCTGGTAGGCTTGAGTTTGAGATTTACATCCCAAACGTTTACGTACCCTAAACTTAATAAGGATCAAAACTCTCGTTGTTCATTAACTTAATACTGGCTAACCTCAATCTAATCCATAAAACAAAACTATTTTGTATCTGTTTTTATATCTCATTCTGAATTTTGTATCTCTTTCTAAATCTCTTTCTAAAACTGTATCTTTTTCTATTTCTTTCTAAATTCTCTTTCTCTTCTTACAACTAATCAGGATTTATTCTGAAACTGTCCCGTTTTCTCTTTCTTTTTTTTCTTATTCTTTTATTCTCTGGTTTCTATGTTTGTTGTATTCACGAATTCCCCTTTTCTCATTTTTTTTTATTCTTTCTTTAATCACTTCTTCACCAGCTCTTGCCACCTCTCACCCAACTTTCCACCTTAATTACATCATCATGCACGGTCACTTGTCCTATTCTTATTATTATTACAATATAAATCTCATCCCAACTTACCAGGTACCAAAATTTGGATATTTGGATCTTTTCGGGTTTGGGCTTGCATGGAATCAAATTGGAATTGGGCTTTGATTTTTAACTTAAGTTTGGGCCGGAGGTTGGACCATTTTTGGGTTTGATATACACAAATAGACTTTTGGGCTGCTGACTTGGGTTTAGACACAAAAAAGAAAATTTTCATGATAGTTGCAGTGCAACCAACTTGATTAAACTTTTCTGGCTAAACCATGTTATATATTTGTTATGATGGATCACACAAATTGGAATATCAATAGTACAAGGTACGATATGGTCCATGCTCTAATAAATATGGTCCAAAGTAATAAATTTGTATGAAGAGCTGCAACAAACATTAATCTGCAACCATGCATGCACATTAAATATTCAATTTCAATTTCAATTAATGTTGAAAACTGACTTTCAACTGATTAATGTTCAATTTCAACTAATTCAGGATGCAACTAATTAATGTTCAATTTCAATTAATGTTGACAACTGACTTTCAACTAATTATTGCTGTTCACGAGCTCTAGCATCCTTTTTGGCAAGCAGATTGCATTGTTTGGTGGCGCAGGAGTGACCCTTAGTTCGAGAGCCTCTGGTCTTTGCTTTCTCTGCTTTATGTTTCCAGAAGGACTGGTGCTCGTGTCGAGTTTTTGTTCGTTTTTGTTCGTTTTTTGCTTTCGTTTTTCAGGTGCTTTGTCCTTGAAAACCCCAAGAAGAAAACCCTCTATACATACTTGTAAAATGCATATTGTTGGATTTGAACCCCTCAACACTTATGTGGAAAGGGGGGTGCACTACCAGTTTTGCTAAGAGGTAATGTGCAAATTTTGTGTTTAATTAAGCTAATGTATATATGCATAAATAGAGCACATAATCTCCCTTCCACACTTAGTGGTCAGGGGTTCGAGTCCCACCATACGTATTTTACAAGCATGTGTGGGGAGTTTTCTCTTGGTTTGTGGGAGCAGCCCTCTCTCCGATTGTGAGAGTTGTAGTCCATATGTAACCTCTCCCCGATGGTGAGAGTAGTATTCCGGGCCATTCTTGTAGAGTCTGATTAATCTCACCGGGTCTTGGCAGTAGTTGTATTTCAAAAAAAAAAAAATGGTTGTTGAAGCCTAATTTTCAAAAAAAAAAAATATATGCACAAATAGAGACTAGATATTTGTACTTTTTTTGTTCAAATTTATATTACATAGTAAATAAAAATTTTGTTTCACAAAACATATTTATGTGACGAATTTCATCTTGGGTTGAGGTTTAAGGAATTTTATTCTAGCCCCCGACGTTCAATCTTGTTTACTCTTGTTTACGAACCTATTCTTGATAATGTTATATAAGAATCTCCAGATCTACCATGAATGGGAAATGTCTTCATCTAATTTCGCATTTATGCACTTGTTTTTATTTTCATTTTAGATCATATGAATTATATTTCACTGATCGAAATTCTTTTGTCTTTTGTTTTTGATATATATATATATATATATATATATATAGATGGCAGTAAAAATCATACCACTTTTGGATTGACACAAGAAAGAACAGGTGCACCGGCACTTGCAAAGCTGGCACCATTAAGAAATTGATGTTTTCCAGACTGATCATATAAATATGGTCTCCAAAGTGATAAGTTTTCATGAAGAGCTGCAACCATGAAAGCAACAAACATTAATCTGCAATAAGCTAATAACCATGCACATTAAGTAAAAAAGTACTAGCTAGATGTTTGTACCATATATCGAGCTTCAAAAAAAAAAAAAAAAAAAAAAAAAAAAAAAAAAAATTACCAGTGAAATCGGGGATATTACGAGTTACGACCATCGCAAAATCTTCCGGTTGGATACTTGAAGAAGGTTTCCCCATAAGGTGGGAACTTTGCCTTGAATGAAGAAGAGACATTGAGGAAGTTATTGTTTCCTGGATCATATAATGAGTCCCCAATGATGAAGAGAGCAACTTGTGTTTCTTGGGAGCTTGATGAAACAAAAAATTGGGCAAAATAAAGTGAGACACAAAAAAGAAAACCTAAACAAATTTTCATAGCTGCAGTGCAACCAACTTGATCAATCTGTACATTCTGGCTAAACCTTGTTATGTCTTTGTTATGATGGATGCAAAATTGAATGCTGAAAGGGACTTGTTGAATGATATTGATCACAAAATGCTATATCAATAAATACAACTAATGTTCAACATACAAGTACTATAGCAACTAATGTTCAAAAACAACAGAGTATTTATCTATCACATGATTTTTATAGATGGGAGAAAAGCTACTGTCACATTTATATCAATAAGATATCGTGTTAGATCATCGTCCAATATGATTTGATAGCAAATGGCATTCATTCATTCCGGCAATATCTCAAGTTCGAGTGACATGTTTAAAATTTATTACAAAAAATAATATGCGATTCATCCTTAAACAAGGCACCATCATCAGACACATATTCATAATCAGCAGAGGATTCAAGTTCCTATAGTTGCTTCATGTTCAAAGGCCATGTCACATTTGACTCTCCATTTCGTAACATCTCAGCTAACATAGAATTCGCTCGCTCCGTTGGATGTCCACCATCAAAAAACACATACTCGTCAGGATCGGATCACTGCACAACTCGTATGCAGTTACTCTTCCACAACCGGAACCCCGATGTGAGCCGGTGCCACGACATGCAATGTCTGATACTTTGAATCCTGATCATGCGAAGTCATACACAGAAAAATTAATCAAGTTAAAGCTCATATCAAAAAAAGATCTATGTCGATCGGATCTCTTAATGTATATATACAACTTACCGTAGCTTTCAAGATGACTTGTCATATCATTAAGTGCATTGAAGAAATCAAAATTCATGTAGTTGAATCCTGACAACTGACTTTCCAACTCCCTAGTGACATTAGAAAGAGCATTATGATGTTGACTTGCTATTGTTTGAAGCTCTTCCACACAAGCTGTATTGCTGCTTTAGCTCTGGTTGGCACCCCAAAGGTCCAACATTTTGAAATGCAAATTTTCTGCCTCCCATTTCATATATTTCCTTCAAATAATAATAATAATTATCATCTTAAGATTAAATTATCTCAATTAAGAATGAGAGAGAGAGAGACCAATATACCTTGGTCACTTCTGTGAGGTTACCAAGCACCATTTTTACATATTCTTCCATCTTTGATTGAGTAAAATGTGTGTAAGTATTGTTGATAAAAGCCATGTAATCAACACCTCCGAAACTTGACAAGTAGATTGCATTCTCTAGTATGTTCTTGGCCTCAGTATCACCAAGCTCCTCCTTCAATAGATTGGCCACCTCCTTCAAGTAGCCTAGCTGTATTCTGATGTTGAGCTGGAAAAAGTTTCATTATCAATACCATGATTATAATTGGCCCAGGTTTATTTATTTATTTATTTATTTTAAATCTGACATGAATCAAGTCAGAGGTATCTGGCGAGATCGATTAACTGCTACAAGGGAAAGTTGAATATCAAAGTTTGTACATTTCATCGACAGATTAGTTTCAACAAGAACAGCTGCTCCAGCACTTGCAAAGCTAGCTCCATTGGTGAAATTATGACTTCCCATATGGGTAAGTTTGCATACATTGCTAAGTACATTTTCAATGGATATCCACAAAAATAGATCATTAGTATCCCAATTGACATATATAATTTAGGGAAAAAAAATTAAATTAAATGTCTTCAGTCTAGAAATATATTGATTCTATATTGAACTAGGTCGGAAAAAATTGTACAAATTAAAACACTAATAAAAAAGCTTTTAGTAAAGCTTTCTAGATTTGATAATTAATAAAATAAAAATTTGAGTTTCTTGTAAGGTTGTGTTGAAGCTTGGACAACAAGAGATTAGACAGCCATATTGATGTATCTTAATATTAGAAAGCCTCAAGAAAATACTCAGATTAAACAGCTAAACTTTCACCGCAAGTTGTTAACATGATGAGAAAAGATATGTAATTGACCTTCATTTCTTTCCTCCTCAGCTCATCTTACCTATATATGTTGACTAGAAGATGATCCAACGTTCTAGAATTCATTTAAAAATAACATGGTGCAAAAGAAATTTATTGATAAATATATAATTGACTGAAGTCCAAACAAAACAAAGTGATCAAAATGCATGAAGCTAGGAAACCGAAAAGAAATATCTAAGAGAATTTGAAGCACAGAATGAGATACCCAAATTCTATTTTATTTTATTTTTATCAGCTCCATTTTATTTTAAGAAGAAAAGATATAGAACACAACAACAGCAGCCAAACTACCGGCACAAAGACAACAGCACAGACCCAAAAACATAGAAGAAAACAACACCCAAAACAACAAAGAGAAAGGGGCCAAAATCAAAGCGAAAAGAAACAGAGCACACCAAGAGATACCCAAATTATTATTGGACATATCCAATGATAACGATCTCAAATGGAGAATTTCATGACATAGTCTGAAAACTTCACAATCTCTTGATCAAGTTCTTCAAGTGCAATTAGTTGTTTCATATTAAGAGGTGCTGTAACATTCTTCCCTCCACTCCATAATAGTTCAGACAATTGAGAATAAGCATGTTCACTCAAATGATTACCATCAAAAAACAGATACTTATTAGGATCACTGCATAATTCATATTCTCCAATTCCGCAATTGCTTCCTCGGTACGCTCCCCTGCCACAACATGCAATGTTTGATACCTCAAATCCTTCATGACATTTCACCAATGATTAAATTTGTTAGAGAAGTTTGACAGAAATTATAATATTTCATCAACCATTTTTAGAAGTTTGACCTAATTACAAAAAGACAAGTTTTGATAAATCGCAGAAACCTCTAATTTTATATAACTTCTTTCTTCTTTTTCTTTTATTAAAAATATATAACAAAGTTTAATTATGACCACATCTTACCATATTTGGAGGGGTGTTTAATTCTATCATAAAGTAGATTGTAGTAATCAAAAATCAAGTATTTGAAGGCCGGTAGTTGGATCTCTAGTTCCTTAGCTGCATTAAATAGAGCATTGTTGTGTAGTGTTGCCATCTCTAATAATTCTTCCTCACATTCATCGTCGCTGAGATTATATGTTTGTTTCGCCTCTGGCGTGCAACCCAATGGTGCCACATTTTGAAATGCAAATTTTCTTCCTCCTGTTTCATAAATTTCCTGTGGAGAATCAAAGAAATTCAAACCTGTACTTATTATATATAAATATAAGAAAAAATTATTAACTAAGTAAGCTGTTAATTTTATCGGTGGTAGATTACATATAGAAAAACTTAAGTTTACCGTGATCGTATATGTAATGTTTCCAATCACCCAATTCACATATTCTGTGGCGTTAATTGCGTAACGACGAGAAGAATATGTCATGTAATCAACACCTCCAATGCTAATGAGAAAGACAGCATTGTTTAGTCTCTTGTTTGCCTCTGCATCACCCAGCTTCTGTCTCCACAAACCGGCTACATTCTTGAAAAACCCCAGCTGTATGTCAAGGTGTAGCTGTGTGCAAAAAAGTTCAAATTAATATTGATTTTTTTTTTTTATAAAAATAAATCTTGTATATTTTTATTTAAAAATAAATAAATAAATCTTGAATTTTTTAAAGGATATTAAAATTATTATTTTATTAAAATACCTTTTAAATTTACAATTTGTTTTTCCAAATCAAATAAGACTCAATCTTGAAAACCTTTTGAAATAATCATAAATTACCTCTTATATGAATTATCAAAGCATCATAATCCTTACTTATTTTATCACAATTTGGCTCAATTTATTTGTCAACATTAAAAAAAATAAAAATTAAAAAATTAAAAAAAAAATCTTCAAATTAGGTACTTTAAAAAAAATAAATTAAATGGATATAAATATTTCATTTTATTTTATAAATTTAAGGCTAAATTAATTTGAAAATTACAATGCAATGATACAAAAATTAGGGGCAATGTTAAAAGAATAAAAAAAAAATAGCTATATAGTATATTGTTTATTGAAAATCTGGTTGCCATTGTTTAGGCTTGGTCTGACCCTTTACAAAAGAGAAATTTAGTTGAATTTTTACCTTGTTGACTAGTAAAATTTTGATATTAACTTATAAGAAAGTTCGGGTATCTTATTGACTTGTTAATGATTAATTTGGTTCAAATTTGAAATCTAAACAATTAAATTGTTACATTCGACATAATAACAACAAAAATTGTATATTGGAAATTTGAAATCTTGTGTTTAATTAAGCTAATGTATATATGCATAAATGGAGACTAGATATTTGTATTTTTTTTGTTCAAATATTACTTAGTGAATAAATTTTGTTTCGGGGTTCAAAAATTAAATAGCACTTTTTGGGGAGGGCTTGTGCAAATAGCACAACTTTAATAAGTGTTTTTTTAATAGCACCAAAATAGGTGATGAGACCAAAATACCCCCACTCACTCTTTTCCTTCTTATTTTTTTTCTTGAAAATTCGAGAATTATTTGTAGTTTCGAAACTTATTCATGATTTTTTTTTAGACTTATTAATGTGTTTTCGAGACTTATTCATGATTTTTTTTTAGACTTATTCATGCGTTTTCGAGACTTATTCATGCGTTTCGAAACTTAATTCAAGTTTATTCGAGACTTATTCTGTTCGACCTCCATCAATGGTGACAGTAACAATCCGACGACGGCGTCGGTTGACTCTGGAAATAGTTGAATCTGGAAGATTGAACGATGCCGAGTTCGTTGGCGCCATCGGTTTCATCAGATTCGTGACGGATCGTCATAGATCGGACAATGAAGATTCGCGACGGTTTGGGTTTTGCTTCGTTTCTCTTTCTACACAACTCGAAAATGAAAACGAACACTTTGGTTACAATTATTGGCACTTGACGAACATTTTCCCGGTGGTTTTGCCGGTCAACGCGCCGGTCGGCGGTGACACCTCCATTGAAGCTCCATCAATGGAGGTTTTGGAAAAAGGAAGAAGAAGGTGAAGGATACACAAGAGAAAAGAAAAGAAAAGAAGGTGGGGGGCATTTTTGTCCAAATTCCATTTTTGGTGCTATTAAAACAAGAGTTATTAAAGTTTGATAGTTGTACGATTCAAAATTTAAAAAGTGCTATATACCCCTATTTCCTCGCCTAAACAGTTCAAAAATTAAATAGCACTTTTTGGGGGAGGGCTTGTGCAAATAGCACCACATTAATAAGTCTTGTTTTAATAGTACCAAAAATGGAATTTGGACAAAAATACCCCCCAACTTATTTTCTTCTCTTATGAGTCCTTCACTTTCTTTCTTCTTCTTTTTTCAAAAACCTCCATTGATGGAGCTTCAAAATGGCGGTGCCACCGCCGACCGACGAGTTGACCGGCAAAACCACCGGGAAAACATTTGTTGAGTGCCAATCGTTGTAACCGAAGTGTTCGTTTACATTTTTGAGCTATGTAGAGAGAGAAACGAAGCCAAACCCAAAAAAACCGTTATCGAATCTTCATCGTCCGATCTATGACGATCCGTCGCGAATCTGATGAAACCAATGGCGCTAGCAAACTCGGCACCGTTCGATCTTCCAAATCCAACTGTCTCCGAAGTCAACCGGCGCCGTCATCGGCTCGTCACTTTCACTATTGATGGAGGTCGAACAGAATAAGTCTCGAAAAAACATGAATAAAGTCTTGAAACGCATTAATAAGTCTCGAAAACTCATGAATAAGTTTCAGGTATTCATAAAATAAGTCTCGAAAATGGAGCAAATAAGTCTTTATAAATTAAGTCTCAAATAAGTGTAATAAGTCTTGGATATTCATAAATTAAGTCTCGAATAAGCGTAACAAGTCCCGAGTATTCATAAATAAGTCTCGAAATGGAACAATTAAGTCTCAAATAAGCGTAAAAAATCCCAACTTCAGCTACTGTTCATCTTCTCCGATTTGACAAACCCAAACCCAAACCCACCAATGCAAGATTCAAACAACCCCATTCAGATTCAACAAACTCACAATTCACATCAAAATTGACAACAAAATCACAATAAAAACTCAAAATCAATGAAAACGAAATTAATGTTACAAAATCAACAAAAAAAAATTGAGTTCGTTCATCAAATCATCAACCAAAATCGCAAGTGTTTGTCGAATCATCAACCCAGCCTCGTCGAAGTGTTCATTCTTTAGAGAGAGAGAGAGCGAGAGAGAGAATGGGAAGAAAGATAGAAAAATTTGCAAGTGGGGGCATTTTGGTCTCATCACCTACTTTGGTGCTAATAAAACATGAGTTATTAAAGTGGTTGTAGTTACACAAATCCATTTTGAAAAAGTGCTATATACCCCTATTTCCTCTTGAGGAATTTGTTTAATTTCTCAAAAAAAACATGATAGAGAAAGATAGTGAGAGAAGCTTTGAGTTGGCAAAGAGAAAGGATTTTAGGGAAAATCTTTTAGGAAAAGTCTTAGAGAAAGGATTGGAGGGGTTCTAAGAGACTTAGGGGGGGGGAGATTATGTGCATTTTTTCTTCTTATATTGGGGTTTATGTCCCTAACACTGCAGAAAGAGTGGTGCTATTGGCACACCCCATACCGATCTATTTATGCCCCACTTTTTAATTATGTAGTACTAATATTTTTTCCTTTATCAAAATTACTTAAAGGGGCATACAATTTAAGGAAAAAAGCTTCTACAAAATAAATCTAATAAAACCCCACATTTCTTTCTAAAAAAAAAAATACCCACATTTTTGTAATTTGTTTCTTGAAAAAAATAAAAAAAATTCTCAACCCTTAAACCCTAAAATTTGCTTCTGCAGTCTAATCAATAATCAAAAAGGTCCAAGAAAAATTGTTGTAGAAACTCTGTCATCTACAATAGCCATGAAAGAATTGGCCAAGAGTACAATGATTGTGTTATATGTGTGGAGGATTTTGAAGACGGAGATACGTGTGGAGTTCTTTACAAATGCGAACACGTTTACCATATATAGATTGCATCAACAAGTGGCTGACCAAGAGCAAGCACTGTCACTTTGTCGTTGAAATGTTATTGGCAATAGTATGCCTTCAAAAAAGAGAATTAGCTAGGTTTATTCTCCATTAAAGCATGGTTACATGATATATATACATACATACATATATATATATATATATTTGTTTTCCTTTTTCTTTTCTTTTTTTTTCTATTTTGTAATTTTCTTCTTGTATTAATTTCTCTTGTTCTTCTAAAAAAAGAAGGAAAAAAAAACTATAAAAAAAAAAAAAAAAGAAGAGAAATAAGATAAATAAATAAATCATTTAATGGAGATGAGAGAGATGTATACAGAGATGAGAGATGAGGTGTATTAAGTTTGAAAATAAGTAAAATGGGTAGTTTTGGAAATAAATCAAAAATAATAATAAAAACATTTAATTTTATTTAATTAAATTAAAATTTTAAAAAGTGGGGTATAAATAGATCGGTAGGGGGTGTGCCAATAGCACCACTCCTGCAGAAATAATGGTTACAAAAGAATTAAACTCAGAATTTCTAAAACTAATGAAAGAATTAAAGTTCTCTAAATAATCACATACCTACAAATGTAACAAAAAACATTTTCATATTTTTATTTTATTTTTATTTTTGAAAAACACTTGTTTTTTAAGTTTATATATACAGTTCCTAACGATCAAACTTATTCGTAAGTTTTTTTTTTTTTTTTTTTCCTTAACTGTTAGTCTTGTTTGAGAAAGAATTAAGATAGAAAATTAGAGATATGTTTGTTAGGTTTTAGAAGGGAATTTCAATGTATTGGAGGAGAGAGAGTTTAATACGGTAATTAATAATTTAATTAAAAAAAGATTACTCATCGGATGAATCAAAAGGCTGTGATGGTTCGTCCTAACTTTTATTAAAATAAAACGGAGTGTCTTTAGAAATTTATTTTTAAAATTGAGTGTCTTTAGAATAGGAGTGCCAAATGAAAAAAAGGATAATCTTAGAACAAAAGAAAGTGTCTTTAGAAGTTTTTTAAATTTAAATTTTGAGAATGGATTATCTTTAGAAAAGAAGTGTAAAAAGAAAGAATTGAATTGTCAAAAGAAGCTCTCTAAAGTAAATCCGTTAAAAAAATTTAAAAAATTAAAAAAAATTAAAAAAAATCTCTAGATCTACCTTGAATGTGAAATGTCTTAATCTAATTTCGCATTTATGCACTTGTTTTTATTTTCATTTTAGATCTTTTGTATTATATTTCACTGAGGATGTATTATTGATTATCAATATCTCTCCGATTAGGAATATAAATTGAAATTCTTTTGTCTTTTAATTTGTTTTTGATGAAAAAAAATTCTATACAGATGGCAGTAAAAATCATACCACTTCTGGATCATTATAAGGAAGAACAGATGCACCAGCACTTGCAAAGTTGGCACCATTAAGAAATTGATATTTTCCAGGCTGATAAGATAAATATGGTCTCCAAAGTGATAAGTTTGCATGAAGAGCTGCAACCATGAAAGCAACAAACATTAATCTGCAATAAGCTAATAACCATGCACATTAAGTACTAGATGTTTGTACCATATATCGAGCTTCATTAAAAAAAAACTTATTTACCGGTGAAATCCGGGATAATACGACCATCGCAAAATCTTCCGGTTGGATACTTGAAGAAGGTTTCCCCATAAGGTGGGAACTTTGCCTTGAATGAAGAAGAGACATTGAGGAAGTTATTGTTTCCTGGATCATATAATGAGTCCCCAATGATGAAGAGAGGAACTTGTGTTTCTTGGGAGCTTGAAGAAACAAAAAATTGGGCAAAATAAAGTGAGACACAAAAAAGAAAACCTAAACAAATTTTCATAGCTGCAATGCAACCAACTTGATCGATCTGTACATTCTGGCTAAACCTTGTTATATCCTTGTTATGATGGATGCAAAATTGAATGCTGAAGGGACTTGTTGAATGATATTGATCACAAAATGCAATATCAATAAATACAACTAATGTTCAACATACAAGTACTATTGCAACTAATGTTCAAAAACAACAGAGTATTTATCTATCACATGATTTTTACAGATTGGAGAAGCTACTGTCACATTTATATCAATAAGATATCACGTTAGATCATTGTCCAATATGATTTGATAGCAAATGACATTCATTCATTCCGGCAATATCTCAAGTTCAAGTGAGATAATTTCTTTTTTTAATAATTTAATTAAAAAAAAGATTGCTCCTCAGATGAATCCAAAGACTACGATGGTTCGTCCTAACTTTTATTAAAATAAAACAGAGTGTCTTTAGAAATTTATTTTTTAAAATAGGGTGTCTTTAGAATAGGAGTGACAAAAGATAAAAAGGATAGTCTTGAAACAAAAGAAAGTATCTTTAAAAGTTTTTTAAATTTAAATTTTGAGAATAGAGTGTTTTTAGAAAACAAGTGTAAAAAGAAAAAATTGGATTGTCAAAAGAAGCTCTCTAAAGTAAATCCGTTAAAAAAAAAATAATAATAATAAAATAAAAATAAAAAAATCTCTAGATCTACCTTGAATGTGAAATGTCTTAATCTAATTTCGCATTTATGCACGTGTTTTTATTTTCATTTTAGATCTTTTGTATTATATTTCACTGAGGATGTATTATTGATTATCAATATCTCTCCGATTAGGAATATAAATTGAAATTCTTTTGTCTTTTAATTTGTTTTTGATGAAAAAAAAATTCTATACAGATGGCAGTAAAAATCATACCACTTCTGGATCATTATAAGGAAGAACAGATGCACCAGCACTTGCAAAGTTGGCACCATTAAGAAATTGATATTTTCCAGGCTGATAAGATAAATATGGTCTCCAAAGTGATAAGTTTGCATGAAGAGCTGCAACCATGAAAGCAACAAACATTAATCTGCAATAAGCTAATAACTATGCACATTAAGTACTATATGTTTGTACCATATATCGAGCTTCATTAAAAATAAAAATAAAATAAAATAACTTATTTACCAGTGAAATCGGGGATAATACGACCATCGCAAAATCTTCCAGTTGGATACTTGAAGGTGGTTTCCCCATAAGGTGGGAAATTAGCTTTTGCACAGACATTGAGGAAGTTATTGTTTCCTGCGATAGAGAGATTGTAATAATTTTAATATTTAATAGGTGCAATTATCAGATATGTCTGTTCTATGAATAGATACAAGTCTAAAAGATGCAAATATACAGACTTATCTAATTGATGTACAGACACAAGTGTGAAAAGGTACAATTAACAGACTTGTCTGTTAATGAATAGACATAAAATGATTTGTCTATAAATAAGTACATAATTATCCAAATAAAAAATATTAAGTTTTTACTTTCAGTTTCACAGAGTGTTATGAGAAATTCTACAAAATTGCTATTTGTAGTCTTTCAAGGATTTGTTATATCTTGGAGGTAATTTGCCTTTGAACCCTTTAGCAAACATTTGAGTGGGGGCAAATAACACCTTAAGGAAAGTAATTCCTTACGCCTCAAATCCATTTTTCGTTCCACCAAATTTATTCTACAATCTTAAGGTGTTATTATGGATGCTGAAAAGAATATGGCTTCTTTTTTGAATCCAAATGTTCAACTGGATCGATTTGACGGAACCAATTTTACTCACTGGAAAGGAAAACTTTTCTTTCTTCTTACTGTACTGAAGATAGCATATGTTCTGGATCCCAATCTGCAACCACTTCCAGAACCAGATAAAGACAAAGACACTGATACATTGCAGGCCGAAAGAAAGAAGCGATCAGAGGATGAAGTAATGTGTCGGGGACATATTCTGAATACTTTGTCAGACAGTCTTTATGATCTTTACAATACCATGAAGTCTCCAAAGGAAATCTGGAACGCACTTGAGTATAAATACAAAACAGAAAAAGAAGGTACTGACAAATTCCTTATTTTAAAATATTTTGAGTTCACCATGGTTGATACTAAACCTATTCTTGATCAAATACATGAGTTACAAATTTTTGTCACAAAACTTCGTGAATTGAAGGTTGAGATTTCTGAATCATTTCAAGTAGGGGCAATTATAACAAAATTACCCTCTACTTGGAATGATTACAGAAAGAAACTCCTACACAGAAGAGATGATATATCTTTGGAAGAATTACAAAAACATTTGAGAATTGAGGAGGAGACTAGATCTCGTGATCAAAAAAATATTTCTCAGAATTCTTCCAAAGTTAATATCGTGGAAGGGAGTAAATTTAAGAAGAACTTCAAAGTGAATAACAATAAGAAGTTCAAGAAATCTGGAAATAACCAGAAATTTGGAAACAACCTGAAATTCAATGGGAATTGTTTCAATTGTGGCAAGAAAGGCCACCGTATTAGTGATTGCAGGCTCAAGAAAAAGAAAGAAGAAGACACTTCCAATAATGCTAACCTGGTTGAGAATCAATATGAAGAAATAGTTGCTATGGTTTCTGAAATGCAAATTGGCATGATAACAGAATTAAATATGGCAGCAGCAACCAAATCTTTTGATTGGTGGCTGGATTATGGTGCCACCATACATGTCTACAATGATAAATCATTGTTCTCTGCATATGAAGAAGAAAAGGATGGTGAAGTGGTTCTCATGGGAAATCATGTTTCTGCCAAGGTTCTTGGAAAGGGAAGTGTCAATCTTCAATTTACCTCTGGAAAGAAATTGTTTTTAAAGAATGTATTTCATGTTCCAGAAATTAGGAAGAATCTTGTTTCTGCAAATTTACTATGTAAGAGTAACATTAAGGTTGTTCTAGAGTCAGATAATTGTATTCTGACCAAAAACGGGGTGTTGGTAAAGGGTACTCATGTGATGGAATGTTCAAACTCAATATTATTATGAATAAAGTGAATAATTATGCTTATATTGTTGAATCTTTTGATACTTGGCATGCTCGTTTAGCACATTTAAATTTTAGAGCTTTGAAATATATGTCCAAGCATGATTTAATTTCTTGCAATAATTATAATCATGAAAAATGTGAAATCTGCATCCAAGCAAAATTGACAAAAAAGCCATTTCCAAAAGCAGAAAGAAATACCCAATTATTAGACTTAGTACATTATGATATTTGTGAGTATAATGGTGTTTTAACTAGAGAAGGAAAAAGATATTTTATCACTTTTATCGATGATTGTTCTAGGTTCACATATGTATATTTATTGAGAACAAAAGATGAAGCATTTGATATGTTTAAACGGTATAAGTCTGAAGTTGAAAATCAGAAAGATAAGAAAATTAAAATGCTTCGTAGTGATAGAGGTGG
The DNA here is from genome assembly GCA_030490815.1 of Acer saccharum. Classification (NCBI taxonomy): domain Eukaryota; kingdom Viridiplantae; phylum Streptophyta; class Magnoliopsida; order Sapindales; family Sapindaceae; genus Acer; species Acer saccharum. The sequence continues at coordinate 1,249,291 of CM059866.1, forward strand.
AGAATATTTTGGAAATGAATTTGATAATTTTTGTGAACAGCATGGAATAATTCACCAAAAATCTGCTCCATACACACCACAACAAAATGGTTTGGCTGAAAGAAAAAATAGGACTCTGACTGATATGATTAACTCTATGTTAATTAATGCTAAGTTGTCAAATAATTTGTGGGGAGAAGCTATATTTACTGCATGTCATGTTCATAACAGAATTACTTCTATGAAAACACATGTATCACCATATGAACTCTGGAAAGGTAGAAAACCCAATCTAAGTTACTTGAGAGTATGGGGTTGTTTAGCCTTTTACAGAATTCATGATCCTAGTTTTTCAAAATTAGGACCAAGAGGGATAAAAAGTGTTTTTGTTGGATATGTAGAAAATTCCAAGGCATATAGGTTGTTGAGTTTAGACTCTAATATCATTGTAGAATCAAGAAATGTTGAATTCATTGAAAATAAATTTTTTAATGATTCTACACTTGAATCAGAATCTGTTTATAGTTCACCATGTGACATAATTCCTAGTTCAATTTCGTGTAAAAGAAAAGAAATCGAAAAACATTTTGAACCTAGGAGAAGTCAACGTGAAAGGAAAGAAAAATCACTGGGCACTGATTTCATTTCATCTCAAGCCTTAACCTTTTTGGTAGAAGGAGATAGAAATATTGTTCTTAACAAAATACCTATTTTACTTAATATTGAAGAAGATCCTAAAACATTTATTGAAGCCATGTCATCTAGAGATGTTTCTTTTTGGAGAGAAGCAATAAACGATGAAATGGATTCAATAATGTCAAATCAAACTTGGGTTTTAGTTGATTTGCCTACAGGATCAAAACCAAGAAGTAGTAAATGGGTATTTAGAAGGAAATATAATACAGATGGGTCTATACAAACTTTTAAGGCTAGATTAGTAGCAAAAGGTTTTAAACAAAAAAAAGGTATAGACTATTTTGATACATATGCACCTGTAGCTAGATTAACATCCATTAGAGTGTTGATAGCTATTGCACCGTTATATCATTTGTATGTGCATCAAATGGATGTTAAAACTATTTTTTTAAATGGTGATCTTGATGAAGAAATATATATGGAACAACCTGAAGGTTTTGTATTACCTGGAAATGAAAATAAAGTTTGCAAGTTAGTCAAGTCACTTTATGGTTTGAAACAAGCACCAAAACAATGGCATGATAAATTTGATTCTGTTATTTTATCAGATGGTTTCAAACATAATAGTGCTGATAAATGCATATATTCTAAATTTACAAATAATTGTGTTGTGATTATTTGTTTATATGTTGATGACTTGCTAATCTTTGGAACAAATATGAAAGATATATCTGATACTAAGAATTATTTAGCTTCACAATTTAAAATGAAAGATCTTGGTGAAGTAGATACTATTTTAGGTATCAAAGTAAAAAAACATAGTGGGGGTTATTCATTGTGTCAATCTCATTATATTGAGAAAATGCTTATTAAATTCAATCATTTGAAATTTAAAGAAGCAAATACCCCCTATGATTCTAGTATCAAGATACTAGAAAATTCTGGCAGAGCTGTTGCACAGCTTGAATATGCAAGTGCAATAGGAAGTTTAATGTATGCCATGCACTGTACAAGGCCAGATATTGCTTTTGCTGTTTGCAAAATGTCAAGATACACAAGTAATCCTGGTATACAACATTGGAAATCAATTGGAAGGATACTTGGTTATCTCAAAAGAACCAAAGAGTTGGGTCTATTTTACTATGACTATCCAGCAGTGCTAGAAGGATTTTCTTATGCAAGTTGGATAACTAGTGCTAGTGACAATAAATCCACAACAGGTTGGATATTTACTATGGCCAGAGGAGCTATATCTTGGGCATCCAAGAAACAAACATGTATAACTCACTCAACAATGGAGTCTGAGTTTATAGCACTAGCAGCAGCAGGCAAAGAAGCTGAATGGTTGAGAAATCTATTATTAGATATAAATTTGTGGTCACAACCGATGCCATCTACTTCTTTGTATTGTGATAGTGAAGCTACTTTGTCTAGAGCATATAATAAAATTTATAATGGAAAATCTAGACATATTAGCTTGAGACATGAATATGTCAAACAATTAATAACAAATGGTGTTATTAATATTGTTTATGTTAGGTCAAATAAGAACCTAGCAGATCCTTTGACAAAAGGTTTATCGCGAGACCTGGTAAAGGATACATCTAGTGGAATGGGACTGAAACCCCTCTTTGAAAAAATCACCTGTGACGGTAACCCAACTTTATAATAGAATTATCACTTTTCTAAAGTTTAATGGGTAATAACAAGTTACTAATAAGTGATTAGTTAGGCACTGAAATTTATTTTAAGTGTCCATTCTAGGATGTTCAGTGCTGATAGCTACGTTTGAGGATGAGTGCAAACTCTTAATGAAGTTCGAATATTATAATTTAAGTGTCTTAAGTAGCTAAAGACATATGTTAAATTTCACCTATGTGAACATAAGAAATGGTGCCGTTTCTAACAAAAGTTTGGGTTTACTTTTATAAATGTTCATGAGACCAAGATCGAGCACAAGGCCATAATAGTGCTAAAATGATTTGAACATCTCATAGAAACTGAGATAACTCATATGTGATGTATTTCCGGTATTAACTTATAGAGACTTGGTTTAAATGATTTGCATACCTTTGTCTTGTAAATACTTTGAATTGCATTCACTAATTGAAGGTTTAAATCGAAAGATACCTTCTTGTAAGTATGAGATTATCAATAAAGATTTGGAGAAATATTACAATCTAATGGGGGATTGTTAGAGAGATTGTAATAATTTTAATATTCAATAGGTGTAATTATCAGATATGTCTGTTCTATGAATAGATACAAGTCTAAAAGATGCAAATCTACAGACTTGTCTAATTGATGTACAGATACAAGTATGAAAAGGTACAATTAACAGACTTGTCTGTTAATGAATAGACATAAAATGATTTGTCTATAAATAAGTACAGAATTATCCAAATCAAAAATATTAAGTTTTTACTTTCAGTTTCACAGAGTGTTATGAGAAATTCTACAAAATTGCTATTTGTAGTCTTTCAAGGATTTATTGTATCTTGGAGGTAATTTGCCTTTGAACCCTTTAGCAAACATTTGAGTGGGGGCAAATAACACCTTAAGGAAAGTAATTCCTTACGCCTCAAATCCATTTTTCGTTCCACCAAATTTATTCTACATCCTGGATCATATAATGAGTCCCCAATGATGAAGAGAGGAACTTGTGTTTCTTGGGAGCTTGATGAAACACAAAATTGGGCAAAATAAAGTGAGGCAAAAAAAAGAAAACCTAAACAAATTTTCATAGCTGCAATGCAACCAACTTGATTAAACTGTACATTCTGGCTAAACCTTGTTATATCTTTGTTATGATGGATGCAAAATTGAATGCTGAAGGGACTTGTTGAATGATATTGATCACAAAATGCTATATCTATTAATACAACTAATGGTTCAACATACAAGAACTGTGGCAACTAATGTTCAAAAACAACAGAGTATTTATCTATCACATGATTTTTATAGATTGGAGAAAAGCTACCAATATGATTTGATAGCAAATTTTCATAGCTGCAATGCAACCAACTTGATCAATCTGTACATTCTGGCTAAACCTTGTTATATCTTTGTTATGATGGATGCAAAATTGAATGCTGAAGGGACTTGTTGAATGATATTGATCACAAAATGCTATATCTATAAATACAACTAATGGTTCAACATACAAGAACTGTGGCAACTAATGTTCAAAAACAACAGAGTATTTATCTATCACATGATTTTTATAGATTGGAGAAAAGCTACCAATATGATTTGATAGCAAATTTTCATAGCTGCAATGCAACCAACTTGATCAATCTGTACATTCTGGCTAAACCTTGTTATATCTTTGTTATGATGGATGCAAAATTGAATGCTGAAGGGACTTGTTGAATGATATTGATCACAAAATGCTATATCTATAAATACAACTAATGGTTCAACATACAAGAACTGTGGCAACTAATGTTCAAAAACAACAGAGTATTTATCTATCACATGATTTTTATAGATTGGAGAAAAGCTACCAATATGATTTGATAGCAAATGGCATTCATTCATTCTGGTAATATCTCAAGTTCGAGTGACATGTTTAAAATTTATTACAAACAATAATATGTTATTCATCCTTGAACAAGGCACAATCATCAAACACATATTCATAATCAGTAGAGGATTTAAATTCATATAGTTGCTTCATGTTCAGATGCCATATAACATTTGACTCTCCATTCCATAACATATGAGCTAACATAGAATTCGCTCGCTCCGTTGGATGTCCACCATCAAAAAACACATACTCGTTAGGATCGGATCACTACACAACTCGTATGCAGTTACTCTTCCACAACCGGAACCCCTATATATGTGAGCCAGTGCCAAAACATGCAATGTATGATACTTTGAAGCCTAATCATGCGAAGTTATACACAGATAAATTAATCAAGTTAATGATAACAGTAAAGAGGTTACGTAAATCATCCTATACTCATTAGGACTGTACAGCTACAATTGTATTTATGTTGTGTAGTTAAACTCAATTTCCTTATATTGTAACTTGTAAAAATACCAAAGTTTATGATGAATAATATACAGTTGTTTTCCATTCACAAATATTGAATTGTATTATGGTATCAGAGCATTAGCTAAGAAAAAGCTAAAGATCCAAAAACCCTAAAAATCTTCTACCCTCCTCTTCGTTCTTTCTTTCTTTCTCCCCTTTCTTCAAATCTAAACACTACCAGCCGCCCTCGTGACTGGTCCAAGCATGCCCGAATCTTCTACTGCTACCTCTTCTCCTCAAGTTATTCTTATGGGAACAAATAATACCAATCAACATCAATCTCTAATTGCCATCAACTCCACTCAAATTCCTATCAAACTTACAAAAGGTGGGAACTATGCCGCCTAGAGGTCTCAATTTGAAAACCTTCTCTTCGGTTATGGTCTTATGGGATACCTAGACGGTACCAAACCATGCCCTCCTGCAACTATCGCAGCCTCCACATCTACCGAGCAACCATGCCCTCCTGCAACTATCGCAGCCTCCACATCCACCGAGCAACCATCCGCCAATCCTGATCATCAAATCTGGCAACGTCAGGACCGTCTACTTCTTCATGCCATCTAGGTGTCCTACATGGGTGCAGCGCAATCCATAGTAACTCAATCAACAACCTCTGCCCAAGCATGGAATAAACTTGAAGCCTCTTATGCTAACCTTTCCAACACTCGCAAGCTCGGCCTTCTTGATTCTCTCACCAATGTTACCTTGGTGGACAAATCTGTTGCTGATTATATCCAAGGTATTAAAAACATCCTTGACAATCTTGAATTGATTGGTCACCCAGTTGATGATGGAGCAACAGTGATACACACCTTAAATGGTTTGGGACCAGCCTACCTACCCCTCGCTTCCGCAATCTGAGCCCGAGACACACCAATTACCTCCAAAGAACTCTATGACAAACTCATTGATCATGAAGCCTTCCTTCAACGTGATGATGCAAAGAAAGGTATTCTGGTAGTTACTGCACAGTTCAATCAGAGATCATTCAACCGGAAAGGTCGTAACCAGCAAGGCAGCTCATCCAATCACGGCACCAACAACTTTCACAGCCAATAACAAAACCTTGGCTCCTCTCCAAGTGGCAGCCGTAATTACTACCCCAACCAAGGCAACCAATACAGGCCCGCAAATCAGCTGCAGTTCACCCCTCAAACTCAGTGGCGTCCCACCTCCCACAACAATAGTTCTCAGCCCATATGTCAGCTATGTGACAAAATTGGACACACAGCTCGGGTTTGTCGCTCCCGTCCATCTTCAGGATCCCAAACATGGCCACAAGCAAATCACATGACCACCGAGCAGCCCAACACTCGCACCAACTGGATTCTTGACTCAGGTGCCTCTCACCACATGACATTGGATCTCCAAAACCTGTCTATTCACTCAGACTACAGCGGCCCAGAGGACATCATGGTTGGAGACGGTAAAACAATCCCTATAACTCATACTGGTTGCACCACTTTAAATACCTCTGATAATTCATTCCCTCTCACACATGTCTTATGCTCACCTCACATATCTCACAATCTTTTATATGTATCTAAATTTTGCACTCAGAATAAGACATCAATTGAGTTCTTCCCTAACTATTTTCTTGTGAAGGATCTGACCACGGGGGCATCCTTGGTCCGCTGCAGGAATGAGGGCAACCTGTATGTCTGGCCAACGTCCAATCCATCTCTTCAACCTATGTCTTCCGCACATCTGTTTTCAGCATCTTCTCAGCCAAGTGCCTCCTTCCTGGCATGGCACTGTCGCCTTGGCCATCCGTCTCTACAAGTTCTCCAAAACCTCGTCTCCTCTCAAGGTCTTCCTATTTTCAAGTCAGAGTCTCGTTTTTCCCATTGTTCTGCGTGTCAATGTAATAAAAGTCACAAACTATCGTTTGGAGCTTCGACATTAAATTGCAATAAACCTTTAGAAATTTTGTTCACCGATGTCTGGGGCCCTGCTCACTTATCATCTTATGATAATTATCGTTACTATGTTGTTTTCGTGGATTATTTCTCTAAATACACATGGCTATATCCACTTAAACAAAAATCCTATGTCCCACATGTATTCAAACGGTTCAAAGCCCTTGTCGAAAAAAATTTCAATACAAAAATCAAAACTGTTTACTCTGATGGTAGTGGGGAGGCTCAATCCCATGGTCGTGACTTACAAAGTTTAGGAATTCAACACCTGAAATCACCACCACACACACCTGAACATGTTGGCACTGCTGAATGCAAACACCGACATGTGGTGGAAACAGCAATTACCATGCTCCACCATGTGTCCATGCCCTTAAAATTTTGGTCCCTTACCTTCCAAGCCGCGGTCTATCTAATAAATCGCATGCCTTCCAAAACACTTCAAAACAGCAGCCCATACTCTATAATCTTTCACAAAGACCCGTATGTCGATCGGATCTCTTAATGTATATATACACTTACCGTATTTTTCAAGATGACTTGTCATATCATTAAGTGCATTGAAGAAATCAAAATTCAAGTAGTTGAATCCTGACAACTGACTTTCCAACTCCCTAGAGTGACATTAGAAAGAGCATTATTATGTAGACTTGCTATTGTTTGAAGCTCTTCCACACAAGCTTTACCACTCAAGTTGTATTGTTGCTTTAGCTCTGGTTGACACCCCAAAGGTCCAACATTTTGAAATGCAAATTTTCTGCCTCCCACTTCATGTATTTCCTTCAAATAATAATAATTACCATCTAAAGATTAAATTATCTCAATTAAGAATTAAAAGAGAGAGAGAGACCAAACTTTTTAGGTAAGCAATTCGATATCGTGAGCATGATTTGATCTGTAACATCACAAAGTCACTCTATAAATTTACAGAATCGGGATTCCACACGAAAAAAACGGTAAGCAGATTCTCTGGATTTCTGAAAATATATATATCAAATCCATGATAATTTTCACTTGTAAATCCAAGCTTAACTGAATGGCTGAAAAGCAAACAGAAGGAGGAGAACTATAAAAGCCAACTACCAGCTTTCTTGTCTTTTCAAACATTATGCACTTTCTAGCTATATATAAGAGTATAAGGCACCAACACATTGTACAGTCTTTTTAACCTGGCCAAGATATTAACAACCACCAAGAAATGCAATGCTAATCCCATAAAATCTTCTATAAGACAATTCTTAATCGGTTCTATTGAACAAATCAATCAATGTGACTTTATTATGAAATATTTGTTCATACTGTGATGAAGCGAAAGCGAAAAATAAGTTGAATCCACAACTCAAAGTTGCTCCAAATAGACGATTTTTTATTAAGAGTAATCCTACACTACATTCAATACTATATGTGATGAAATAGTGTCATGAGATTGTAAGGCCCTGTGACATTTGGAATTTCACTACTCCACATTAGCTCTGCAATTTGCTTGCTAGCCATTTCTGAGGGATGATCAGCATCAAAGAACAAATATTCACTAGGCTTCTCACACACTTCATACTCTTTTATCTCTCTCTTCCCTCCACAGCTCAGTATTCCTCGGTACGTGCCACTGCCACAGCACGCCGTCACCTCCTTAAAACCTGTACAATCACAGTGACGAAGCCAGCATTTTTTTTATTCGAAAGAACGTAGTGAAAAAAACACAAAATCCAGAACTGAAACAGAGGAATTTGGCCGAAAGGGCGTACCATATGCTTCAGGATTGTTCATTCTTTCAATTAAAGAACCGTAGAAATCGTGATACGAATATCTGAATCCTTCCAGGGCTCTCTCTAGCTCCTGAAGAGATTCAGAAAGTGCTTTGTTGTGTAGTTTTGCTAGCTCTGTACCATCTTCCTGGCAGGAATTACCAGAAGTGCTTCCAGGGACAATAAGCACTTTCATGCTTGGTATGCAACCCAATGGCAGCAAATTTAAAAAACCAAATTTCCTGCCTCCTTCCTTATATATTTCCTGAAACATTAACATACATTTAAAAACTAAAAACAAATTTTATATTTATTTCATGTAACATATAATTAGATGCTAGATGTTACTTTGATTGTATTTGTCAGGTTGCCAATCACCATCCCTGCATATTCTATTTTGGAGTTGTGAGATTGAAGCACACTTGAATTTGTGGAGAAAAGGGTAAAATAGTCATTGCTTCCAATGCTAAATAAGTAGACGGCTTTTGATATCAATTTTTTGGCAGCTGCATCACCTAGTTTCTGCTTCAATTGCTGCTCCACAACCTTGAAATAACTCAGCTGAGTTTTCAGGTCTATCACCTGGAATTTAGCAGTAAAGAGAAATCATTATAATTAATTGTAATACACTCCGGTCCGGTATAGATATTGTAATGTACTAAGGTTAAACGCGTTTGTCTGAAGAACCCCTCTCGCGAGTGATGTGAAATCACAATTCACATACATACCAATCCTTGATGAGTTTCGACAAGGGTTCCAGCTCCGGCAGACGCAAAATTGACCCCAGAAGTAAATTGGTCAGTAGAGGATTGTAAAAATGTTGAAATTAACGGTAACTTTGCATACTCGGCTGCCCAAAAGACAAAAATTACAAGGGTTAACAGATTGAGTTGAAATATATAATTGATGGGTTGCTGATCATGAAATTAAACAACACATAATTAATATATATGCATCAATCAATCATACCGATAAAATCTGAAACTAAGCGTCCATCCGAAAATCTTCCAGTCGGATACTTGAAGAAGGATTCGCCGTATGGCCGGAAATTCGCCTGATAATCAGCAGTGGTATTGATGTAGTTATTGTTTCCAGCATCAAAATATGAATCCCCAAAGATGAATAATGCAACATGTACTTTTTTAGGAAACTTTTGGTGACCTTGAGGAATGATAATTGGGATGAGAAGACTTGAAAAAACAACCAAGAACCCCATGAAAAACCATAATCTTGTCATGTTAAAAACTTGTTGATCTTCTGTTAATGATAATCTTCTCCTTAATTTTAATCAAATTAGCTGCTATTTATAGCGATCATTGCTTGAAGAAAAAGAAATGTTAATGTCATATATGCTTGGACTAATGTAATTTTTAAATGTCAGTCAAATTAAGTGGCTTCAGTCTGGAAATATATTGATTCTATATTGAACTGGGTCGGAAAAAATTGTACAAATTAAATTAAAACACTAATAAAAAAGCTTTTAGTAAGCTTTCTAGATTTGATGATTAATAAAATAAAAATTTGCGTTTCTTGTAAGGTTGTGTTGAAGCTTGGACAACAAGAATATATATTAAATGCCAATCATTTCGTGTGGGATCTAATTGGCAACGGCATAAGATAAACAAACAACCAAGATTTCAATCAGGGTCCTATATGAGAAAATGTGCAGAATCTCACATCTGATTATCAAGAAAAAGAGGTGTGTTTGTTGATCAACAAATTTGAAATAGTTTTTTGAGATTATAAGGCCCAATAAAGTGAGAGTTGGTTGTCCCATTCCACATTTCCTGAGCCAATTGTCTGTTAGCCATTTCAGTGAGATGGAATGAGTCCCAAAACACAAATTGATTTGGGTTCTCACAGAGCTGAAATTCCTTCACTAGCCTCTTTCCTCCACAGCTAAAAACTCCTCTAAATTCTCCTGTTCCACAGCATGCTGTCTCTCCTTCCTTGAACCCTTCATCACACAGATTTATCAAAGTATTAACACATTATAATTTATAGTCATCAAGACTTTTAGGGAGGTTGAAATCAAGACAAATGTATATGGTTTGGTAGATTTGGAATTAAGACTAGTGTGTTAGGCTGCAACGTCCAACAAATATCTGGACAATCACCCGTCATGTCCGAACTATCATTAAGAGGCCTGGCTTTGTTGGACAGGCCGAATTAGTGACTTTTTGGGCATGCAAAGTGGAACTTTTCCCTCGGAAGTCCAGCTTTGTTGCCCACCCAACTTTATTTTACTAGACTCTAGCCTATCATTCATGAGTACGTTTCAGGTGCGTGATCCCGTGTATATTTTTCAAGCCGGATCACAATTTATTGTATGTGACAATCGGTTTAGGTTTAGTAATTATGAAACTGATTATCGCATGCCATAAATTATGATCCCGCATGAAAAATATATGTGGGATACTGGGATCTCACCCTAGATAATTTCTATATCAACCACAACCTTAAACCAATAATTGATTGCCTATGATTTGCATGTCAATAACCAAATAAATAAATAAATAATCATAATAATTTTGATTTGCAATTGCATGTGAGTGAGTACATACCATACTTGGATGGATGATTCATTCTTTCTCTGAGTCTTCTATTCATGTCAAAGATTGAATACTTGAACCCCTTTAATTGTTTGTTTAAATCAAAGAGAAGCTTGGAGAGAGCTTTGTTATGCAATTTCGCTAGTGATGAAACTTTTTTCAAGCATCTACCATTGTCTTCTGTTCTGATTATTCTCAAAGCAGGAAGACAACCCAATGTTGGCAAATTGGTAAATGCAAATTTTCTGCCCCCACTCTCATGAATTTCCTGCAAAATGAATGAACGACAAATATCCATTTTGATTTTTCATTAAATTAATTACTCTAGATCTGTGAAAAAGAATCAAAAGAAATTAAATTAAAATAACAATACTTACTTTGATTACTGTTGTTAGGTTGCCAATCACAATCCCAACATATTCAGAGTGAGATGAGGAGTTCAGTAGAGTGAAATTATTGGTCAAGAAAGGGCTTGTGTAATCATTGGCTCCAATGCTAAACAAATAGACTGCTCTTGATATTATCAACTTGGCTTCATCATTGCCTAATTTTTCTCTCAACCAACACTCTACCTTCTTATAGTAACTAAGCTGTGTTTTTAGACTAATTACCTGAAACAAGAAGGTAAAAAAAATCACCAAAAATGTTAGTATGATAATCAATAGTCAATAGTTACCTCTATAAATAGACTTGTGTGGATCGATCTAACGATATAAATTATAGAAAACACCAACAACTTAATAATTATTAATAGTAATCATATATAATCACGCAAACAAATAAATATCGCAAAACACAACTAACATTATAAATTTTTATCATTAAGGGTCTACACTCTTTGATATAATGGAACTTTTACTAATAAGGAATTCTAATGATAGAAATGGATCCTAACGTGTGATTATAGTGTTTACTCAACTTTCATGTTAAAATGTTGTTAATAACTATGAATCACTCTCTTTTTAATTCAGACTTCATGTATTCTTTTTCTCTCTCTGTCATACCGAAACCCTAAGAATACATGGGATTAAATACTAAACCTCGGCATAGACCAACATTATAGTTTCAAACTTCGTAATCCAACAGCTCAAAATAAGCTAGAGTTTTATATATGACTTTATTTTATTTTTTTTTGGAAAGATTATATATGACTTATTTGATAGATATAAATAGGTAAAAGTGAAAAAGGGAAGACAAAGCATGAAATGTATGTTTGTGGGTGATCAGTGATGAGATGACTTGATGTATGACAAATCAAGAATGCAATTGATGAGAAATGGGAGGTAGTGGGTCCAAATGGTAGGTGCATCCAGCCAGCCTAAAAAATAAAGTGAAATTGTCTCAACCTAGGCTTACATTGTCCACAAGATTTGGGTCAACACCATATCAATATGCCAGACTTATTTTTCTATCATTTAAATCCTGGAAAGTCTTTGCATTGCACCGTCCTCTTTTGTTTACCTTTTCTCTTCCTCTTCTATTCTAATTTCCCCTTACTAATTTTTTTTTGGATCTCACATATCGATCCCATCTGGTATAAATAAACGATGTGAGACTTTGTGTTACTCGAACTAACTCAACATGCATCTTCGTAATATGTGTATAAACAAGAATCATGTAGGGGATTCTGTACCCTTTTTTTTTTGTACGGAATTCTAATAGACACCGATATTAATTGAAATAGGTATCTATTAGAATTTTGCATGAAAAAACATAACAAATTCCTATACTTTATAAATTTTATTTATATATAAGCAAATAAAATTACAGAAGTTGTAATGATACTTTTCCAAGCTATAAACATGATATTCACTTACATCTCCTTGAAAAGTCTCAACGAGAGCTCCTGCCCCAGCTGATGCAAAATTTACTCCATTGTAGTATCTTTGAGCTCCAGGTTGTAGAAATGGTGGGATCAATGGCAACTTTGCATATTCAGCTACAATGAGAGACCATGAATGATAATTAAATATTTACAACGAGACAAGAAGATAACACACAAAAGAGAGAACATAATAATAACATTATTATATATTATTAAGCAGACAAGAATATTTGTTCGGTTAACCAAAAATGGATTTGTAACACCAATTAATTAGCAAAACAAATAATTATCTCTAGCTATCTCACCAATAAAGTCAGATATCAACCGGCCATCGGAGAATCTTCCGGTGGGGAACCTGAAAAAGGTCTGTCCATAAGGCCAAAAATTTGCTTGGTCAAGAGTTGTGGTGTTGATGTAATTGTTGTTGCCTGCATCTAGAAATGAGTCTCCAAAGATGAACAAGGAAGCTGCTTCCTCCTTTTCGGATCTTTTAGCTCCAAAAGTCGTCGAAAAGATGACTAAATAATAAAGGAAGAAAATGAAGATCAGAGAGTTTCTTGTCCTTGCCATTAATGCTAGCTGCTTCTTCTTCTTATCACCATATATATTTCATTAAGTAAACAATGTGTGCAAATATATAACTTATAAGAACCCCATAAATTATTTCTATATATTTTACTTAGAATGAATAATTACTATATATTTTACTTAGAATGAATAATTAAACCAAGTTTATATATATATATATATTATATGGTCAGTTTTGGCAATTTTCACTGTATATATATATATATATTACAAGAAGAGAAGACAATAATTTTTATATGAAATTAAAAGATCAAAGTCAATAGTTATTAAAAAAAAATTATATATATTCATCTTCTTGATTCAAACAAGATATGTAAAATCTATAGCAGCAGGAAGTTGTAGACTCTGAAAAGTGAAGACAGTTTCTGCTGTTTCAATTAACATAGAAAAATAATAATAATAATAATAATGTTTATATATATTAATTAATTTATATACAACATTAAATACTGTTTGATTGAAATCCTGTTATGAGTTATGACTCACTTTTTTTTTTTTTTTTTTTTACTTTTTATGTGATGGCATGGACCACATGAACTGTTGACTTACAATTAAAAAAGAAGGAAAAAAAAAATGAATATCCAATAAAAAACTAAGTTCTCACATGACCAAAATCCAATATTACATTAATCTTATTGTTTAATTTCATTTTATTAAGAACTGGACTTGCAAGTTTCAAGTGTAAACTTAGAGAAGTTGTCATATTCTGTGTGAACTCGATCAGATCCCCTCATTTGATTAATGGAGAAGATATGTAATCTACTCAACTACAAGAGCCGGCCTGTGCTTAATCAATAAAATAAAATAAAAAAAAGGCGATAATGCGGCCGCAAACACATCTTTGATTGATTAAATTAGGCCAAAAAAGTAATTAAGCAAATTAATGTGAGGATTTGTGCGTATGTAATGTTTTGGGCGGCAATAAGTGTTTATTAGAGTCAAGAATGAGTAGGGTTTTGTTATGTGTCACATTCAGTTAGGTAAAGAATCAATAGACCATAAAACTTTGAATAATGATATCACTTAGACGGAAGATCTAAAGATTCCTGAAACGTTTAAATCCGATCTTGGTTGAGTGCCCAGCAGCTTCCACATTAATGGTCAGGGGTTCAGACTCTTTAGTGCATTATTAACCAGCACGTGTAGGTACGGTACGTAGATATAACCAGAGTGTTGTTTTGATTCATTTTTTTGGATGGATTAAAGTGAAAAAAATAATCTGGTGGGGCAAATGAAAGGAAATTGGGATTGTATTCAAATCTTGGAGTTGAATAAATCCATTGAAAATGACAAATGAACCAGAGAAAGCATCATGGTGGTGAAAGGCACAACACATGAATGCTCATGAGACAAGTTTAGGCATGTTATTATTTTTCACGACAGATAAATAATTAAAGAAAAACATTCTATACCACTGTAAATCTGTAATGACCCAATCATAAATCAAAATCTCACATAAATTTTTGCAATGAATAACTTTTTATTTTTTGAATTGCAATTCCAAAAAACCGTAGTTCTATATTATAAAAAATTTAAAAAAAAAAAAAAAAAAAAAAAAAAAACGTATTAGTAAAGATATTTATTAGAGAGAGATCTGTGAGAACCTTGATAAAATCCAATGCATTTCAACGATTCAAAATTTTCTGAACACTGAAACTATAGATATATATACATAAACAAACATGTCTTTCAGTTTCAGATTCCGATCTCTATTCGGTTGGTAAAATCCAGGACTATCGGATAAAAAAAAATACACGACTACTACTAGACTTGGAATATTTTCCTATGATGAAGAAGAAAAAAAAAAAAAACAAACATCTTCATATGTAGATAGCTATGTCACAATTGTTGAAGGTGGAATTGGAATGATCAACAGAAGTAGATGCCTGGAAAAAAAAGAAAAAAAAAAATAAACAGCTTAGAATTATAAGAGAGAAGTTTTGTTGAAATCTGTGGAAAAATAGTAGTGAAAATGAAACTTACATTATAATTTTGAGATATTGATGTAATGGTGTGAACTTCATTCATGAATGTAAGCTCTCTATAATCAACATTTATGTCACACTTGAGGAAGACCTTGATTTTAATCATGGTTATAATTCGAAACAATTGCAGGCGCAAAGGTACGTCACCTGATAATTGCATTCGAACAATGTTATTGTTATTCCTGTAATCATCATCAGTGTCTTTTGACAGATCCCCGGAAACTATCCGGCTAACATTCAGGGAATGGATCAGAACCCGTGTTGCCACGTTTACGTTGTTACTTTCAGCCGGTTGATTGAATCCGGGCACCCGGATGACACCTACAGGAATTCCCTCCAAGCAAAGATGGAGCCTGGAAGGGCTATATTTGATGCCAATTAGCTTATTAGGATTTTGAGCATTCAGGATCAAAGAAACAACAGAAGAAACTAACAGAGTTGAATTATAATTGGAAGAACAATTGCCGATCATGATGACATCAAATGATTCCACTCTTAAAGTTTCAACAGAGAATTTAGGCTTTTGAGGCTTATTCACAACAATAAAGATAGAAATCAATGTGACACCTCCCAATGTGATGATCATAATAAACACAAGGAAAATGAACAGGAAAAAGCTGCAGTTCTTGAAAGAATCTGAACTTACTTTTGGAAAAATATCCATGGGGAGGAGGGTGTGTTACATGTTGGAGTTTGTTTAATTACACACAACATATTAATTGGAATTGTTTAGGTAATTAATTGAAATTCTTCTAAGGGAAAGAAAGAATTAGATGTTTTGCTTTTGACTGTAGATTTCTCTTATTCCTTCCTTAAACTATACGGCATACATTAATGAACTTTTATGCAAAAAGGAGAATAACTTCTTCATATAGATTTTTGAGAATTCAAGTTTGGTTCTCCGAGATAATTAATATAAAAGGAGCTCGGAGGTTATATAGAGTTTCAGGTTTTCTCTAATCTTATCAGCTTTTATTGACCTCCCCATTATGGTGTAAACCTGGAATGAAACTAAATAGTTACGACTGAATATTTTACAAAAGAACTCTAACATTCAAACATTTATTAGAAATCCTTCGAAAACTGTTTCATTAGTCGGTAAACCAAAAAATTATCAAGTCTGTCTGTATTTTAACCGAACAAAGAAAATTTCTTTGATTAGCAGGCGATTAAGGGGCATGGAAAATGAACATAAACTCACTTATTTGTGGTGAAGAAAAGAACAAAATTGGGAGGCATTAGGGTCCCCACAAGGCCACAAGTGGGGTTTGGTGGTGGTGAAAGCTTGAGCAGAAATGCATGTGAAAACAAGCATGGTTGATCTGGCTCTGGCCCTGGCTCTGGATGAAAATCTCAAGTCCTTGGTCCTACTCTTGGCAATTACATTGTGGCCAACCATCAGGGTGCTAGCTTAGCTAGTGGAAGGACAAGCTTGGGGCACGCGTAACTACTAGGTCAGCTATTCGAATCCTACCCAGGCGAAGGCGAAGGCGAGTTCTGATTTACTCGCTTGCATATTTGTGTGGCCGAGGGTGTGGACCGGGGTTTCCTATCTATCCTACTCCACGATCCAACATACAAGCCACGACGAGTCACGCAGTTGGGGAGGACAGGCTAATGGGTGCCTAGACGAAGTCCGGGATCCTCGATACCAAAATATATATATATATATATATATTACAACAGTAATGCTACACATCCCACCTAAAATCCCACCTTTTTCATCCCACTACATGTGGCATGTGAAGTGTCAAATTGTGAGTGGATACATAGGATAGGTGTCATTAATGTGTATCCACTCACAATTTGACACCTCACATGTCACATGTTGTGGGATGAAAAAAATGGGATTTTAGGTGGGATGTTTAGCATTATTGATATTACAAAAGAACTCTTAACATTCAAACATTTATTAGAAATCCTTCGAAAACTCTTTCATTAGTCAGTAAACCAAAAACTAATCAAGTCGGTCTGTATTTTAACCGAACAAAGAAATTTCTTTGATTAGTAGATGATTAAGGGGCATGGAACAAAATGTAAATGTAAATGTAATTTGGCAGCAGATATTTCATATTTGTGGTGAAGAAAGGAACAAAATTGGTAGGTATTAGGGTCCCCACAAGTGGGGTTTGTTGGTGGTGAAGGTTTGGTGGTGGTGAAAGCTTGAGCAGAAATGCATGTGAAAACAAGCATGGTTGGTCTGGCTCTGGCTGTGCACGGGCTATAGGTGTAAGTAGTAGCCTGAATGAAACTGTGCAATTTGCAAACACTGCTCTGTTTTCTAGCCAATACATAATAGTATTTACTCTGCTGTAAAGGCCAGGCAGGCACACACAAGCAATCAGGCAGCTATGGCTCATCTTCCTAGATGGTGTCTACTCCATCAATTTATATTGGGACCCTGGTCCCTCAATAATTTCATGTGCAGTTTTAGATTTCTTTTACAAAATACAGTGTTTTTGAAAGAGATTTATCATTTTCTTTTCTTTCTTTTTTTTTTCTTATTTGGGAGAAGGGATTCGAACTTGAGTCCTTAAAATTTCGATATCGGAATTTTAATCTAAACACATTTTGATTGTAAACAAGATATTAAAAGAAAAACAAACCCTAACCATCAATTAACAATTATCAATAATATGACTTGTTAAAAGAAGATTTTGCTCGAGAACATTAGAGGAGACAAGACAAGCCCGCACCCACGACCTCGTGGCCTCGTGGGTATGGGCTGGTCTGGCACGATTGTGGTGTCACATGTGCTCAGCCTCAGGTTAATAATTTTTGAATGCTTGACTCATTCTTCTAGGCTCCTACTTATTTTAGTGAGCATCATATGTCTTCATGTGCACTAGCTTTTAAAATAAAATAAAAAACTATATTTTTAATTATAATCATAAGAAAAATACAAGAAGTCTCCTTTCAAGTTCAACTCCATCCATTCTAAATGCAAAATGCCAAGAGCAAAAAGCCAAAAGCTAAAAGCACTTTTATTTTCAAAGTACATTATTTTTAGAAGAAGAAGACAAACACAACTTGTGATTCATGAAAAATAGGATTTGATTGTCTATAAAGTAACATTGAAAAGCAATCAATTACATCTAAACCACTCTCATTCATTATAATACTTATATGCAGACAAGGATTCAATTTCAACTCTTATGTTCATTACATTCTAATCTATCTATCTATCTATCTATCTATCAAGTAATGGTTTAATGGTTTCCAACCAAGAAATGTAAAGAAGAAAATCAAGGAAAGCTTGTGAGAAAATTTGGATGAAAGAAAAACATAATATGAATATATATATATATATCACTGTAAGAAAAACTGGCCAATCCAAAAACTAGAGGCCTCTGGTGAATAAAAGAAGACTTAAAGATAAAAAATTAAAAACAAAGAGCAAAGTTGATGACATTCATCTGGTTTTCAGAATTTTTCCATCACAACACACAAAATCATCCATAAGAAGGTCATTAAATTCATTCAAAATCCCAAGTTCAAATATGTTTGATAAGAGGTCAAAAGGCACCTAAATACCTATATACTCCACAATTTATACTAAAGGCTTCTTCTGAGAACACTCCACACACGGAGACTTGGCATTGTTTGTTCATCAGTTTGTACTGCATCTCCCCACCACAGATGACAACCATTCTGGAAAGCTGAAAAAAAAAAAACGCGAAAACAAGATACATGATGAGCAAGGAAGGATTCGTTTTGAAATGGAGGAAAAAGGAAATGAAAGAGAGATGAAGCTTACTAACATGTAGCCTTTATTTACAAAGCAAGGGAGAGTTTTTTGTTCAGTAAACTCCCCCGGCAATGGAGGGGAAGTCTTCAAAACTCCAAAGGTTCCCACCATCCTGAGTATTGTCGGCAGCGAGAAAGGCATCAAATGAAGTTTCCCAGCCCCCCTCAAAATAAGGCATCTGAGGGTCGAAAGCTAAGAGCTCATCGGATAGTGACTTTGCAGTATTATCTTCAACAGGCACAGCATTCTCGGAGTTAGACTTCAGCTTCTTTGTTGGGTTACCAGCCTCCACAAACAGTGATTCATCAACTTCTGGAGTAGCTGCCAAAACAGACGAAATATCAGGAGTTTTTGGTCCCTGCTCTCCCCAGCCGAAATCAGAACAATCAAAGGAGTTACTTCCTTGGTCAGAACTGAAGTACATAGGAGGGGAGTTATCAGTTGTCGGTGCAAAGGATTTGAAACCAACGTCTCCATTGGCTGGAAAAGAGTCAATATATCCATACTGATTCAGTGATGGTTTCTCCTCCACAAGAGCCACAGAGTTGTAGAAGTCCTGATCAGGATTGCTCAAGTAACTGAAGTTCTGGTTCAAGTTTGGCTGAACCAGGCTCGGGTTTGCCTTAGGAAGTGAGACCTGCGAGTTGGCCTTAGACGAGAGCTTCGGTGAAGCATGAGGAGTTTCATCTGGGAAGTTCACCTTAGCTTTCTTTCCACGGATCCTCCGTGCCTCAGCATCATATGCTCTAGCAGCTTCTTCTGCAGTGTTGAATGTTCCTAGCCAGACGCGCACCCCTTTCCTGGGATCACGGATCTCGGCGGCCCATTTTCCCCATGGACGCTGACGGATTCCTCGATACTGGTTCTTCCTCTTTCTTTCAGCTGATTTTTTGGCTGGCGCATTGAGTTCCACCGATTTTACAGCTGAAGATCCATCAATAAATCAACAATAAGGAAACCTCTTACACAAGAAAAATCAATAAAAATCACAAAAAAGCAACACAGATCAGGAAAAATCCTCTCATTGATGGTAAAACAGTCAACCATACACTATCCAACCAATTAGTTGTATTTCATGTGATCAACATTTACGCACACAAAGACACAAGTTAGGATGTTTCAATTTTAGAAAAACAAACAAGACTAATGGAATTTAAAGAACAAGCAAAAATTTGAAACCGTTTTATTTCAGCTTTTGTCTCCACCGGATATCAACTTTAATCGAAAACATGTGGTTATGCAATTGGAATTAGAACATATGTGATCTGATGGGAAATCTTACTAGTCAATTGAAACTCCATTATCAATCATTTTTATCAAACATGATATAATCCCACAACGAACTTTTTATGCAAAGAAATAAGCCTATATTAACTGAAATGATAGAATACCGTCGATCTAAACTTAAAATATAGCTAACTCGGTTGCTCATCGAACAAAATTATCTTCGATATATTGCAATTTCACAGCTATTATAGAATCTAACAGTTGGTTATCAATCAATAAGCAAAAACTTATATGGTAATACTAATTCAACACATCAAAACTCCATCTTCAATAGATCTACTTCACAACACGAAGAATAGATGCACAAAAGAGATAATCAATCAAATTACATGCCAGATTGCATAACAAAGCTCAATTTTGTGAGTAAGTTGGAGGAAATTTCAAATCAATTGAAATTCAAAGCCAAATGAAAATAAAACAAATTATAATCAACATTAAGAAAACAAATAAATTCTGTTAAATCTAAAAGGTAGACACAAAATTAAAATTTAAAAAAAAAAAAAAAAAATGGAAGAACAGAATATAAATAAGAATCTGAAAAAATTAAAAATCAAAACTTTATATATGAAGTCTAGATTTTGACTGATCTAAGTAGAACTAACCAAGGATCTAAACAAATCTATCCACCCCAGCTATCACCTCTAAAAGATTATTATCAAAATTATAAATTCAACCCACAAAAATATGAACAAAAAAGATTAAAAAAAAAAAATCACATTGATCCTCGCATGATAAGAAATGACAAACCTTTCACTTCAACCCCACAAGATTTTTTTTTTTTTTTCAAAACAGCCCAAAAAGAGTAATAAAAAAAATCAAAACTTTAAATGAAATTGAATTACTGAAAAAATAAAATTTTTAAGAGAAAATCCAAACAAATCCAACAATTAATTTTCTTCAAAAATAAAAAAAAAACTGCAGACAAACCCATCTCAGCAATCACAGTCGCAAACTAAACCACATATGTATACAAACAAATAATAAATAATTAAATAAATATAATGAAAAGGGGGTCTTCAAAAATGGTTACCAGGAGACCTGCTACGACGAGGAGGGGGGGGATTCACGGCGGCAGGAGAGGAGGAGAAAGAGAAGGATTTGATGTCAGACAACAAGTCGACGTCGATGTCGATGTCTTCTTCAACATCAGACGACTCCTCTTCTTCGTCGTCCTTGAAACCCTGGAAATCTGCCTCGAAGTCATCGTCCACCACAAAAGTAGCTTTTGACAGCTTTTTGCTGCCCGATCTCTTGTACAGCTCCGGCCAAAGGTACTCCGCCGTCAGCCGCCTTGGCCTCCCGTTCGCCGCCGCCGCCGCCGCCGCAGAAGCCGCATCCGGCGAAGTAAAACCTGAGATGATGGCACCTCCACACATGGTTTTTGCTTAGCTTGAGCTCAGTTTTTCAGGGGCAAAAGTGAAAAGATTTTTGAGGAAAGCTGATGAAATGTAAATTTTTAATTTTCTTTTTTCTAGAGAGAGTTTTTTTTTTTTTTGGTTTTTGACTTCGTTTTCAGTAAATGAGTTTGTGTAGGTTTGGGGGAAGGGTGCGGAGTCTTTATATGTGGGGAAGAGTAAAAGAGTAAAGTGTAATTACTCTTTTGACCTTGTGTGGAGGTGGGAAATACATTATGTGTTCAAGGACAAAAGTGAAATGATATCTAGAAAAATATGGTAATAAATCAGAATTTTAGAGTCAGGAAAAAAAATAAAAATACATTCATCCAACTATTTTCATCCAATCCAATAAGATAAGTTTGGTCTGATGGTATGTCTCTCACACTTATATTATAAGGTTGTGAGTTTGAGTACTCCTCTTTTCAATAAAATCCCGAATTTATGTAAAACTTAAAAATAATAAAAAATTAAAAATTAAATAAATAAATAAATACCTTTTTTCATTCAATCCGACGGTTGAAATCTATTATTAATTCTTTTAATCTTTTCCACCCTTGGATTGGGAGGAAGTTGATGTAATTTAACTACCCTGACCCATTTATATAAAATAATTTGTGAGAATTTGGGTTTATTAATTAGTGCCACAATGGTTATTAGTATTTGCTTCTAAGTTAAAATGTTTAAGTGTTGTTAATAAAAGTAATTCTCAATATATATTGTCTATTTGACCATTCCAAACAAATACTAAATTTTGTTAATTTTTTTCATATCCACCGTTGATCAAGTGATTATGCACTTTTGTTTTCGTATCTACACGTGATGCACGTTTGAGTCTCACCTTATTAATGTCAAATAAATAATAAAGTAATACTATACAACTCAAATAATTAATCCAAAATTCAATCCAAATGATGTGTCGCTGTCATTACCACACAAATCATGAGATGATATAATTAATGAAAAACCACTTACTATATAATTTGAATTGAATTTTGGGTTATTTATTTAGGTTATATAGTATTATTCCAAATAATAAACAAGTGCGGTAAATATCAAGGGAGGAGTAGTTATATGACCAAACTACTAATATTTTTTCTTGGTAGATTCCGATAAAATCATGACCTAACCTAAGCTATAAGAGTAGATATTATGAATGAATTACTGATATTTTACATTGGCACATTCCGACAAAATCTTGACCCGACTATCATTGTTGGTTTTTAAAATAATAGATAAATACATTCATAATTTGATTGGATGATGGTTCTTGTGTATGTTAAGTGATGATGAAAATTGCATTAGGATGGGCAAATGAGAAAAAATGTTGAGAAAAAAATGGTGAAAATGAGAATCATTGGTGGGTTATTTGACAATTAATGGGGTTGAATGAGGGCAAAAATTGCAAATAGGAGAAAATTGGGTTGGTGAAATAATTGGCTAGTGTGTTTTGTGGTCTTTTAACTTACAATTTTTATTTTTATTTGTTTGGTGAGTATTCATTTATTTGTTCTTTCCATGGACTACACCGGAGTATTTCATAATTATTGGTCTAGCATTTTTAACTATATATATATAATTTTTCTATTGTCAATTCGTCATGATATAAAATATATTAGGACAAAGAATGTAGATCATTAGATTTACATATTTTGACTCAAAGTGTATGTACTTGTCAAAACTTTTCCATAATCTGTGGTCCACATTCTTCGTTTTGGGATGAATTCACAGTGGAAAGACTATATATATATATATATATATATAATCAAAAGAAAATAAGTAAAAGACAAAAATTTAAGGAAGTGAGTAATTGAAGTAATTAATTGTTACTTTCTACTTCACAAGCAATTATTTCAAACAATTAATTTTTCCATTCAAGCTAGTCTATTATTCATCAATTTATCATTTATCTATCATTGTAAATAATTGAAGCTTGAATATTATATCAAAAACAATGAGATCGTTTTATTTTTTATTTTTTATGATCAAATAAAATCATTCTTAAATTCTTCTTTTATTCTCTATTGTTTGTTGATAGGCCACATGCATATATTATAAAAGATAAAATAATAATAATAATAATAATAAATAAAAAATCATTGTATAAATTTTTTTATGTGCTCCTTATTTTGTGGCTGCAAAATATGAAATTTATCGATAAATAGTAATTATATTTTATAAAAAGATTTATAGAAACATGATATGTACTTTATATCAATAAATTAAGCTTAAATAAGTATGTACATAGATTAATAGAAATTTTAAATGGAATCTCTTGGTAATGTTCATTTTGTCGAATTTAACCTTTTTTTTTTTTTTTTTTTTTTTTTTTTTTTTTTTTTTTTTTGAGGAAAACACAGCTTACAAACAGCCGCAACAAAGGAATTAACACAGGGAGGAAACTCCTCCAGCCAAAACATGTCCTCAACGCAGGAGAGACTGTTTTTAGCTAACACAAGGGCTACCTGATTAGCCTTTCGAGGAACAAAATTAAACGAAACACAGCGAATCTGCTGCCACAAAGTAAAAATATCATCCAAAATAATACCCACATCAGAAGCAAAAGAGATTCTACTATTAATCCACCCTATCACAACCTAAATTTAACCATCTTGAGTCTTCTACAAATGTACCAGTACTCCACCAGGTGGTTTAATGCCTCATTCGGTAATTTTGTTACTTATAAGTTGATCAAACTTGTGTTTCACAACCTAATCGAAGACCGATCAAACCCAAGTTAATATGACTTTGATCATTTCGGTTTGAAACAAAATCCTCCAAAACAAAGTGAAATTTTAATAATATATCGATGCATCAAAGCACATAGGGGCAGAACCCTATAGAGGCAGGGGGCCATGGACCCCACCTGGCCCATTGAAAAAATTAATTTAATAGTTAAATAATATTAAAAAAAATGTAAATTTATAATTATATACCATTAAATTTAAATATTTATAATTTGATCCCCCAACTTTACCCTTCAAGTTCCGCTCCTGAATGCATGGTAAAATTTTGCTATATAAATAGGATGTTTGTTAGGTACAAACCTCTAAACTAATTTACGTTCACTGATTATTACATGTGATAAACAATGAACTCATATAAAAATAAATAAAAATTCTCACATGCTAATCTTCGGATAAAATATTATGTACAAACCATAAGAGTAACATTACATAGTGGATCAGTAGGTTATGTATTGTTAAGGAGTGAAATTATATTTTATGGGAGAGCGTGCAAGTCACTTTGTAACGTTACATGCCCACTATGTAATATTAACGTTTTTTCTATAGTTTGGACCTAATCTTATTTCCGAAGGGTTGAAATTGCATATGAGAAGCCTTATACATATGTTGTTGACCAAGTGTAAACATCTCGTACATTTTTTCGTACAAAATTAATTGCATAGCGTTATATAACAAGTTCTATAACGTTATGTAATTAAAGAGCGACTTGCATGAACTCCGAGTGCACACTGATGTAACTACATCAGTACCAATACATGTGGACCACTGATTATGGAAAAGCTTTGATAAGTGTGTAAATCTAATGGTCCACATCCAACGCACTGATGAAGTTATATCAGAGCACGTACTGACTTGAACATTTATATATATATATATGACAAAATGAGTAGTTTCAACTGATTTGACTGCACAAAAAAAAATCATATGTTGAATCACCTAACTTCTCAAGAATTCACAAATTTAATTAATTAGTCCATCCTCCATTGCTTAATTACTCATTTGAAACAGGCAACCACCACCTCCTCCATCTTTTCCAACTTCTTTATATCAACTTTCAACACAAAATTAAATATTATTACATTGTTTCACTTTTCTTACCAAACACTTTTTATTGCAATATTCTTGCTGCTTGCCAGCTACTTTTTCCCCTATCAGTTATTCAACAATTAGAACCTGTGACCAGTGTTAGAAAAACAAAAGTAATAATTATTTAATTGATTAATTAAAACCCAAATAACATTGGAAGATTGAGATAAAAATAAATATTGGAATTAGACGTGTTAAATTTGATTCACATAGTCAACATGGGCGTAGCTCAGTCGGTAAATGGACGAGCTTGGGCTTGGGCAAATGACTCCCAGATAAGCGGCTCGAATCTTACCAATGACAAAAACTTTCAAAAAAATACCTGGTTCCGAAATAATAGATATTGTCAAAAAAATAAAATAAAAATTGATTCACACAACATTATAAAAATAACTAAACTTAGTATATTTGATAGTGGTACGTAATTTGATAGTGGTACGTTAATATATTCGGAGTTTATTTCGATTTATCAAATTTGATAAGTTATTAATTTTGTTAGAACCTCAATCGGCATGTAAGAAATATTTATCAATAAAAAAAAATTTAAAAAAAAAAAATAAAAGTGGTGCTTTTTACAACCATCTAATGAACTAATAAACCCCATTTTTTTTAATTCAAAAAATTATTTAATTCATTTCCAAAACTACCCTTTTTAAAATAAATAAAAAAAGCACAAAACTCCCCTTTTTATTTCTCTGTTGTTTTTTATTTTTAAGTTATTTACTTTTTTTTTTCTATATTTCTTTTACTCATTGCCTTTTCTTATGTTTTTTTTCCTTCATTTCGTATTATCATATTGGGGAAGATAATTTATTTATTTATTTATTTTTTATCTTCCCTAATATGATAAAACAAAATGAAGGAAAAAAAAAAAGGACAATAAATGGGTGCCCGAGGTGAGTAAAAGAAATGCTGAAAAAAAAAAAAATACAAAAGTACATAACTTAAAATAAAGTACAGATAAATAAAAAAGGTAGTTTTGTTTTCAAAAAAGAAGGGCAGTTTTGGAAAGAATCAAATAAATTTTTGAATTTAAAAAAAATGAGGTTTTATTAGTTCATTAGAGGGTTGCCAATAGCACCACTCAAAAAAGAAATAGTTACACTTAGAGCTATCGAAATAAGCCTTTCAGGATAATTTTTATCGTAACAAATCTGACTCTATAACGTTATATAATTACACATTCATTTTATTTAGGTTTGTAATGTTATAGAGCTACAAAATAAAGATCTTGAAAAAAAAAAAAAAAAAAAAAAAATCAGCACCGTTTTGATTAGAAAACAAAATTCCCTTCCTGTTAAGAATTTTTTGAAGCATGCATGCATGTTTGAATGTTTATTATGTTCTTCTTTCAATTGTCTTTTTTTTTTTTTCAACAACAAACAATTAATCACGTTTAGAATGGAAAATTAATTAATTATTTATTTTTAATTTGTTTTGACTTGATGCCATTACACATCTTCATCAAAAGATTTCAAACATCATCAAGATTCATGTATGTCTTCTCTCCTTCAACACGTTTGACTACAGAGAAGAAAAATAATATTTGTGGGTCGACTACTTAACTTTTAGTCTCTCGCAAAGATTCAAAACCTATATCTACTAATAAGATTTGTGGGTCATTTGTGTTTACCATTTTTTCTTCCTTTCTTTCTCACTCTCTAATTATGAAATTTTATCAATTAATAATTATATGTGAAAAAAAATATAAAATAAGATATGCACGATCACATATGGTGTGAAGTTTATAGCTTTACGTATTCATCTAGCTCACTAACAATATTAAGTCGTATAACTTAAATATTCGATCTAAATATGAGAGATATACACGTCACGTAATGTGATGTTAATTGTTTGAAGTAAAAACCAATAGAAGGATATATATATATATATATATATATAAATTTCAATGACGACTTTTTACGATGTACATTTTAAACACCTTTGATGAAATTAAATGGAATATATACATATATATATACAGTCCCGATCTAGTTAATGCATCTTGATATAATAACTTTATTAAGATATTGAATGTGAGCCACCAGTTTTGACAAATGCATACACACTTGAGTCAAAGTATGTAAAACGAGTGGTTTACATTCAATATCCTCACGAAGTTATATCAAGATGCACTGACTTGAATTTTTTTCTATATATATATATATATATTGTTAAGGTGTGGCTGTGGGTATTTGTTAGGGTGCGTTTAGTATGCGGACGGGACGGGACGGGACAGGACAAGACAAGACAAAATGGGATAGGACGTATTGTTTTGTATTATGTTTGGAATGTTTGGGACAGAACAGTGGACTGTACTGTTATGCGTTTTGTATGGCTAGGACATGATGGGACAAGAGGTTCAAATGATCAAAGTGCCCCTATTGTCTTGTCTAATATTTGTTACAAAAATAATAATATTGTGATTCACAAATATTCTTAATTAATAATTTTACATGATTATTTTTTATAATTTCTTCATCTTTGATTAACATGGATGGTTGGGATCAAGTTCTCTTTGCAATTTTTTTTTTTTTATAAATTTAAACTTTTTTTCTAAATGGATCTCTAACCGTCCATCATTGATGGACGGTGGAGATTAATAATTGAATTTTAAAAAAATCAAAAAAGAAAACAAGGAAAAAAAATTTCAGATATTAAAATTTCAGATATTCAAAAATTTTAAAACAATGTAATTTAAAAATTTGAAAAAAATATATATTTTATTTAAAAAAAAAAAATTATCTCCACTATTCATGACTATGAAGATTAAATAGAATTTAACCCAAAAAAAAAAAAAATAATAATTTGAAGTGAAGATCCAATCTGGAGTTGGTCTCCACCAACATCTCCAATTCTCCATCCTATGTTCACACCACCAGGTTTCACGAAGGAAAAAAAAAAAAAAAAAAAAAAAAAAAAACCAATCAACTCAATTATTTCAATAAATATTACAGATCAATTAATAATTTTTTTTATATATAAATTATCAATCAAATCAAATCTCCAAGATTACGATCAAAATTATCGATCAAAATGGAAATCAAATCAAATTATCATCTCTACCATCTTCACTT
Source organism: Acer saccharum (assembly GCA_030490815.1). Lineage (NCBI taxonomy): Eukaryota > Viridiplantae > Streptophyta > Magnoliopsida > Sapindales > Sapindaceae > Acer > Acer saccharum. The sequence goes on from CM059866.1 coordinate 1,277,904, forward strand.
CATCTCAAATAGAAAAGAACCCTAGAACAGCCTAAAACTGAGTGATGCGGCAGAGTGAGGGAGGTGACCGAGGCGATGCGACGGTGTAAGGGAGGCGAACGGGTGATAAGGCGGCGAAGGTGTCAGTGGAAATCGATGATCTAGAGGTAAAAGGGAGGTTTTGGGTGGTTTTTGGATTTTGAAACAGCGCTGAGATTCAACGGTGGGAGAGGTAAACAGAGGAGGGAGAGAGAGAGAGAGAGAGAGAGAGAGAGAGAGAGAGAGAGAGGATTTAGGTTGTGTATATATATAGTTTGTAATTTTTAGAAATAAGAAGGGTAAAATCGTCTCTTCGACGCTTGTCCCATGTCAATGGACAACTTGGCCGAGGGTCTGGGGTGGGACAGTTTTTTAAGAATTTTGTCCCACCTTGTTCCACACTAAAGTCGCGTCAAACGTGGAATAAGAACAAATTATTCCACGTTGTCCTGTCCCGTCCCGCATACCAAAAACACCCTTAATGTGTGGCTGTGGTTGGACGTTTTGAAATTATAAAGTCAGGACGTCCTGACTAGAGAACCACCGTGTATATATAGGGTGGTTCTCTAGTAAGGACGTCTTGAAATTATAAAGTAAGAACAATCACACACAGCCACATATTCACATTCACACTGGGTGTGGGTATTTGGTAATGTGTGGCTGTGACCCAATGTGAATGTGTGGTTGTGGATGGACGCCCTAAAATCATAAAGTCAGGAGTCCTGATTAAAGAACCATCGTATATATATATATATATACAATCCCGATCTGATCAGTGCATCATGATATAACTTTATCAGGATATTGAATGTGAGCCACTAGTTTTGACAAGTGCATACACACTTGAGCAAAAACATGTAAAACTAGTGGCTCACATTCAATATCCTTATGAAGTTATATTAGGACGTCCTCATTTGAATATATATATATATATACATATATATTAGTTTTACATGTTTTGACTCAAATGTGTATATACTTGTCAAAACTAGTGGCTCACATTCAATATCTTCATAAAGTTATATCAGGATGTTCGTATGGGAACGAGACTATATATATATATATATATATATATATATATGTACGGTTTTGTTTTGGTCAGTGCACACTAATGTAACTACATCAATACCGGTGCATGTGGACCATTGATTATGGAGAAGTTTTGACAAGTGCATATACTTTGAGTCAAAGTATGTAAATCTAATGGTCCACATCCAATGCACTGATGAAATTATATCAGTGCGTACTGACTTGAATATTTCTATATAAAATAAAGTTAGAGAAATTTTTTGATGCACCGGATGAACTAGTAAATGATGTGTTTGACCACTGAAAAAGATATTTGGCAACATATTTTCTCTTTGGTGACCGGATTTGGTGACCGGATGCACCACTCGGTAAATGCACCCACTTCACCGAAGATTTTCTCGAAAAAGAAATGCATGCACTAGGAAATAGGAATATGCTGTAAATGAGGAATATAATGGAAAACGACAAAAAGCTAATTAGAGAGAAAGAAAAAAAAAAAATCAAAAGGAAATGGAGGAATGGAATTATGGACCCACACACACATAAGTTCATAACATACACAGCTGATTGATGATGATGATGATGATGGATTTGATTAAAATTGATTGATTGGTTAGTTAAGATAAGATTAACACGTTTCTGTGTCTGTTTCATATTAATTTTTATTTTTGTTTATGGGATTATGAATTAATATTATTATTTGTGGCCAATTTGCATGTCATCTGGCTGTAATCCAGAGAGATTGCTTCAATTCTGTGCTTTCATTTTTTATGGGAATTTAATAAATCTGTTTAGAATTCATTATAAATTAAGATATCTGGTATATGCTTAATTAATTAGATGCTTAAAATCTGAATATATTTATTATAGCTAAAGTTAATTTATAGAACCCAACATTAATTGGATTTGTCAACATTCAAATTTGTATAATTTAACATGAAATACGTGATTAAATTTTAGGGGAATGCTATTTACCTTTCCCATTTGCCTTTCCCATTTACCTTTTCCATTCATTGTTTGACACGTGTACACTTTTTCATTTAATAAAAAGCTCTCACTTTTTGCTTCAAATCTTATTTACGTCTTTACCCCTTATTAATGAAATGATAAAAGCAACCATCAAGGGTAAATATGTAAATAAGCTTTGTAGCAAAAAGTGAGAGCTTTTAATTAAATGAAAAAGTGTACACGTGTCAAACAATGAGTGGGAAAGGTAAATGGGAAAGGCAAATGGGAAAGGTAGATAGCATTCCCCTAAATTTTATATTTTAGTGCTTTCAAAAAAAATATATATATACTATTATTATTATTATTTTTTTTTTTGAAAGAATGATTTCATTGAAAAGAAAACGGATTACATATGAGTTGGGCAATTACCTAACACCAGGCTCTCCACCGATAACGGACAGTCCTCCAACCAAACAAACTCACCCACAAAATCCAGAGCTAATTTAGCAAGGCTATGGGCAACCCTATTAGACAACCTAGGAGCAAAATTAATCGAACTAAACAAAGAACTATCTAAAAAAACCAAAATGTCATGAATAACCACCCCAATCTCAGAGCAGGGGATAGACCTAGCCGAAATTAAGTTCACTACCGAAAGCGCATCTGAATCCAAGGAAGCGGGAGTCAAACCCGTTTCCACAGCCAACCTCAAGCCCCTCAAAATCGCCAAAGCCTCCGCCACCGCCGGGGAAAAACAGCTGCCCAGATTCTGACAAAGGGACGCCATAACATTGCCATAGCCATAGCAGTCCCTAATAACCACGCCCACAGCAGAGATCGCCCTTCCATAATCTAGTGCCGCATCAGTATTAATCTTGTAAGCATTACCAACCGGAGCCTTCCACGATGAATCAGGCGGAGCCCGAGACATGTTAGAAGGAACAACCGTAGAAGCCTTGTGAAAATCATCCAAATATCTAACAGCCCACATATGAATCTCTTCGGCAGGAAATACCGATGAACTGTGAACCACATGGTTTCTCCTATGCCAAGTTTTCCACCAGACCACACAAGTCAGCTCCAACTCCCTCTTCGACAACTGCGTCTGGCAAGCCAACACAAAATCAAAGAAAGGGTAGGGAAAAGACGCACAGCTACCAGCGCTCCCCAAAACAGACAGATCACGCACGCACCTGAGGCCTGAACATTGCCAAAGGGCGTGGAAAACAGTCTTCTCCTTCTTAGCACAAACTGGGCATAGAGAATCCATCACCATTCCCCTAACAATAAGACTCGTCTTTGTTGGAAGCCAGCCATGACATGCTTTCCACATAAAAACCTCAACTTTGGAAGGAAGATTCAATTTCCAAAAAAAATTCCACCAAGACACAACAGAATTGAGACCTGAAGTACTAGGGTTTGAAGAAGTAGAATTGGCAAACCAATAACCACTTTTAACTGAATACATACCAAACCTGTCAAAATGCCAGAATAAGCGATCTTCAAGCTCGAAATTACTGAGGGGAATACTTAGGATCAGATTAGCCTCCTCACCAGAGAAAGACTGACGCATCAGGGCAACATTCCATGACCCATTGGAGGACTTCAGGGAGTCCACGGTTGCATTAATGCCCAACACCGGAGGGGAATAAACTTGAAAAGTCGACAGTCTTGGAATCCAACGATCACGATATATACTAATCAACCTCCCATTGCCAACCCTCCATCTAGAGCCCTTGTTTATCACCTCTCTACTCCAAACAAGGCTTTTCCACAGAAAAGAGCTAGAGTTCGCAGCTCCAGCCTCACTAAAGGAAGAATCAGGGGAGTAACAATCTTTAAGAATCCTAGCAACAAGAGAACTCGGGTTTTGAATAATCCGCCACCACTGCTTCGCCAATAACGCTTTATTAAAAACCCCCAAATCCCGAAAACCCATACCCTCGTCAGCACGAGACTTACACAAAGTCTCCCAAGAACACCAATGCATTTTCCTCTTAACCCCGTTTCCCCCCCACCAAAACCTAACACACATCCGATGTAATTCCGAGATTAGTGACCCAGGGAGCTTGAACAAATTCATCGTATAGACCATAATCGATTGAATCACGGCCTTAATAAGAACCTCCCGCCCACCTCCAGAGAAAAAATGATTACTCCAGCATTGCAACTTATTCCACACTCTTTCCTTAATATTCTCAAACAAAACCCTCTTGTTTTTACCAGTAACACAAGGGAGCCCAAGATACTTCTGATGATACTCCACAACCGACATCCCCAAAGAATATGCCAAATCACGTCTCTGATGAGCAGAAATTTGCTTACTAAAACAAACTGCGGACTTCTGAAAATTAATTCTCTGCCCCGAAGCCCTAGAATAACAATCTAGAATCTGCTTGATATTAGCGCATTCCTCCAAAGTGGCTCTAGTAAAAAGAAGACTGTCATCTGCGAAAAACAGATGCGTAATTTTAGGACCCCCCCTACTACAACGAAAACTCGAGAAAACACCCTACCTCTGAGCAAGCTCGATCAAACTCGACAGACCCTCCGCACAAATCAAAAAAAGATAAGGAGAAAGAGGGTCCCACTACCTCAAACCCCGCGAAGGTTTAATATTTCCCTTAACTTTACCATTAAGAATAAAAAAATATGTGATCGAAGAGATACAATCCATGATCTTCGAAATCCAGGCCTCAGAGATCCCCATACATCTCATCATTTCTTCCACGAAACCCCACTCCACCCTATCATAAGCCTTTGACATGTCCAATTTAAGGGACATGAATCCCTTCTTCTTCCCGTTCACCTTTCGACGTAACGCATGCATGCACTCAAAGCCTATCACAGCATTATTAATAATAAGCCTCCCAGGGATAAATGCACTCTGAGTCTCAGCAATCACCAAATGCAACACCTTCCGAAGTCGATTCGCAAGAGCTTTGGAGATACACTTGTAAACCACATTACATAAACTTATGGGACGTAAGTCCCTATAATTCCTTGGCAGCCTAGCTCGAACAGCACCACAAACAGCCCCTCAACTGATCACTGTCTAGCCGAGAGCTCTGAAACAAACCAGAGAAATACCTATCCACAATCCCGACCATATCCTCCTCGTTATCCCTCCAAATGCCCTCATCATCGAATAGCCCCTGAATGCAATTCCTTCGTTTCCTCGAGGAAGCTTTAGCATGGAAAAATTTTGTATTTTGATCCCCCCCTTGCAACCAAGACACCCTTGACCGCTGACACCAAAAGGCTTCCTCCTCTTTTAACATCCCGTCCAAATCCCCATCCAACCGCTGCACATGCCTCCAGTCAATGATGCCACCATCGCCTACCATATTAGCCTCAGCTAACTCTCGTTTTTTATCCTTAATGTCTTTACCCGCAGCTTTCGTCATACCAGAATTCCACCTCTTAAAAACTGGAGCACAAGAAGATAGCCTAGACCGCAGACCCTTCATGGTATCCCCACCCAAATCAGCACCCCACGCAGATTGCACCAAACTTTTAAATTCTTCCCTATCTGCCCACGCACACTGATAATGGAATATGCGGCCCCCCTCCGAAAGAACCTTCCTATCCACAACCTCCAAAACAATGGGCCGATGGTCGGATTTCCAGAAATCCAAATGAGAAACCGAAGAAAAAGGGAACAAATCCTTCCAGCTAGCATTACACACACACCTATCAAGCCTTTCTTGGATCAATCCCTGACCCCCGCGCCTATTGGTCCAAGTAAATTTTGGGCCCGAGAAACCCAAATCTTTTAATTCACAATCTTCTAGAGCTAACCTGAAATTTTCCATTAAAAACTCTTGCCGCCCACTACCCCCCGATTTCTCTTCGAGACACACAATCTCATTAAAATCTCCACCCACCAACCACGGGAGAGAAGATAAACTCGCCAATCTTCTCAACAAAGTCCACCCATGAATCCTCTCAGAAGTACAAGGATTGCCATAAAACCCCATGAGCCTCCACCGGACCTCACTATGAGACGTAACAATCGAATCAATGTGATATTTAGAGTAAGACAAAAGAGACACATCCACTCCTGCCTTCCACAGTAAACATAAACCTCTGCTATTTCCAACACGATCCACAACCAGTTTGGCGTCAAAGCCCAATTTGATCCTAACTGATTCCATAGTCTTATGATCATAAATAGTCTCCATCAAAAAGACTAACTCAGGGCGTTGATCCTGCATTAACGAATGCAGAACCCGGAACGCTCGATCCCCCCCAAACCCTGAGCGTTCCAAAACAATGTTTTCATTGAGTCCGGCAAGCCAGGGATCTCTCCCGACTCACCGATATCTCAATTGACTCCGGGTCAAAAGCATTCTCAAGTCTTTGTTTCTTACAATCAGAACTATTACCATCCACAACCTTACCCGCAATTCTTTTCAAATCTCGTTGGACCAACCTCTCAGGCTCTGAATCTTTAATTCCCCCCTCTCTAGCCCACCTCTTCCACTTTCCTTTCTTCTGTCCCTGAACCATAGCCACCCCCTCGATTTTACTGCTAAAACGACCTAAGACCGATTGATGAGAACTAATCATCCTATCCACCGAAATAGGGCCTGGTACCTCTGTTACCGATACCTCATGTAAGCCTTCCACGTCCACCTTGGGCAGAACCTGCGCATCCATCCGTTCAGGGAAAACCTCCAATACAGATTTATTAACCCTACCATCACTCAGCTACTGATTAACCTCTTGCGGCACCCGTGAAACCTCCAAACTATCATCAGCCATTTGAACTGACCCCCTAGAAACTACATTCGGAGATCTACCAACACCATCAGCCTCAACAACTCTCGCAGAAGAACCATCTGGTTTGAATCCTATATCCACCGACGGAACCTGATTCCGATTATAGTCGCCACCACCCATAGGTCTCTAGGAATCTCCCCGTGTCCCCACGGCCCAAGACGAGTCCCCCCTAATCCTGACCCCAGCGTGCCTCTCCGCAGCCACCCCTCTCTATTTGTGATAGGTACCAGAAGCCTTATTCTGACCGGGAGGACCAAATGCTCTCAGCCAAGGCCCATAAGCGAAATTCTCATCCACCTTGCTGCGCTCGGAATTAATCTTGCTATGACAATCATGGAAAGAATGACTAATCAGACCACAGTGGAAACAATAATCCGGAAGCCTTTCGTAACGGAGAAGGAGAATGGATTCTTCCCCCTCAACCAGTTCTAAACGTAGAAACCTCTTCAAGGGTTTAGAAACATCAATAGCAACTTTCAACCGAATATATTTCCCAAAACATTCCCCCGTAACCCCAACATCAATGTCCACTAGCTCCCCAATAAGCTGCCCTAAAAATTCACCCATCTCTTTTATCATGCATAGTAAAGGCGCGTTCGGAATCTGCACCCAAAAAACCACCCGAGAAAAACCTAACTTGGTAATGTCCCCCACCCCAGAGGGTTTCTCCAACACAATCAAGCTATTATCAAAACTCCAGGGACCACCTGCCATGACTCTGAAAAGATCCCCCTGACTACGAAAATAAAAAAGAAAGATATTACCTTGCACCACTTCAATGTTAAGAGCTGTTTGCCAAATCCTTGGAATGACAGCCCGAAAAGCCTCCCTATTAATCATCTTATTCGACAGGATCTTACCAACCAAACATAACTCCAACTTCTTTCCTGTTGACACCTTCAAAGTATCCTTAACGCTCCAAAGTTTTTTGTCTTTGCTTTGAAGCGACAAAGAGGCGCAAAGCCGTGCTATCTCATCCGGATCCATGAAGGACGAACTCAAAAACGAAGAAAGAAATCAAAGTAACGTGAGAAAAAAGCAAGCCACCGATTTGTAAACCCTAACTACTTCTACACTAGGGTTTTAGGAGAAAAACCCTAAGAGAGAAGAAAAAATATATATATATATATATATATATATATACAATATTTCTATTATCAGTTCGAACTGACAAAAGATATATCAGTTCCTTTTATGTGGACCATTGGATTTAAATACTTTAACTTGGCTGCATGCACTTTTCAAAGTATTTTTTAAATCTAATGTCCCACATGCAAGGAACTGATATATTTTATATCAGTTCGAACTGATAATAGAAAAACTGTATATATATATATATATATATATATATTAGAAGGTCTTGGTTGTATCGATATTGTTTCTTGAAGATTATTTTCTATATATTGGAATTAATAATCTTATGATTCTCTTATTATATGTTAACATAATTATATAATCTTATGTCGACCCCAAAACTTTTTATTAATGAAATTAAACTAAAAATCTGAGTTTCTTATTACAGTGGATGTAAAGAAAATGATTAATTTATTCCCGTACAGGGATCAGTTAAGTTTTTGTTAATACCCATATTATAAATATATATATATATATATATATATATATATGATACAGTCTTTCCATTATCAGTTCAAACTGACAAAAGTTATATCAGTTCCTTGTATGTGGGCCACTGGATTTAAATACTTTGACTGACAAGTGCATACAACCAAGTCAAAGTATTTAAATCCAGTGGCCCACATGCAAGGAACTGATATAACTTTTGTCAGTTCGAACTGATAATAGAATTTTTGATATATGATATATCCCATATTAATAACATTTAATTATTTTTATTGGGTCCATGTGAGTATACCTTTTAAATTGAAACCATTTTTGCTCATCCCCTCACCAACACTTGACATGTGTCAGGGACACATGTCAAGTGTTGAAGAGGGGGGTAATGCTCACCCACCTTCAAAGGGGTGAGCAAAAGTAAACTCTTTTAAATTTTCCGTATTGGTTTTCAAGTTCATGAACTTGATTAATTAATTAATATTCCAAAATTTTGAAACTTAATTGTCGTAGTGCTTGATTTAAAGAGATTAATTTTACTTTATCCCCTCTAAATATTGTATTTTAGTATATCGATTCCAAACAAGAGTTTATGGTTCCGTCCCCTAGTATTCTGGCTCTTGGTTTCATCCATTAAAAAAAAACATAGTCTTATACAATTAAGAATATTATAATTAACCAACATGGATTATTTAATTTTAATATTTAAATTGTAACCCAAGATTCATAATGGATTGAAGAAGAACACTCGTTATTTATATGGGTACCGATATTATCACCCATAAATATCATTTACACACCCATTTTTATAAATACATCTATGTCTAAAATTTGAAACTTAAACATTACTATAAACACTCATTCTAAGAAAGAGCGGTGGTGCGCGAATGTAAATAGGAAACTCAAATGGGGAAGCAAAGGGGTTTGGATGCATGATGTGTGTACCGATCACCACTGCTTCAAACATCTTATTCACCCTTTTTTTTTTTTTTTTCTTTTCTTTTCTTTTTTACATAAACGGATATAAAAGAGTTTTTTAGTTTATATGTAAATAAAGCAACTTTTGTTATAAAAAAAAAAAAAAAAAATACCTGGTCCTGATTTAATATATATTGTAAAGCAACTTTTGTAACGGAAATCGCAAGCACATTCTTGAAAATTTTGACGTTTTCAATAAAGTTTTTACGGAAGTTCAGCACTTCTCTGAGATTTATTTGTGCCATCTTTAGGTTTTCATTCATTTGATTTCAAATTATTGCTACCTGAAAAAAATAAAATAAAATAAAAATCTAACTCCTATGATTATTTTGTTTGTCATTTGACTTTTAATTGTTTTTGTTTAGGTTCATTGTCTCTCTAATATTTTTATAATTTAATAAAATGAGTATAAATTAAAGAAATAAATATATTTTTGTGATTGAAAATCTCTAAAATAACTTATTCACTTTTCTTTTTTTTTTTTCCCTTTAGTTTGATTGTCGGAACAAAATGAGGGTTTAACAATCATAAATTAATTGTTGTAGATATTATTTTGATATATTTTTAATTTATTTAATTTTCCCTTATTGGTCTTTTTGTTCAAAGATATTTATGTAATATTTTTTTTTTAATAAAAAATGAGTATGTAAATCATATTTATGGGTGGCAATATCTGCACCCTGTATTTTTGTGGATGATAAGTTCATTGAAATCTACCTATAAATAAAATTTTAAAAAAATTCAAACACTAGCACTATTTATCCCAATTTTTTTAAATATGAAGGTATCAGAAAAATGGGTGAAATATAGGAAAATTCAAGAAAAATAGTTATAGTTATTAAAAAATTCTCAAATTGTATTCATAGATAGATTTCGATGAACTTATCATCTACAACAAAATTCAAATCAAAATTCATTCAAATCGATATGATTTCATGGTGGTCCTTACCTAAATTAAAATAAATGATCCCTTATGCGTCTATATATATATATATATATATATATATATATAATCAATTTGTTTTAAAATATTGAGAAAATTTTCAAGGCAGCATTATATATGTAGAAATCAAGTGGACAAGTGGATTAAATATACATAGTTGATGAGGATCATCAAATATTCAACGGCTGTTTTGTAACTATGATATTGCATAGGGGTTGACTAATCTCGTTGGATTATTTGGACTGATGGACGGCTTTGATTCACTTGATTTTGGATGTGTTTTGAGGAAGGACTTGTCGGTTGTCAAGATTAATTAAAGATCAGACAAATTAAGGTGGTTCTCTTGTTCGAAATTTCTAAAATAAATATTTTCATTTCTTAAAAAAAAAAAAAAAGGACATGGATATATTAATTAAGAAATATAATTACATGTATTTCATAATTAAAAATTAAAAATTTTATTTTTATATAAGTTAACATTTTTCTCCTTAAAACTTTAGTTTATAATCCTTCATGACCAATCCATTAAACGAAGTAATTAACAATAGATTTTTTTATTTTTTTATTTTGGATAAATAATTAAATACACAAATTGACATTTAAAGTACTTGATACTACTTGAATTGATAAGTGACCAAAATTTGTCCAACATCTAAAAACATAAGTAGTGTTATTAGATAATTCGAAATTCATTAGGATAATTTAACTTAATTATAGACATAATCATTGAGTTATGAAAATAGATAGAGAATTTCTTCACAAATAAGGTTTCCAATGAATTTAATAAAATTTCTAAAAGTTCCTTTTACGTTTTTTCTAAAAAGAGGTTTCCGATGATTTCTGATTTTTTTTTCTTAAATAACAATAACTCATTACAAATTTTCAAAACAAGTGAAATCTGTTTATTAACATAATGCTTATAATCGATAGAAAATTTTAAATTCTAAAAAGACAGTTTGGCGATGTTTCTTGTTCAAATCGCATATAATCGATAAAATTTCTAAAATTCTAAAAAGACAATTTGACGATATTTCTTGTTCAAATCGCATACCATAGTTGGTATAATAAATAATAAACAAAAAAAAGTTGTACTAGGTTGGTCCAATTTGCCGGTGGAAGAGGAAGACCCACTCATGCAAATAACATATATAATATTATGTCTTTACAAATATTTTTTTCAATTACAAGTAATGATCACTTGATTAGTGCGGCAACCCAACTTAAATTAATCTTTCTTGTTTTGGCCAATTAATAAAGTGTAAGTTGTCGACCCAATTGATGTATTATATATGTTTCACAAAAATATTATTGAATTATTTATTTGGAATTTGTGCCAAGATTATTAATATATAGATGGAAAAAAAAAATGCTAATAATTGTCTTAAATAACTTTTGATTAAGCTGATAATGGACTTTTGATTAAGCTAATTAAACCCACTAGATGACTAGACTCTTATGATACTGGTCCAAAATGGATGAAGTGAGTATATGGTAACGAATTCCATATCATTGTTTCGTTGTAGAAAGTCTTAGCCCAAACCAAACAATATCTAACCATATAGATGACTAAATTGATGGACTCTATCGATTTCAAAACTAGATGATTCTACATGTAATCAGCCTAAACTTAGGGTGCGGTTTATTAAACAAGAATCCTAATAAGATAAAGTGAATTTGATTATTCCCGATTTGTGATTACAATATACAAATCAGGAATTAATTAAGTTATCGCAAAAAGAGAAACTTAATTCCCTCATCCCACACAATGAAATAAACTCCTTTTCCTAATTCCATTTATATTAGAAATTGATTCCCTTTAATTTTCATTTCCAATTAGTAAACGTGCCTTAAAGGTAGGTTAATGAAATTATTCCTTATTAAATATCGAAACCAAAAGTGTCACATCTCACATCGTTAGTAAAAAATTTCCGAGACTAATTAAATTTAATATTCTCTTAATTAACGCGTTTTGAGCAGATAACTATCATGAAGACCCTACAAACGAAGCAGAAACATGTTCTCAATGCAGGAAGAACCGAAGAAATCTGTGTAATCTAAAAAGGGACAAAATTTACTAGGTGGGTCCTTTTGTTGATACCAAGTGAGATCAAAGGTGGAGGACCACCAAGAGATTTTGATCACAAGAAGATATGTTTTTCATTTTAGGAAACAGAAGTGGAGTGTGAATTGATTGAGAGGTATGGTGGTGGCATGGGCTTAGGTCACTTTCTTTCTGTCCATCTTCAACCTCCTGCAACAAGTCAAAATTATTGTAACAGAAAGCTGGAGAAAATGATGGTCCACTTGAAAAATCTTCTAAGCATAATCTATCTTTATACGTATACATGCATATATATGTCACGGGCTTGCAGGAACTTTGTGCATTTGTGCATGTGTGACTCGATCCCCATCCCGGAATTTGCTCTCATTTTCTTGTTTTGAGCATGAAAGTAAACTACACGATCTTAATTTACATCAGTATTTTATCTGACGCGGACGTTCGCACGATCTTTCTTTTGTTTGGATTTCGAATCTCAACCATTAAAGAGTTGAGTGATTCGTGACCGTATATAGTTGTCGAAGATAAATAAAGTAAAGCCTATTAAAGACAAAAGCTAGGATAATAGAGTTTAAATAAATGAACTAGACTTCAAATACGGAAAAGTTCAAATCAGCAGAGAATCCAAAACGTATTTTGTTGAATAAATAAACCAAACAGGGTGAGCCCGGTTGGTCCAGGCTTGAAATTTGGATTTCATTGCTAACAGATCAGGCCCATGAATGACTATCTGCTTTTGGATTTGCAAATTGCAACTTTTAGAGTTCAAATTTTGAAAGAAAAATCATACAAGTGTTTAATAAGTCAAACTTTGATTTTGTTGTGTAAACTGTAAAGCAGAAATCGAAAGAAGAATTGAAAGTAAACATGATTATTTTATGATCTAAAATGGAAGGATTCAAAAGATAAGTCATGATGGACCATTACAAATTAAATTGCCTTTCCAGCTAAGTTGCTTACAATATTGCATCTAATCAATTGCATGCCTTCACAAACGGTTCACATTGATTGATGTTCCATTTCTATGCACACAGACAGACAATTATCACAGTTTCTTTATGTGATTCCTCCATCACTTGTTCTATATGAAGAAAAATTCTTAATCTATGGCGTTTATATATACAACGGAACAAGAACCCTCTCCTGATTTGAACTTCTATTCGGATGGAGCAACTATAAGTTCTTTATTCGAAGTTGAAAATGGAAAATTATAATAACGAGAAAAAAAATTCTGAAACCCATCATAAGAATTTTAAAAGAGAATTCAAATTAGTAAAAGATCCTTATTCGGCAAAGAATGATGTAGTTTATCTTATACTCGTTCTAATTTTTCTTTGCAAACACATAAGTGTATACCACCGCTCAATATGGCTTGATGATAACAGCACTCATACAGCCTGACAATGTTTCAGATTCAAGTCACCGCACCATATATCGGAAGAAAAAAAAAAAAAAAAACACACATGGGCATGTACAAAATAAGGAGACATACTAAATGCACAAAACATACAAAAACATTAGACATTCAATGGATTGAAGTTTACCCCACATGATTTTTGTCTTCATTATTGTCTTGTTTTAGTTAGGACTAGAATCAACCTTTCCCCACATGCACTCACAACACTAATTATATAGATTAAACAAATTACTAATCAGAGATTAGCTAGGTGGTTGATGATTCAACCAAAAAGTGCAAGAAATTGAAGATTCGAAACCAAGAATATTAATTATAATATTACTTACAAAAATCAGAAAGATATATATATTTTATAACACACACACAGGATTTCTACATAAGATCATTCTTGATTCTTCACCTTAAGGAAAAAAAAAAAAAAAAAAGATACAACACCATATGTTTCCTGAAACAGAAAACCCCACAACACATTCTCTCATTATACATTTATAGAGAATACATAATTTATAATCCTCTAATAAAAATACAACTCTCAAAAACCCTAAAACATACCCCAAAAAAAAAACCTAGAGAGGTTGCTGCATTGTCACAACTAAGGGACTTGTGACAATGTGTTTTCCTCCATCTGACCACACTACAGAACCACTCTTCACATTAGAGCTCCCTGGTGAGAGCTGCTTCACTGCCTTTGCTTGAACTCTAACTAGGAAATTCAGTTTCTGTCCGACCCTTCGGAACACAAGCTTCTCCGGCTGGACTGTCACTGAGGTTCCGCTAGGTGGCCTAATCGAGACTTTGTACACGGAATTAGGGTCCCCTACGTTGGTGACTGTTCGGATAAAATGTGTAGACATCTTATGCTTGCCATATTGTTGAAACACTACTGACAATGAAGGGTAATTCAGATTCCCAGTATGACCAGCTCTTCTCGCCCCGCTACAATCTGCTTTCCTCCTAGTGACAGTTTGAATGTTTTGAACTGTGTAATTCGAATTGCATAGGAAGTTAACGTAATCATACGAAGATAAATCGTAGATCAGTCCAGGATCCATAGCCTTTTGAGGATGAACATGACCAGCACCGAAATCTAACACGGTTGAAGTATTCCCAGTGGACTCATCAAGCATAGTCTCGTTGCGATTATCAACCGTGTAAGCAGTTGTCATCAAAGCTGACCTTATCGCTGCAGGGCTCCATTCAGGATGAGCCGCCTTCAACAAGGCCCCAAGACCAGAAACGTGCGGACAAGCCATTGAAGTCCCCGAAAGTATATTAAACTCAGTCCTACGCTTATCCGAAGGTATCCCAGATGGTCCAACCCTATCAGGCCAAGCTGCAAGGATATTCAATCCAGGAGCAATCACATCTGGTTTCAAAATCTCTGGTGACTCTGGATTAGGCCCTCTAGCGGAAAATGAAGCCACCACCGGAGCTGGCCTAACATTAACACGCGTACCCTTAAAAACAATCGTAGCAGTGGCCGGAGACTTAGACTTCTCCGCTGTTATAATGTACTTCCTAATCTCATCACCAACGGAAGCACCAACAGCGGTGGCGGGGAGGATATGGCAATCAGCCACCAATCCTTCGCCATCAAACACGCCGTTAGCCAAAATCATCCCAACCCCACCGGCCTTCTTCACAACCTCGCCTTTCGCAGCCCTCGAATTGATTCCTCTATCGCACAATACAATCTTTCCTCTGACGGTTTTCGGATCCAATGACCCTTCCAAGCAGAGTGAAGCAGAGTATCCATCACCACCTTCACTACCAGCATAAACCAGAGAATACAATCGGGTCGGACCTCCAAGACCCGGCCCGCTATAGACACTAACACCAGGGACAATTTTGCCATTTCCCAGATGAACATCATCTGGGAAATCTCTGTCAATAGTTCCGGCACCGACAGTGGTGACCCAAGGAGCGATATTGGTGACGGTCAACCCACCAGGACCGCCGTTTCCGGCAGAGGCCGACACAAACACACCGTGATCAGAAGCTCCAAAAGCTCCAATAGCAATAGCATCTAAATAGTAAGGAACAACAACACCACCTACGCTAAGTGAAATGACATCGACGCCGTCCGATACGGCACTGTCGAAAGCGGCCAAGATATCGGAGTCGTAGCAACCTGCGTTCCAGCAAACTTTGTAAATTGAAATTCTGGCTTTTGGGGCCATACCTGAAGCAACGCCATGTGCGTACCCGAGTGTTGACGCCGGAAAGACGTATCTGCCGGCGACGATGGAGGAGGTGTGTGTGCCGTGGCCGTCGGAGTCACGAGGAGACCGGAATTCGGTGGTCTCGTTCATTTTTCCGTTTGTGGACTCGTACCCTTGGCAGAAGTAACGGGCGCCGATGATTTTTCGGTTGCAGGCCGCGGCGGTGAAGTCTCCGGAGGTCACGCATTGTCCTTTCCATTTGGCGGGGACAGGGCCGAGACTCCGGTCGTTGAAGCTCTCTCTTTCAGGCCAGATACCAGTGTCGATAACGCCGATGACGAGGTCGGAGCCGAAGTCGGACTCTTTGAGGAGGGTACCGGCGCTGTCGGTGGTCTTGAGGCCGAGGAACTGCGGTGAGCGGGTTGTGTGGAGACGGCGGACTTGTTCAGGGATGACGGCGAGGATGTGGGGGAGAGTTTTGAGGTGTTTGAGCTGGGAAGCTGTCAACTTGGCGGAGAAACCATGGAAAACAGTGTCGTAGGTGTGGATGACAGTAGCAGCGGCGGTGGCAGTGGTGGTGGTGGGGAGGGAAGAGAGAGAGGAATCATACCAGTGTCTGTGAGTTGGGAAGATGGAGGGTTTGGCGTCGTATTGGACTTGGACAATGAAGGTTTTCTGCAAGTCCTCTGAAGAAGAAGAAGAACTGGAGAGAAGAGAGAGGAAGAGAAGAAGAAGAAGAGAAGCCATGAGAGAAGAGAGAAGTGGCGGTGGTGGTGGTGGGTGGGTGGGTTTTAGTGAGTGTGAAGAGGCATTAAAAGGAGAGAAGTGAAGTGAAGTGAAGGGGATGGACTATGGATATGTGTCACTATGTATGTTTGTGTGTGCCTACAGATCTCTCAGTGGGTGACTGTTTTTCGGTGTGACTTGTGGAAGCCAACCTGGTTGGAAGTGTAAATGAGTTATTCCTATTTATTATATTTATAGTTCCGGACATCTGCATTTTATTTTTAATGTTACAGACATGAACATTTTGAAAGGTCGACATAGGTTATAGATCAATTGTATCTAGGTTACGGTTGTTTCGATTCTGGCTATGGTATCGATTGTTTAGGTTACACTTTATTGTTCTTGTTCTCGGGGCATGGACCCGAAGTTAACAGAACAATCGGACCTAAGTTATAGACCAATTGTTTCGATTCAGGCTGTCATATCAATTGTTTAGGTTACACTTTACACTTTATTGCATGTTCATATTCTCGAAGCATAAACCTTAGATTACAAACTAGTCGAACCTAGGTTACAAGCCAATCGATTCGATTTTAGGATAACAATTATTTAGTTTACTCTTTATTGTTCTTGTTCTTGGGACACGAAAGTTGTTTGCCCTTTATTTTGTATATACTTACAAACAAGGTTTTAGACTAATTATCCATATTGTTGTATGGGTTAATGGTTCGATTCAAAGTCATGAAGACATGAGAGAAGAGAGAAGCGGTGGTGGTGGTGGGTTTTAGTGAGTGTGAAGAAGCATTAAAAGGAGAGAAGTAAAGTGAAGGGTTATGGACTATGGATGTGTGTCACTATGTGTGTTTGTGTGTGCCTACAGGTTTCTTAGTGGGTGACTGTTTTTCGGTGTCTTGCGGATGCCAACCTGGTTGGAAGTGTAAATGAGTTATCCCTATTTATTATATTTATAGTTGCGGACATCTGTATTTTATTTTTAAAGTTACGGACATGAACATTTCGAAAGGTCGACCTACGTTATAGACCAATCGTATCTAGGTTACGGTTGTTTCAATTCTTGCTATGGTATCGATTGTTTAGGTTACACTTTATTGTTCTTGTTCTCGGGGCATGGACCCTAGGTTACAGACCAATCGAACCTAAGTTATAGACTAATCGTTTCGATTCAGGTTGTCATATCAATTGTTTAGGTTACACTTTACACTTTATTGCATGTTCTTATTCTCGGAGCACAAACCTTAGGTTTCAAACTAGTCGAACCTAGGTTACAAGTCGAACCTAGGTTACAAGCCAGTCGATTCGATTTTAGGATAACAATTATTTAGTGTACTCTTTATTGTTCTTGTTCTTGGGACACGAAAGTTGTTTGCCCTTTATTTTGTATATACTTACAAACAAGGTTTTAGACTAATTATCCATATTGTTGTATATATGGGTAAAATGGTTCGATTCAAAGTCATGAAACTAGTTATTTAGATTGTGAGTTTGAACTTTGAATGAAAGAAAAATGTATCAAAAGGTTTGAACAAGCTGATTTTCATTCATAAATTTGAAGTTTATTTGATTTTCTTCCTTCAACATTTGGGTTAAGAGAAATGTTATCGTTTATATCTAATCACGACTACTTTTTAATAGGAAAAATATATAGATTTTTACA
Source organism: Acer saccharum (assembly GCA_030490815.1). Taxonomy (NCBI): domain Eukaryota; kingdom Viridiplantae; phylum Streptophyta; class Magnoliopsida; order Sapindales; family Sapindaceae; genus Acer; species Acer saccharum. The sequence goes on from CM059866.1 coordinate 1,296,216, forward strand.
CCGAATAATTTTCGATATTGTATTTTTAGTCTAATATTGACAAAGCTTAATGAAGATTGTTGCAAAATTAAATTAGCTAAGAGTCTTGGACCATTTTTTAGGTCACCATCATATACTATGTAATGCAATCGTCGTATTAATATGGTCAAGTAGTGACAATGAAATCTTAGTAAAAATTGTACTATTCATATCCACTTATTTATTAAAATTTTGTACTTATTATTATAATACCAAAATATGATCGGGATATAGACGTATCAAAAAACAAAATCCTACGGACTAAATTTGAAATGAATATCATATTCTTTTATGAAAAAACAATTTTTATACTCCTAGTAAAAATTGTACTATTCATACCCACTTATTTATTAAATTTTTATACTCATTATTATAATTAAAAATATATAATAATAACTATTTTTTAAATTATTTTTTTATAAAAGAATATGATATTCATTTCAAATTTTATCCGTGATTTTGTTTTTCGATATGGCTATATATCCCGAACACATTTTGGTATTGTCTTTGACATTGAAATATATATTCTAAGTCTACAAAAATTTAAATTAATAATTACAATGATTGTACAAAGAGTATAATGTTACTCCACCCAAAATTCTAACCCCAAATTCTAACCTAAAATTTTGTGTGGTGATGATACCTCACATTTGGATTGGAATTTTGGGTGGAGTAGCATTACTCTTCTACAAAATCTAACTTAAAAAAAAAAAAGAAAAAAAAAAGGAAAAAAAGAAACAGAGAGATCACAAATTCTGAAACCAAAGTACAGAATGGAATCTATAAAACATCATCCAAATTATTACAAAACTAAAAATTATCTATAAATTGCATACAGTTCATGAGAGCAGAAATTTTCTGATAGAATCTACCAAATATAGGCTCTGTTTTTATTTTATTTTATTTTTATCAATATTTATATTATTATTGTTGTTATTATTGTGTATGATATGGACACCAGTCCGTGACAATGATGTATTGAAATTTGGGATATTCTTTTTTATAATTGTTTATTTTTAATTTTTTTCAAAAACTTTGATATAAATTTTGATGCTTTTTGGATTGTGTCGGGTGATGTGATTATTCATGATATATGAAAGTTGATGCACTCATGCACACGTGTCAAAATCAGAGCATACTTTGTTGATATTGCTGCCTTGATTGATCAATATACATGATTTCATTGCTTCTAATTTACACTAGAAACATAGATATTTGTGCGGCTTGTGCGGTTGTGCCCATATCTTCTCACTCGTGGCTCACTATTACAATAATAATTAGGCTAATTTACACTATGCCCCTAAACTTTTCCCAAATATACACTATGCTCCCTATACTTTTTTTTTCACCACTAAATCCCCTGAACTCTCACAAATTAGTAAATACCGACCATATATGTTCCCTCACAGGGCATAAAAACCCAAGTGTTTACCAAAAAACAAGAGTTCAGGGGGTTTAACGACGAAAAAAATAAGTATATAAAGCATAGTGCATATTTGAGAAGAGTCCTACATGTCCTTTATTCTTGAACAATATCTTACATAGTGCATAGTGCATAAGCATAGTGCATGTTTTTCCTCTCATTCATCACCTACATGTCCTTTATTCTTGAACAATATCTTACATGTTTCAACTATCACCAAAAATCTCTTAAGCATATCACAGTTTACTAAAGATAATGCTGTTATAGTTGAGTTTAACTCTGATTCTTGTTTAATTAAGGACAAGAAAACAATGAAAATTCTGCTGGAAGGGGACTTGAAAAATGGTCTTTATCAGCTGGACCTTTCAACACTTAGTAACAAGTTTCTGATGCACATGTGCGAGCCTTGTTTGCTGATAAAAGTGGTCATATTTGTCCTGTCTGTGAACATTCTAATTGTGACTGTAAAACTTCATGTAATAATGAGTCTTTGCTTGGAAACAATTTGTGTATAGATTCTGTTGCGTCATGTTACAATGTAAGAAAAATAACACCTTGTAACAACTTTTCCAGCAATAAAAACTCTGAGCTCTTTCTTTGGCATGCTAAGCTTGGGCATCCTTCCTTTATAATTTTGAAACAAATTTTACATAAATTGAATTTACCTTGTACTGCCTCAGCCTCTTTGGATTTTTGTGATGCTTGCCAACATGGAAAGCTTCACCAACTTCCTTTTCCAACCTCAAAAACTGTCTATACAGCCCCTATTGACCTGATTTACACTGATGTTTGGGGACCTTCCCCTCATGTCTCACAACAAGGATACAAATATTATGTTCATTTCATTGATGCGTTTTCAAAATTCACTTGGATATATCCTCTAGAGTCTAAGTCTTAAGTCAAGGATGTTTTCATCAAATTTCAAAAGAGTGTTGAGCTTGCTTTTGATAGGAAAATTAAGTGTGTCCAAAGTGATTGGGGAGGGGAATATAGACCGTTAGCTCATTATCATAGTCAGCTTGGTGTCCATTTTCGGCACCCTTGTCCTCACATTCATCAACAAAATGGTTCATCCGAGCGCAAACATAGACATATAGTTGAGGTTGGCCTCAGATTGCTTGCACGGGCTCAGTTGCCTCTATTTTTCTAGTGGGAAGCTTGTCAAACGACTGTCTATGTTATTAATAGGCTTCCTACTCCTACTTTAAATCATGTGTCTCCTTTTCAAACCCTTTACAATACTTCTCCGGATTACAAGTTCTTCAAGGTGTTTGGGTGTGCGTGTTTTCCCTTCCTAAGGCCTTACAATCGCCACAAGTTTGATTTTCACACAGCAAAATGCATCTTTCTTGGTTATAGTGACAGTCACAAAGGCTTCAAATGCCTACATTCTAGTGGCAGGTTATATATATTTAGGCATGTTACCTTTAATGAGCATGAGTTTCCATATAGAGCTTTGTTCCAAGATTCTCAAAATCAATCCAGTTGTCCCACTTTACCAAAGGAGTCCAGCTTACCTGTTGGGGTGTTGTCTAGTGCTAAGATGCTAACTGATCAATCAAGGAAAAACCAGAGTCATAATTCCCTTGCATCTTGTCCTGCTATCCCTTTCTTTATAGATATCTCTCACTCAGCCATAGATAAAACTACTCAGTCTATTCCTACTCCCTTTAAACACCACATGACTACTCGATCCAAAACAGGCTCCTCTAAGCCTAAAGTTCTTGTCACACAAATTTATGCTGACCATGTGAAAGAGCCAACTAGGGTGGTTGATGCCTTGTTTAATCCTTGTTGGAAATCTGCCGTAGTCCGTAGATGAGGAATACACAACCTTGATGAGAAATAAAACCTGGGAACTGATACCTAGATGTTCAAGTATGAATGTTGTGGGGAACAAATGGGTTTTTCGTGTGAAACACAATCAAGATGGTTCAGTCCAACATTACAAGGCACGTCTTGTTGTCAAGGGATTCCACCAAACTGCTGGAGTAGATTTTTTGGAAACATTCAGTCATATGGTTAAAGTTTCTACCATCCGTGTTGTTCTTTCTCTTGCTGTGCTGCACAACTGGGACATAAAACAATTGGACATCAATAATGCATTTCTCAATGGTGATTTGAAAGAACTTGTGTATATGGAGCAACCACAGGGTTATATTGATGACAGATACTCAGGTCATGTGTGTAGGCTTAAAAAGTCTCTCTATGGTTTGAAACATGCCCCAAGAGCCTGGTATGAAAAACTGAAGGCTGCTTTGATTTCTTGGGGTTTCGAAAACTCCTAAGCTAACATTGTTTGTATTCAAGAAGGGTGGAAGTCTGGTTCTTTTACTGGTTTATGTAGATGACATTCTACTAACAGGAAATGATGGTTGTCTTCTTTCTAGAATTATTCATGATCTAAATAAAAACTTTGCTCTGAAGGACTTGGGTGAGTTGAATTATTTTTTAGGATTTGAAGCACATAGGACTGTCCAAGGCATGTGTTTGACTCAGAGCAAATATGCTGCTGATCTGTTGGCCAAGACGAAGATGAGTGATTGTTCTTCTTGTCCATCTCTTATGAGTACTAGGGCTAAACTAACAAAGGCTAATGGAGAGCTATTCTCTGATCCAACATTATATAGGAGCATTGCAGTATCTAACTCTAACCAGGCCTGACCTCTCCTATGCTGTAAATAGGCTGAGTCAATACTTGTCTTCTCCAACTACTGCACACTGGCAGGCCTACAAACGAATTCTGCGATACATTAAAGGCTCTGTCAATACTGGTCTATTTTTCAGTTCATGTTCAGCATCACCAAGCTTGACTCTTGAAGGTTTTTTAGATACCGATTGGGCAAGTAATCTCGATGATAGGAAGTATACAAGTGGTTGGTGTATGTTTCTTGGTGGGAATCTGATTTCATGGAGTGCAAGAAAACAGAGGGTAGTCGCTCGTTCCAGTTGCGAGGCTGAGTATCGAAGTCTTTCTCAGGCAGCCTTAGAGGTTGTATGGTTGAAAGCTCTACTCTCAGAAATTGGTCTGGTGCCTTCTTCCTCACCTATACTGTAGTGTGATAATACAGATGCTGGCTCCTTGGCTAAAAACCCTGTGTTTCACTCCCGAACTAAGCATATCGAGCTGGATGTTCATTTCATTCGTGACAAAATTGAGCAACAAGAGTTGGATGTTCGATACATTCCAACTAAAGATCAAATTGCAGATATTCTAACCAAAGCTCTTGGAATTGGCAGGTTCATTCTTTTAAGAGACAAACTAGTATTGGACAAATCCAAGCTTAGTTTGCGGGGGGATGTTAGATTATATCAAAGATGATCATATAGTGATCATATAGTGACAACAGAGCAAGTGCAGAGCAGGTGCATATCAGCTACAATAGGCCAACCGTATCAGAGTGTCTCTTCCTCTAATCTGTTTCTAACTAACTCCATCATCAGGATTATTGAGAGCCAATAGAAGTGCCAGCTCATACCTGTACTCTAACAGAATATCTTATCTGTATATAAACACACTTTTAGTGTGAGATTCATTTATTCACAGAAATAATAAAAGAAGAGCAGAGTTATCTGCAAATCTGATTCTCTCCATTAAAACTCAATCTAAGCTTTTCTTTGTTTCTCTTCATTTTGTTTTAGTCTTTTAAGGAGGTATCAGTGCCAATTAACCTAGTAATTATTATGTATTTTATTAATAAATCTAATACCAAACAGCATAGAAGTTCTCTCGAAATATGTTGAGATTAAACGTTAGATGTTATTATCTATCGAGATCAAAAGCTCATTACAATATTGCAAAATACGTACCGTGAGACTTGTCCCACTAACTGTAGCAACATGGGAGTATGGGAGTGTGTTATTAATAATACACTTTAATTTATTTTATTTTATTTTTTATTTTATTTTTAATTTTTTATGATACACCTACCACTTAGAAGTAAGTGACTTTCCACAAATATATTCGAAATCGGTTTCTATTTAAGTAGCTTTTGAAAGTGAAAGTGCTTCTGTCTACGTTACCCGGAAGAAACCGAAAGAACTAAAGAAGTTGCTTTTTAGAGAAACCTTTATATTTTATTATCATGGATTGATTTAATAACTATAATTAAAAATAATAAATTAACAAAGATATTTAAAATACCGTCGCTTTTCAAATTAAAAAGAAACTAAGTGTTTTCTATAAAGCACTTTATATATATATATATATATTAGTGTTCTAGTAAGCGCTAGGCGCTAATCGGGTGGAGACCCAGCGCCTAGCGCCTAGGTCGATTAGTCGGTGATTAATCGGCCGACGAATTTAAACCTTTTTTTATATTTTTTTCCTGCATAAAAATCCAATTATCTTTTTCTTTTTTCTTTTTTCATTTTTTTCATTTTTAGCCAATTAATCGCCGACTAATTGACAATTTGGCCGATTACTCGGCTGCCTAGACCGATTAATCGGTCACCGACTAATAAGACCGATTTTATCCATTTCATCTCAGTTTGCTATCGATTAGTTGTATTGAACCGATTAATCGGTCTAGACGGCCGATTTTTCGAACACTAAATTTTCATATATATATATATATATTACCTACTGTTACGGCGACTCGATCCGAGATATTAAGAAATCATGCTGAACGGTGGTTATAAAGCACTTTTATATTATAATATTAATAAAAAATCGATACATATACTTTAAGAATTCAATATATTTTCAAATTGGCTTCAACAATATATTTTCAATAAGCAGTTCTTGTACATTTGTTGTTGTCATGTTATGCAGAAAGACAAACTAATGAGATTGGACTGTGGTGTTGCATGTGTGTACTGTCCAGAATGTGAACTTTCATAGCATGTGTAGACAAATTATCGAACTCAGCAAATAATTAATAAACTGTGGATAGAAAAGTACTGTACATGAGAGTAAATTTAAAAGAACCAAAAAAATTAAAAAATTAAAATTATGGTACAATATTTCATGCACGATAATGGTGGTCACATGTTGCAGTATTTGCTTTTCGATTCTTCTGATAATAAAAGACAGGAAATAATTTAAGGTGTCTGCTCTAATTTTGGCTTTTAAATCTTAAAATCATCAGATGCAAATTTCTCATGATTTTATTTGCCTTTTCATCGTATTATGTATTTGTATACACACACGTGTATTTGTATTCATTTGTATTGCTTTAGATTTTATGTATGTTAAAATTTAAGTTTTTCGGATAAGATGAGGTTAGCTCGGTGGTAAAGCCCCTCACACCCACACCATGAGGTTATGGGTTCGAGTCTCTCGCTCATCCCTATAAAACCCCGAATTATTGTAATATTTCAACAACAAAAAAATTAAGTTTTTCGATAGAGTGATTAATTAATTACTTTATGAAAATAGCAGCAAGAGATGAGAACCAAATTGCCATTTTTTTATCACTTTTTATGGTCGAGAAAAAGTGATAGAAGACGAGACCGATGTAGTTAATTTGATAATAATATAATGTTCATTTAGTCTAATAATATCAATATTTCGGATTAAATCTCCGATGTCACCGATTAATAATATTAGATAGATGTTTCTCGACCAAAGTGATAAAAGACGAGACCAAAGTAATATTATTTTATTTTTATAAATAAAGTGTTATATTTTTTAAATATATTTTTTTTATAACTTAGACCCTTTTTTTTTTTTAAATTTAGTTAATTTGATATTAATATAACGCTCATTCGGTCTGATAATATCAATATCTCGGATTAAATAAATCCGATTAATAATATCGGATAGATGTTAATAAGATGTTAATTAAGTACTGCTACTACTGCGCATGGGTAAGAGTGAGACAGTTGTCCATTATTAATATAACTTTGTAATAATGAATCGATACCATTTTTGAAGTGGTGAAATGAGGTTTTGGCCTCTGGTGGTCTGTGTGTAGGTCCTTGCTAAAAAAAATAAATTAAAACTATAATATATGCAATCATCATTTTATTTGAATTAATAAGCATCCAATTTGACCTCACCTCAGCTGGGTAAAAAAATAAAAATTGATGGGTTGTTTTTTGGAGTTTCACATCAGAGCAAATCTCAACCAAAAACATGGGCATGGTGGGGACTTAAAAAAAAAAAAAAAAAAAAAAAACTCTACCTCTACTCCCTAAAAACAAGACAAGCCTGCATTTGTTGATTTTTTTTCTAACTTTGAATTTGAAATTATACACACCATGACACCATTGTATTGTTTTGCATATATCCTAGCTAGCTAGCACCTTCGATTCTTTCCCCTCTCTCTCTCTCTCTCTCTCTCTCTCTCTCTCTCTCTACCCACTTTTGACATTAATAAAGAGTAAAGACTCTGAGTGAAAAGCTATGGGGAAAATAGTTTTTTTTAATGGAAGTGGAAAAGAAAAAACAAGTTTTGTAAAACAGAGAGAGTGGGACATGAGGTCCCATGCAATATGTCACTATGAACTTATTTCAAAAAAGGAAAAAAATTATTCGGCAGTAAATCTTTCACACATTTGTATCATAAGGTTGTGGATTCAAATCTCCTCCCTTCTCAAAAAAAACCCAGAAATAATTTATTCACCTCTCTCCGTAGTTGTTGCTTCCGATAACAAACCAATTAAATTCATAAAAACAAACAGAAATCTCTTTTATATATACTCTTATAAGTTTTAAGAAAGTTAATTAAGAAGAGTGTTATGATAATTTTCATAATCTGAAGAGATCGATTTAAACCATTTTTATCACGGTCAACCGGAGTTTGAATTTTAACTCGAGCTCAAAGAGAAAAATATAAGAAATTTTTACTACTGTAGGGACCAAGGAAAGGAGAGGTGTGGCCGTGTGGGGTAGGTAACAGTTCACATGCAATTATTGGGATTTTTATAATTAGAAGTAAAAGAAGGAAATGGGGATGGCCCCTTGTGGGTTTTGTTTTGAATCAAAGCAAATAAAGCTTTCTTGTTTGACAAAAACATTTGTTTTAATTTGCTTTCTTATATATTATGGTTGATCAATTAATCATCATGCACGGTCTTATCTCTTTAAGCTTTTTTTTTTTTTTTTTTTGAGGATTTGAAATGTTGGGTTTGGACTTTAATACATTTAATTATAAAGAAAAGTGTTATTGGTATGGTAGACCAAGAAGGTTCTTGCATATTCTATCTTCATTTTGTTCTTGTCTCGGTTCAATTATCGTCCTCTAATCTTTATTAACGTTGGGTTGTCATCTAATCTTTATTTACGTTGGGTAAACACTAAATCATATCGAAGGTGATGTAAAGTGACACATGAAAGAAGATGTAATTATATCTCTACTAAAGGAAAGTTGTGATCACTCGGCACAAGATTCAAGATTGTTGAAATATGTAGGTCATGACTCAAAATATGTGAGATCTATCTCGAGATAGGAAAAAAATTAAATAGAAAATGTTACACTAAATGTGCATGCCATTGGTAACATTAGCATAATTCAGTTGGTAGATAGATGAGTTTAGGGTTTAGATAAATGACTCTTAGATCACTAGTTCGAATTCTATCAATGCGAAAGTTTTCAAAAAATAACTGGTCCCAAATTAATAGATATTGTAAAAAAAAAAAAAAAAAAAAAAAAAAAGAAATTGTGCATGCCATTTTGATTAAAAAACTAAGAACAAAGCTACGGATATTGTTTAATTAACACAATCATTTCAATCTCTATATCATTCAAAGACTAATATATATGAAATACTTTATATAAGATTAGTTCACACATCATTGAAACCGGTAGATTTTTAGTGGGTGCTCATAAAAAAAAAATGAAAAGATAAACAAACACATTAGAAACCACCATAGGCCCACGGGCTGTAGCTTAGCTTGTAGATAGATGAGATTAAGGTTTGGGTAAATGACTTTTTAGTTTATTGCTCGAATTCTACCGATAGTAAAAAGTAAAAAAAAAAAATAACTGATTTTGATATACAGATAGATAATGTAAAAAAATAAAAATTAAAAAATAAAGAAAAGCAACCACCAAAAAGCAGTAGTACATTTAATATTCATTAAATAGAGTAGTTGTGAGTCTTCAATTCATACCTAGTATCATAATTACATAGATGGTACTATAATTGTTTTAGAAGGTAATGTAATGATGAACTTAAAGAGTTGGATGAAATGAATTGGTTAACTTCAAATAGGGCCATGTCCTCCCCTTTAGTTTTTAATACAAAATCAAAATACTAAGAGAAAATTTTTGGTGTACGAGTGTGCTGCTGAGCGATGCATTTTGTCACTAAAGATATCTTCAATAGCCTGATGCACCACTTGGCTGCTATATATCATATTTTTAGTGATCGAGTGCACCACTCAGTAATGTACCGGTGCATTGAAGATTTTGTTCGGTACTTGACAAACCAATTAATTACAAGCATTGACTGAAAAAAAAAGGAAAAGAAAAAAGTATCTAAATGGACCCATGTGTTATTGAGGTGAGAGGGAGACATGAGATTGAAATTTGAAACAATATCTCAGATCTGGGTTCAAATTGAATGGTCAATTGAAGTGACCATGCAATGTATATAAATGCAATCAAGAGCATTGGTGTCCCATGTGCTCCCTAAATAATATTATGAGCTTTCCTTGTCTATCTGCCACAGTTTATCTCTCAACCACTGCAACGTTTTAACAGATTACATATAGATGACGTGGTATGTCAAAAGATTTTCTCCAATTAGGGTTAGTAATTTAACTATATAATTAGGAGATTGGATTGAATCAAGGAAAACCCTTTTGAAGAAAGTAGCAAACACGTAAGAGGACTGATTCAGATGGACCAAATATTGGAATATTAATTCCTCAAACGGGACAAATTTTGAATGATAGGTTGGCCCATACATAAAGGCTAAGGCTGAACCATGGACCATGGTTTGATCTATATCATTTGATTGTGGCCTGATTGGTGGGTTGATTGATATCAACTCTGTGTCAAGATATTGATTGTGATGAAGAAGATTTATTTGTAACGGGCTCCATTCTATAAGGTTGGTAACAGCTAGGGATGGCAACGGATCGGGACAGCATTAGCATGTCCCATATTCAAAACTCCATAAAAGCAAGGTATTGATTGTGATGAAGAAGATTTATTTGTAACGGGTTCCATTCTATAAGGTTGGTAACAAGTAGGGATGGCAACGGATCGGGACAAAATTAGGCAATTAGCATGTCCCATATTCAAAACTCAGTAAAAGCAAGGTACCCCATACCCATCTCGAATGGATTTTTTATTTTTGTCCGATATTCGAACCCATTTGAGACAGGGTGATCTATACCCTACTTGAATTGACTCGTTTCATTAAAACCTCCTTTTTTTTTTTTCTTTTTTTTTTTAACAAAAAGAAAACATAAATTACAAGAAATTCAAAGACCATTATTTGATACTTCGATTACAGTATGAACATAAGAATATACAGTAATGTCATTAAAATAAATTACAAGTGATCCATATTAAAATTGCATTAATAGAAAAAAAAAATAAAAAGACCAACATAAAAATCATAAATTAATTACTGAGTAGTTATTTTTGTTCCTTTTTTTATTTATTTAATTTTTAAATTTTTTTTATTTACTTGGGGGAGGGGGATTTGCACTGAAAACCTCAACCTCATTAGAGATGTAAAAAACTAAACCGTCTTTAAATATCAAAACAAGAAAAGAAAAAAAAAAAAAAAAAGAATTAGGAAAACATATATAAAATTGTCGAAGGCAATATTCAAAGAGGTTAGTCTGTAATTTTGTTAATACAAAATATTGGAATATTTGCTGAAAATTTACTGAAAATTAAATTTGTAACTAACAAAAAAAAAATAAAAATAAATAAAAAGTGGAATTCCTAATCTTCTGCCAAATTCATTCTCAGAAAGGGAAACGATTCCTAATCAGACAAGGAAATAAAAATTTCCTAAAAATTAAGTTTAATTAATTGCACAGAATCATTACTTCAAAAAATACAAAATTTATAAATAAATTTCTTAAACAGTGTAATCAAGATTAATTGCACAGTATATATATTTTCAACTACAGTCGACAGACTTACTGCATTGAAGTTAAAAATTTACAAAAAAAAACCATGGAAGCTGTACCAAAACCCATGAAGCGAGGTCGTCAGAAAATAGAGATGAAGAAGTTGGAGAACAAAACGAAACGTTTGGTCACCTTCACGAAACGTCGACAAGGGTTATTCAAGAAAGCCACCAAGATCTCACAAGACTTCAGTGCAAAAACCGCTGTGATCGTGTTCTCCCAAAGCGGCAAGTCCTACAGTTGTGGGGATGTGGATTCTGTTTTTGATTGGTATCTCACTGAGAAGGTTCCTACTGACAGTGATATGGTGTCGTTGAAAAGGAAGAAACCAGTGGAGAAGACGGAGGAGGAGACGAGGTTTTGGTGGGAGAAGACGGTGGAGGAGAGGATGGTGGAGTGGTTGATGGAGTACGAGGCTACGGTGCAAAAGTTGAAGAAGAATGTGGAGGCAAAGCTTGAGGAAGTGAGAAGAGTGAAAGCTGAAGCTTCTTCATCGTTGACGTCGTCTGAACGTCATGTTGGTGATGATCAGGGTGTGATCGTGAGCTTCGATGATCAAGTTTATCATCCTGAAACATCATCGTTGTTGTCGTCGTCTTCATCATCATCTATTAATGGTCATGATGGCGATCAGGGTGCGATTATGAGGGTCGATGATCAAGTATATCATCATCATGGTGTGTTTGTTGATGATCAATATAGCAATCAATATTTTAATGATTTTGATTTTGGAGAGTTAGGGTTGGGTGGTGATACTGGTTGGTTTTGAGTAGTGAATTTGATAGGGTTATCTGTGTTTTTGCTTTTGCTAATTAATTGATTATAATAATAACTTAATAAGCAATATTTATGAGTTAATTTTGATGATCTCTCTTTTTTTTCGTCTTCTTGTTTTTTTTTTTTTTTTTTTTTTTTTTGAAAAATATTTCTTCCTGTTCTTAATTTAATATTTCATTAATCATTTTTGTTGTGGGACGTTTATTGAAAGTTAAATCAAAATTTTCAAGATTTGATCATAGACAAACAGAAACACTACAAAAAGAAAATAAAAACATAAACATTAATCCAATTCGATTGATGGGCAAATTAAACAAAATCTCATACTAAAATTTCTTGAAAAAATGTAATTTAATTTAGATTTGTGGACATTGATGAACAGATGACCATGCAGATCCACATCCATAGCAGAATTCAAATTCAAAACTGTAAAAATCCAAATATACATACAATTAGATTCATGTAGAAACAAATTCAATTGTTAAATCAATGTCAATTAATTCAAAATTAAACGGTCCATAACCCCAATTTAGTTCATGAATGAAAATTGCTTATTTCACTACCATTCAAAATCGTTCACTATTTAGTATTTAACGAACCATAATCCTATTATGGGGCAGACGTGCTCATATATTTTTTAAAAAATTATCGTTGAGATCAAAAATAAACGAAGGTAGCCAGGTTTCTATTTTTTATTTTCGAAAAATATTTCTTCCTGTTCTTAATTTATTATTTCATTAATCATTTTTGTTGTGGGACGTTTATTGAAAGTTAAATCAAAATTTTCAATTTTCTTTATTAAAATAAATAAATAAAAACCAGACCCCTCCCCATGCAAATATCATTAAAATTTGAATCATATACTTCTGATGCGTATTTTACAATCATATGTGTGGAGAGTTTTATCGTTGGTGTTGTGGTGTGAGTATCCGAGCTGCGCATGTTCCGACAAACCCCAATCATTCGGTTTCAGAATTTATTGTAATACTTAAACTTTATTTATTTATTTAGTATTGTTTCTTGATGTCCAAATTTGGAATATTAATTCACCAAAGCAATTTGAGTTTGGAGGAAGGGCACAAGTCATAACATACAAGGCTTAAATAACTCAAATTATAAATGGAAATAACACTTCACACATAATATCAATTTTGATTTACCTGTTAATTCATTAATTAGTAATTAATTAAACATATAACTAATCTAAAATTTAGTATTTGAAGTAATTAGTTAATTCAAATCAAATCAATACAACAATTAGGAAAAAAAATATGTATCCGATCGAGATCGACAAATATTAAATAATAGTCCAAGGAGAATAAGAAAAATATCACAATTGCCATAATGGGACATGAGAAAATTCAAAAAATCTTTACCCATCCAAATTTTTAGAACACTGTTAAGGAAAATAGCATCTTAGAAGGATTATCAATTAATTCTTCAACATGTAAATGAAACACAGCCGTCTGATCTTTTATAGAACCCTCTAAACACCCACGCCTCTCTCTCTCTCTCTCTCTCTCTCTCTGAGAATTGATTTTGATTAATTACTTCCATCATAAGCAATCAAGCAAAAGAAGAAAACGAAGATGGATGCTGACAAGAAGACAAGAGGTCGTCAAAAGCTGGAGATGAAGAGAGTGGAACATGAAGCCAAAAGAGAAGTGACTTTTTCCAAGAGAAAAAAAGGGCTTTTTAGCAAAGCTTCCGAGCTTTGTGAGCTATGTGGTGCTGATGTTGCATTAATCCTCTTCTCACCACATCTCAAACCCTTCACTTTCGGGCATCCGGATGCCAACGAAATCCTCCAACGATATCTCACCAGAAGAGATCATGATAACACTCTAGAGCTGACGAGCAGGAACGTCCTCCACGGGCTCAATAGAGTCCGAGAACAGTACAATGAGTCACTCAAGAGGCTAAAAGAGGAAGAGAAGAAGGGCAATGAGAAAAGTAGCGGTACCTCTAGTGGAGGGTTTTGGTGGGATGATCAAGAAATTGAAAATATTAATGAATTGGATGAGCTTGAACAATATGTGGAGTCCATGGAAAAATTGAGGAAAATTGTTCAAGGTAGGGTTGATGAAATTGATTTGAGTGGGAATTACTTTGAGGAAAATTTGGATAATGGGTTCATTCATGATCAGAACTTATTAGACCAGAATAATTTCAATTTAAATCCATATGGTTATGACTTTTATGGGGTTTGATGTAGTTTTATAATTAATTTAGGGATTCAGTTTGTTTAGATTTTAATTGTCTTTGATTTTATTATGATTTCTTGTTTAATATGTATTTATATCGATAAATAAATACTCTTTTATTCTTTGTTATCGATGTCGGTTCATAGATATATTGTTTTTATTGTTTCTGTTTTATTATGTTGTAATTTGATTTTTTTTTAAAGCAGTTTAATTATTAGTAATTTGATGTTTCATACTTTCATTCATGTTTGATATTATCTTTCCTTTATTGTTCTATATTTATATAGAACAATGATGAAAATTAATAATTGTAATACTATCAAACATGTAAATTAAGATTTGATCATAGAGTAACAAACAGAAACACTACAAAAAGAAAATAAAAATATAAACATTAATCCAATTCGATTGATAGGCAAATTAAACAAAATCTCATCCTAAAATTTCTTGGAAAAAGTGATTTAATTTAGATTTGTGGACATTGATGAACAGACGACCATGCAGATCCACATCCATAGCAGAATTCAAATTCACACCTGTAAAAATCCAAATATAGATACAATTGGATTCAAGTAGAAACAAATTCAATTGTTAAATCAATGTCAATTAATTCAAAATTAAACGGTCCATAACCCCAATTTAGTGCAAACAATCACCTCTTTTTTCCTATAAAACTTTGGTTTAGATCGTTCACTATTTAACGAACCATAACCCTATTATGGTGCAGAGGTGGATATCTATTTTTAAAAAAAAATTATCGTTGAGATCAATAATAAACGAAGGTAGCCAGTTTCCTATGGACAGTGACAGAGTCACTTGGAGGGGCAATGACCCTCCCCCTTTAGGTCCAATTTCTTTTTAAAAATATAGTTATATATGTTAACTTTTTACCTCATATTATTTATTATTTATATTTATTTTAAAAGATTTCTTGTCTGATTCAAAAAAATAATAATAATAATAATAATAATTTCTTGCATGACCCCAAGTCTCCCTAAAATTAAAGAAGCTGGTTTCGCCTGTTACTACCAGTCATGATGGTTAACTATTACATCTGATAACCAAAAAAATTATAAACACCAATAATTAAGAGTAGTTTTCATCACATTCCATACCTGCAAGAAATGTGCAAGCAACCATCACGCTTCTCAACATAGAATTTGCAATTGGGACATCTCCTTCATTGCTTCTTCTTAGCAAGTTCTATCATCATCAAATCTTCTCTGTCTCTCACCACCACCAAGTCTCTGAAACTCCTTACAATCCAACCCAACATGCCACGACACATTGCACTGACAACAAAACAATCTGTGACAATTCGGACACTCAGATTCTGTCACAATTTCACCATTATCATCCACCATCACAGCTGCACAATCCTTGTAAGGACAATAAAATATCTTTGACCCGAAAATCAGTGCCCTGGAGAGAGCAATTTCCCACCTGGCAAACACTTGTTTTGGTATGATTTCGTGACACAAATGTGGCTCCAAAACAGCCTCACAATTCATGCCCGGACACTTGATTTTCAACACACTGTCCTGGATTTTGGATGCGATGTAACTTGCAATGCAAGCATTACAATATGAGTGTGTACATTTTGTTGTTGTTTTGAACATCTCTTGGATTGATTTTGAGTTCTACAGATACCACAGAAGCTAATTTGGTGAGTAGCTGAAGAAGACTCAACAATTTGTTCTATCTTAATCTTCTTCATCTTCAAGTTGTGACGATTTTCTTGATCTTCCATTAATGTTCTTGTAATTGGTTCATGTTTGACTCTTGAATAAAACTGTGCAATGTTGGAGATTAATGCTTCTTGAAGCTGCAATTCTTCTGCATACAATTCATCTGATATGGGAAAAATTTCTTCTTCAGTATCAATCAAAGCTGAGAAGTAGAAATCATCAACAAGAAGATGATCATTATTATTGTTGTTATTGGAATTTGATGATGATGCCATTGATGATCGTTTTCTCTTCTTGTTGATTTTCTTCCTATGTTTGTTCATTATATATATATTATAACATTGATGGAATTCAATCTTCTAGTCTAGGAAATTTGGAAGGTTTGGTTTAATGGTTTTTCTCATTGGTTGGATTGAATTTGATTAATAAATAAATAAAACAAGTTCCAATAATGCAAATTATTAATCTAGAGAACTCAACCGGCTTTCAAATTCAAACTCATTCAATATATCTCCCACTACTTGAAATTAATTTGAGAGGCAGTTGAAAAGGAAAAAAAAAAGTGCTTATTTTCCTCACTCGTCCATTGTTATTGCACCCTTCAAAATTTCTCTTGATTTTATAATAAATTAAATTAAAATTCTAGGGATTTAATTGGTTATTTATATCACTTGATATTATTGCACCCTGGTAACATTGAATATTTTCTTTAAGGTGATTCACCATCCCAATTCCCCCAAAAACGATGGATATTGTTTAGAAAATGTTTTTGTTTTTAGTTTTTAGTTGTTGTTTTTCAAATCTACCGGCGATACCAGACATGTTTTCAGATTTATAAAAGAAAACAATATTCAACATACCCAAAGTTTTGTTGTATTGAAGATCATTTTAATATCAGCAGAGAATCTTGATTGTAATTGAGCCATAGATTAATATGTATATACAAATAGAAATATCCAGCTACATGCCATCATAGATATTTATATATATTAGATTTTTATTGCTGTCTCCCAACGAAGACAATCTGTCTATAACCATAATATATTTTAACTTATAGTTCCAGACAAAGAACTGATGTTGATTTCCAAGAAAATGAAATTGATACTTATCTGATTTTTATTCCTTAATTTTTTTTTTAAAGAATGTGTTAGGCTTGTCGAGACCTAACATAATTAGACTTTTTAGAGGTAAAAATAATAAGATAGTATTTACAACACATGGTGACATGGATACTTGTCCTATTATAATTTCACAATTGATAACGAAACCAAAATACTTCTCCATATATTGCCATCTTTTTCTCTTCTTGTTATAATATTATTCTACAAAAACATATATCTCATCTACTTATCTCTTACTTTTCTTCCACTTATACATTATCTGAATCATGCATTAAAAAAAAAAAAAAAAAACAAAGTCTGAAGTCGATCTGAATTATGAGATATTATAGATTTATAGTACCCATTGGATCTTCTGATTGTAATTATGTGGCTTATTATGATGTTTCTGATGACGAAGTTCTTGTAACAAAACCTGAGTCTCTCTCCGATCAGATTTGCTACAACTAATACTACTCCTGTAAGAAGCCACCATTTTCTTTGTAGAACTCTCTAATTCTCTCATGTCATCCATAACTATCTGTCTGTTCCTGCACTCTATGCTGCAAAATCCTTGATCACCCCTGTAGAATTTCCATCCACAAAAAGTTTCAATCAATATTTGATTCATGTCATCAATATTTGGCACGCAGGATTGGATTGAATTAGATTGGATGTTTACTGGAAATCGATGATATTAGAATCCAGTCGAATCCAGTTCAGTCCAGTCCAGTCCAGTCCAATCAGGAATATCAAACATGAAAACTCTAAGAAGAATTTTGAAAAATTTAAGTACCTGTACATGTAGACATCTTTGTCGAGGCTCAAGTTCTTGTTGCATAGAAAACATGACTTGAGAAAGCAAGAATATTGATGAGTTTGTGAAGCTGATGATGGTTTTGATGGAGAGTGTTTAATTAAAGTTGGTTTAATAACAATGTTTGATTTCCCTTGTGAAATCTGTACTACAAGAATTTTCAACCCAACAACCACACTAGTACCACTGCCTTTCTTTGAGCAGCTGCCTCCAAAAGTGCTTCTTTTAGTATTACTGCTTCTGCTTCCCTTCCCATTTTCTTCTTCTTCAACCTTGAAAGCACTTGTGAACTTGGGAAGCATTTTTTTTAATCTTACTGAGAGAGTGAGAGAGAGAGAGAGAGAGAATAATGAAATTAATATATGGTGAGTTGTGTGAAGTGAAGATGTGATGGAAATGAATGGATCTATATAAAAGAGAAAAAGCAGCTTTTGGGCACCAAACACAGTACTAAAAAACCACCATGTTATTTTTAGTTTCAACACACGTGGTGGTTAATGGGCTCTTGCCTTGGTGATTGGAGTCTCCAAGGGAGGTTCCACCACCAAGGTTTAAGCCTTGGTATGTATATAATTGTTCCACTTTTGGCTATTAAATCCCAAAGCATGGGTAGCCCTCTCTCGATTTAGTGGGAGCTGCCATATCTCCGGTTGTGAGAGTTGTAACATATTTGTAACCTCTCTCCAATAGTGAGAGTAGTATTCTGGACTGTGTTTGTAGAGTCTGATCTCGCCAGGTCCCGATTGTAATTGTACTTCAAAAAAAAAAAAAAAAAAACACACGTGTGGTTTTCTTTATGTTATACAATATAAAGAAATCAATGTACCGTGTTTGTTTACTTTTACCAAAACCTTTTGATATCATTAAAATAAGGGCCCATGAGGTTAATCAATATTGAAATTAGCTGTAACTTTTGTCAAAATTACACATACTTCCCTTGTTTTTCATTGATTAAGTGTTAATTGACAGTTTAATTAACCATAAAATTTAAAATGTCTAAATTACTCCTGAATTAATTATTATTATTATTTTTGAGATTTTATTATAATAAAATTAATTAACAAACAATTTTTTTTATTATAAAAAAACATTTTTTTTAAAGAAAAATAAAAATCTTTTCCATTGGAGGACTATAGAAACTAAAGATAGATTAATGGAAAATTGAAACGAAGTATGTACAAGTCTTTTAATTTTTTATTTTTTTTAAATGATCAAAAACAAGAACTGTCAATTAACTAAAATAAATTGTTAGTTAATTAATTTTATTGTAATAAAATCTCAAAAATACTAATTATTATAATTAAAAAATTAATTCAGGGGTGATTTAGACATTTTAAATTTTATAGTTAGTTAAACTGTCAATTAACACTTACTTAACGAAAAATAGAGGAAGTATGTTTAATTTTTACAAAAGTTGCAGCTGAGTGTAATTTTTCCTATAAAGAAATCAATATACCGTGTTTGGTTACTTTTACGAAAACCTTTTGATATCATTAAAATAATAAAATGTTTTGGGTGGAAAATGATAGCTTTCTTCAGAGCCTTTCGTTTTTGTTTTTTTTGGCCCTACCAAGAACAAGACATTTTGGACGTATTTTTCTTTTTTATGTTTTTATAATAAATCAATGCTTGTTGAAAACGTGTAAAAATTTGTGTGAATAATAGTTATGAGTGGTGTGGTGGGGTTTCTTTTTTTTATATTTATCATTTGTGTTTTTCAATAGTCCACTTTATATGTTAGAATTATAATCTATTATATTCATAGTTTCCACAAATGAGTTTGTAAATAGAAAAGCTTTAAATGCGATAAAACTAAACTCATTTGACAATATATTGGTAAAAAGAAGCTAAAAAAACGTGTAACATGCTTGATTATTTTGAAATTGAAAAATGATTTATGGAACCGACTTAACATGTCATGTCATCTGTATTATTACCAAAGAAGAAGTTGACGAATAACATGTCATGTTCACTGTATTATTATCGGTTGATATAGGGTTAGAAGAAGTGGACACAAATAGGCATCGGTTCGTTATCATATCCAACTTTAAAAAATAAAAATAAAAACGTGCAATATATTGTATTTTTATGGTTATTTTGAACGGTATCATTTGTGTTATCGTCATTTAATATGAGAAAGGAAGTAGTTGAGCATGTATTAATTCTTCACCATATTTTCAATTTGTTGTATTTATATGGTTATTTTACTTTTTATTAGTTTTTACCAGAGAAACATATTTTAATGACGTTTTATATCTCTTTTATATTATATATTGTCCGGCAACATATTTCTTGATATGTATACATTTATATATGAATTTAAATTCAAAATAATCTTTATAATTGTAATTATCAGAGATTATGTGTATTGATATAGTGATAGTTCATCTCATTTAAACATTATTAATTGAATTCATGAAACTAACAATTAACTTTACTTTATTAATCTTTCAAAAAAATAAACTTAACTTTATTAAAGTAAAACACTTCTATTTCAATATAATAATAATTATGGGTGTCCACCTTTCAAAAACAAAATAATAATTATGGGTGTCCAATTTTAGTTTTTTGGACTTTGGGCCTATCTAATAAATAGTGCAACTGTGAATACAAGTGGGTTTGATATACATAGACTCTCATCAAAAGTTCAAATTTGAAGGCCATCTTATTGTTTTTTTTTTTTTTTTTTTGAACACCAAGCCACCAAGGCTATCTTATTATTATTTATTTATGACAATTTACATAATTACATCTTCTCTATTGATCAAAGTAGTTTAATTTTTCTTAGTAATACAATTTGGATAGACAGATGCATATAAAAATCTCATCTTTACGGATGTTTATTCAGTCCGGTAATGTTTGAGTGACCACCACTTAAAAAAAAAAAAAAAAAAAATCTCCTTCTAACTTTACCCCAAAAAAAAAAAAAAAAAAAAAAAAAAAAAAAAAAAAAAAAAAAACCAAATAAGTCATCATCATCGATGATGATTGGAAAATATTAGATTAGGATTGGATTTTTATTCTAAATGGCATGCAATTTCTAGTGCATTAGTGATTAAATAGGGTAACTGATTCTTCATAAAGATGCTTTTCTATTTATTGGACCAACTAAGCATATACATATATTAGTGGACCGGTGACTAGACTCAAAGTATTATCTATATTTATATGCTTTGCTTCTTCTTCAAGGCTCCAAGGGATAGATGATCAAAATACACCGAAAAAGCGGATTAGGAGTTTGATGGGATTTACGTATCAAGATCATTAAATACGTGGCTCTAATATTGATCTATTCTCACAACTTGGAGATATTTATTCTCAAAAAATCATGAAGGAAAACTCTCAACGTATACTTTTAAAATTTGAATGAAATTACACCACATGATATAATCATTTTTATTTATTATTTTTCTTATTTTGCTTTGAGAATCGGTAGCTTTTGCAATTGGCATTGGGAATAATTGGCCTGAAAACGGTAGGCCAAGGTTTGTTCTTCCTGTCCAGAATACTCCTCAGATATTAATCAAAATTTAATAAATTATTTTGTTGATAAATTGAAATTCGGTGCCTAAGGATTCTCCATTAGTAGATATCATTCATTTATGGTTGCTTGATCTATAAAGGAAAATTAAGATGCAATCAAGACAATTTTTGGAAGAAAATCAAGAGAGCATATAATAACATATAGGAAAATAATATAATGAAAAAATCATAATTTTTTATAATATATTTTTAGTTATTATTTGCTCGATCTAGACACACCGCGGTGAGAGTTTGTTTTCTGACTTTTTAACCCGAAAAATATCTAAAACGAGGAGGATCACCAACGTGTTCAAATAGCGATATAAAAATTAAAATGGTTTAGACTAATCCAATACAGATCGTTTCCGAGAGGGGGACTCCAAAATTTTTTGTTGTCCTCAAAAATAAATTTCTGGCTTCGCCCCAGGTAGTTTCTAATGTGACAAAACGAAAAGGTGCTAAAAGAAGGGAATAATATTACTCCACTAATGTATAAACACACACTCAAGCAATGTGGAAAAGCTTTTAATATGGACTAAAAATAGTTGCTGATTCAAAACATGTGATGTAAACTAAGTGATGAAAGCATATGGATATTTGCTTGCAACAAAGTTGAGCTTTTCTTGAGAGTCAGTCAATGTGAATCTGCCAGCCATGCTTTGATGCTTTTGGTGCAACTTGTTTATATATAAATTGTAACCGAATAAAATTTTATTTCCATTGATAAGAGACATTAATTATTATTATTATTATTATTTACAATATTTATTAATTTAGGACTAGATATATTTTTTTAAAAACTTTCACCATTGGTAGAATTCGAGCCACTAACCTAGGAGTCATTTACCCAAACCCCAAGTTCGGCCATCTACCGGCTGAGCAATGCCCCCGTTGACAAGAGACATTATTAATTAGCTAAACTAACTAGTATCCACATTAACAGTTTACAGATTAATAGAATGAAAAACAGAGATTTTCCAAATTAATTAAGTGAAAAAGGAGGTTAATTATTTTTGATGCATGCATTTTGGTTTCATTTCAAGCTCAATATTATTATGTGAAAACAACACAAAAACAACTCATCATATCATTTATATGCATATGTAGAAACCCTATAAACTTGCACTTTAAAATCAATGGTATTTAAAAAAAAAAAAAAAAATCCAAAATTTATGTAATATTTAAAAAAAAAAAAAATCGACGGTACTTCTAAGTTTTAACTACTACCCAATGTGATTTAGTGGTGAAAGACTCATTCAGTCCAGTAATATCCCGATATTAATGGGTATTTACTGATTTTTTTTTTTAAAAAAAAATAGCTAGAGGTTTCCTAAATGTAATAGGACTCTTCTATTTAATTTCGTGCGTATCTTCACAAAAATAAAGTCATTAAGATTCTAAAACTCTATATGAAAAAAAGATTTTTTTGCATAAACAACTTGGAATAGGATTTTGCCACTTTTGTGTTCTCCTATAAATCCAACTCTTTCTTCCTAATAAATCATTTAACATACAAAAAAAGAAAAACTTATTGTCTATCTCTATATTCATATATTTTAATTCTCTTCTAGTATGGCTAAGTCATCCATGATCAACAACTTTCTTCTTCTCAGGTTTTTGTTTCTTTTCTTCTAATAATCACCCTTATATATACATGTGTTAATCACTTTTGGTGTTCGAATGATCTCTTCTTGTTTAGCTTTTATTGTGCGCGTTCATTCATCTTGTTTAGTTTTTTTTTTTTTCTTTTCTGTAAACTTTTACGAGACTATGAAAGCTTACTTTTTGAGTTTTAACATCTAACTATAAGAAAATAATGCTCAAACTTAGTGAACTTAGCATACAATGATTGATTTTTTAACATTTAACGTGTACATATAACATATTTTTTTTGTTTTTGCCGTGGGTGTAGGAGGTCATATGCTGTGGCAGCAGAGAATGTGAGAGTGCAAGGAGGAGGAGGAGGAGGAGCTGCGGCAGCAGTGATGAGGAAGATGACGGATTTGAAGGCTGAGGAGGGTTCGGCATCATCCTTAAGAAAGGAAGAGTTTTGGATGAGGGATCCGAAGACCGGCAACTGGATTCCGGAGAGCCATTTCAATGAAATTGATGTTGCAGAGCTTAGAGAGAAATTGCTTTCCAAGAAAAAGCAACTATGAAAGGAATCTATTTTACGACCTTACTTGATGGACAAACAAACAATGTGTTGCACGATTGATTTTTGGCTTTTTAAGTCTATCCTGTTGTGTTTTGTCTCTGTTTCTTCTCTTTATAGTTTGATTGAATCTAATGAAATGTCCATCTATCTCTTTCTACAAAGTACTCTTCTTTCATTTAAGTACTTTTGTTATGGCGGTTCAAACGTAAGACACAAACATCTAATTCAATATTGCAAGGAACACCGATACGTATAAAATCTACATAACGTTGATAAATAATGACAATCTAAATCAACCAATTCGATAAGATAATGTCAATAAGTAATGCGACGGTGGTTAAAATCACCCACCAGCAGCTCATATTTCTTCAAAAATTCATTGGATATACGAAGAGAAGAGAACGTACATGTTATCTATGAAGTATGAAGCAAATACTGTCAAAACAGCACATTTATGAATGAATTTCTGTTGAACAAAATTAAATCATGCTAGAACTACAAGTATAGCTGAATAAGCTCGTCGCTAACTACTGATGGTGTAAGAACACCTAAATCGGTAAAGAGAAGAGTAAGATATTGTGGAGGAGTATAATCCCGGGCAGATGTCTCAACCTCGACCTTGGAAGGGATGGGTACCCCAAAATCAATGGGGCGTAAGGCAGGACTCATGTCTTTTTGGTCCAACGGGTAAAGACGAGCAAACTGCAAGGAGAATAACGAGCTTTAATGTCAGATGTGAAAAATTCTAAGTGATTATAAGTCCAATTTGCTTTAACTAGTGTTATATAGGATGCAGAAATTTTGGCATACCTTGTAGCTTTCTGCAGCCACGTAAACTGGTTTGTTCATGCTGTGCGCAACCAGTGCGATTTGGTACGTGCCCATCATGTTAATGATACCTCCACTTTCAACCACTCCATCTGCTCCGACAAATACCATGTCTACCTCATCCATAGTATAGGCAACAGCAGAGTCTATAAGAAGCTTCACAGGAACATCAAGTTTGGCTAGCTCATTGGACAATCGTAATCCTGTTCTGTCTGGCCTTCCCTCTGCATTATTAAGCATGGATTTAGAACAAAAACGAAATCTAGCAAGTTCAATGTGGATCACTTCTAAAGAGAGAGAAGTTCATACTGCAACAGTAGCATAGATAGCTAAATAAAATATTTCCTCATTGAAAACCAAGGCCGAGAATAAGATTCATGGAGTCTTAAGGCTGCCACCTACATTAACTATCACGGCTACTCATGGCAATTTGCCACAACCAACAGCTACTAGATGATGCATCTGGCAGCCTTTTTGGGTAGCACTCGACTCCCAAGTGCAAAGCCATCCTAACTCCTATCTAAGTGGGCATACATTCAGGCAGAACCAAATAGACATGATAAGACCTTCGTTTCCGTTACTACCAAACCTAATTTAATTCAGTTAAAGCATAAACACAATGCAGATGAAGTGTGTTCTGAAAAGAGAACCTGTGCAGAAAACTCGAAAGAGCTTCTTATTTTGTGCTGCAGTCTTTAGTACTTCCAAAACAACTCTAGAAAAGCCATGCACTAAAATAGTACAACCGTCAAAGATGAAATCCTGACTAAGCATTGCAATAATCCTTCGTGCCTGCAACATGCGACATCATTCTCTTTTAATGTGAATGTCTGTGTATATAATCATGGTCAAATAAAACATGAAATGGAATCCATAATTAGTTAAAATACCTTACAAGATATCTCCCCAAACTTCTCTGCACGTTCAATCAAGCGAGACTTGGCTGAATTAAAGTCTTCATATTCTAACGCTGACGTTCTGGTTACATATCTCATGAACAGATCGCAGCCTGCCGTCAAAGAAATAGATGTGGTGTCCCATGACTGGGAAACACACATCGGTCAATCATTTTGATGGCGAAAGAAAATCATAAAACTTAAGTTCCTGTTTTGACTCCTTTTACATTTCGACCACTAGATGACAACCTAATTTACTAATTATGTCAAATGTGTTATCATTATACAAACCGGTGATAGGACAATATGATCTAGACCACCAATTAGGCAAGCACCGTTATCAGACTACCACATGCAAACAATTTACGCTCCTATCATGAATTAAAAATTTAAAACTAAATAAAAGTCTAAATCAACTTTTAGCTAAATTGAACTCTAAACCTCTAATTCTAGCCAAAACTGTTTCTTTTCACATGGATATATTTAACACAGGGAATGAACCCAGTTTCAAAGCAAAAACAAGAAACCACTCTTACCCTAGAAAAGATGAAATTTTCGTAAATCCATCTTAATCAAAACAAATAACCCGATTTTGATTGCAAACACTCGTTAAAAATAGAGAATACATTCAAACACAGAGAATACATTTGAAACCATCATAGTTCGATTGCTAACCATCAAATTCTACAATAATTGAACCTGAATCGAATCACAAACATCATAATTTAGCTAGTACACAAAATATAAACAAAAACTGGGTCTATATACACATCAAGATAGCAATTTTGCAGAACCAAAAATTCCTATAAAAAAAAAAAAAAAAAAAACCAAAACCCAACTCATAACTAAATAAATAAATAAGAAGCAATCTTTACTCACTTTGAGTGAATCAGAGGCCTTTTTGAGCTCAATTTCGAGCTCCATCATAGTATTAGCTTCACTATTCCCGATAACAGCCGCCAGCGCACGTATAGCCGCTACTGCCTCCGCCAAATCCGGCTGCTTCCTCCAACGGTTGAACTCGTCGATCACGCCGAAAGCCCTCCCGCCTGTTCCCCCGCCGCCGTCGCTGCGATCCTCCTGGCCATCTACGGCTCCCGTGGCTGCCGCAGCCTCCTGGGCCTGTGCCAGCCAGTCGCTGGTGACCACCCCGTGGTGCGCCGCGCGCGTCTGGTAGTACGCTGACATCGACATGTTCCAATTAAAATTAGGGTTTTGCAGAGGAGGAGCTGCGGCTGCGGTGGTGTCGGTGAGCGGCGGAGGAGAGATGGTGATTGACTTGGGTGGGACGTTGTCGTTTACGGGGTTTCGGGAGTTGTCGAGAACGAAAGAAGCTGATCTCCACCACATTTATAAACATAAAATAGCGTCACTTTCTCGGGAAAATATTTTGTTTCGGAAAATCCGAATTTCGCGTTACCGGTGTGAGATAATTTTTTTGATTAACTTTAATTACAGGGTTTTATAATGATTATGTGTTTTAAGTGCACTAGAAACTAGAGAGTAGTAAGTACACAAAAACGGCGTCGTTGGAGGACATAAGTATGGCGAGACACGTCATCATTCATGTATAAGAGCAACATACATATTGGGCCGGCCCAGTACAGAGCCGTTTCGGTGGGCGGGGAATGTGGGTTTGTGATCCAACTCATACAAAGATATTATGTAATTAAGTAGCGTGTTAACTAATTAAGAATTATATCGAGAAAAATACGACTTAATTCCATTAATTGGAAATCAAATTATGCAGGTCTCATACATAATCAGGAATCAAAGTTTCATTTCTTATTCTCTTTTCCAATAAAACTTGATTATTTGTCATTTTCATTTCCGATTGGTAAACACGCTCTAATTGAAAAGCTCTCTCCGCATATACCACCGACTAATGTAGTTTGGTAGTAAGATCGTTTATTCAGTCTGATAATGTCTCAAGTTCGAGTTGTCACCATTGCAAATGGTATTTTCAAACAAAAAAAAAAAAAAAACTCTTCACATATAAGTTGTGTTCCAATCCTAATAGGCAACACAATCCAAACAATGCTATATATATATATATATATATATATATATATATATATATCTTTATTTTTAATATTCCCAATTGTAAACCCCCCTTTTAAATTATTTTTTCCTATAATTCTTTTAATTTTATGTATTTTCGATTTCAATTAATTGTTTTTCTTTTGTTTATCTGAGAGTATTCTTGACATTTTATTTCTCGATCTTGGTCAATTAAACAAACCACATACAATCATTAAATCGAAGGGTGCAAGTGTAGAATAATGAAACATTTCTGTATGAGTGTCTCTTTGCAAAACCTCAAGGGGGTCAGTCGGGTTTTCTAGATCTCACTGCACAGCTACCTTGATATACGGCTGGTCTAAGTGTGACGAGGCCATAGTTAGACACTTAGACATAGAAATGGCTCGAACCGAATAAAATACGTGTTGAGTTGTAAATGACTCGATTCATATTTTATTCAACCTAAATCTACCCATTAGCTTATTGGGTTAGAAAGTGAAAACTCAAACCCATCCCCTATTTTAATAGGTAACCTGCAAGCATCTATTTACACTATTATCTTTAATTATTATTATTTTTATTAATTAATAAACTTATTAGTATAAATTAATTAATAAATATCTTCCCTATTTTAATGTCCATGAAATTAGGAGATAAAATCAGGGTTTTGATCTTTGAAATAAGGAAAATGAGGGTTTTATTAGTTTGTACAGTATTTTTTAAATAAAAATCGTATGTCTTTTTAAGTAATTTGATAAAGGAAAAAAAAAAAAGAATACTAAATAATTTAAAAAGTTGGATATAAATAGTTCAGTGGTGGGTGTGCCAATAACACCACTCTATATTATTAACAATAATATAACATTTGCAAAGTGTTGTTTTAATTGCGAATGTATGGGAAAATCGGAATGATAAAAAAATTGATATATGAGCTCTTGTAGATAAATAATCCGTTCAATTTTGGAAATAAAAATCTAAGGTGGTTCTCACATTCTACTTGATTGATTGAAATTTTCTTGTTTTGATGAATTTATGCCTGTTGAAATACAGTATATGGTAAATAATTTACAATCTGATGGGTGAAATTATTTGTGATAATAACATAACCTTTCTGCAACCTATATCTGATTGATCTATATGTTTTATAGATAGACTATTGTATTAATAACCCAAAACATGATACATAGATACAATAGATAATAAATAGTAGTTGTGAATGCAAAATTTTTGTAAAAACAAAAAAAAAAACAAAAAAAACGCATTATGTATTGAAATATGCGTTTCATAATTTTGGTCTGAAAATTTCCCTTATAAACCCTAAAAGAGTTGATTTTGCATATTTGAAAATTTTGTTTAAAATGGCATTATGTGATGAAATACATGGGTGTCGTAAAATTCTTAAAAAAAAAAAAAAAAAAAAAAGAAATTGATTTCAACAATTAATATATCCAATTGTATAGAAAATATACTTTGCAAGCCCAAATGCATGAACATTATTATTGAAAGTATATAACAAGTCTCTGTACGTACATAGAGAGTATGATCATCAACCCACATGATACATATACAGACAGATAGATATAGATATATGGGGATTTTGCCATTGCTACTCATGAGTCATGCCCTGTACTTGGGTTCAACTTCGCTGCCTTTGGTCCTACTTATCATACTTGGGAGGCATAAATCCTCTGTTACCAAGTTGATTAAATTGATTGCACCTATTCAAAGCCATGCATGGTTTTAGTTGGATTGTGATTATAGACTACAGGAATTTCTACCTCTCTAATTGCGAACTTGTGCTTTTCTAAACTGTTCAAAAATTCTTATTTGGGCTATGTTTTTAATTAGTTTTACTGGAACTTTGAGGTGTTTGATATTTTTGAAAAGAGGTTGAATATCTTCTTTTGAGTCTTGGCTGCTTTTGAGTCTTATGATTATTATGTTATAATCACAGTTGGTGAAATCGTATGAACGGTACTGATCATGCCCGTCTGAATATATCTGCCACATCATCCACTGTGCCCGAAGAAAACCATCTCAGCTGAGGTTGAGTGTTTTAATTTTCACCAATATCTCAATATCTAAAAAGATTTGCATAATGCATCTATGTTAATATTGAGATTGCAAAATATGAAACCCAAAATGCATCTATATGTATAGAGATTGCAAAATGTTAATATTGAATGTACTCAACTTCATTTGTAATTGAAAAGGCTCAACTATTGACTTTAGAAATAATAAGGCCACCTAGGGAGATCAAATCAAAATCAGATTCAAAGTCTATCTTGTTACAGGTTTTCAACTTGGTTTAAAATACACAATTAAGCATGCATTTTCTATGTTCAACCTCCCCACATCATGCCATTTTATGCGGTAATGTGATTAAGCTCATACAGCGCCCATGAATATTCGGATTAATTCCTCATATCGTTTAATAAATCTCATGTGTAACGATCAAAATTGCATGAAAAAAATATCACCAACTGATGCATGAATAAATTATGAGAAATGACTACTTTAGTTAGTAGGTCACATACTCACATGCAAAGTACATGTCTATTTAATATAAAGTAACTTGAACCTTTAAATTCAACAATCAACGTTGACGATACTGAGCTTCCTACCAATAAAAGCAAACATGGTTCATTCTTTCCATTTGGAACAAAAATAGATGGCACATTATACACACAATGCTAATGCGTAAACTCTGTACCTGATCTTTTAAAGTGTAACCTTCAGGCTTCCCTGGTCATTCCAGGGCTCCATGTATAATCAGTTTCTTTCTTTTCATTCTAATAAAAGCAAAAAGATCTGATTATTACTGATCGGAAAAGTTTATGAAGAACATTGAATTTATTATGATTTTCACCTTAGGATGTCGGTCTTCAACACCGCTGACATAAAATGATTGCCTCGGTAGCATGTGAAGGAGAAAAACTTCAGTGGGACCGTCCCACTAAAGTTTTTCTCCATGTGAAGACACAGGGCGAGTACGGGAAGTTGGAAATATACTTAAATTCTCCTCTTTGACTCTTCCCTGTGACATGACCATGAATATAATGCAATGCATGGCCGTCTTCTGATATTTTGACGTCCCATCCAATTAATGATGTTAACAAAAATCGAGGCCCCATATAAAAATTATTATCATTAATATAAAAAAATCATATGCCTTATCATTCAAGTTATTTACGTTCTTATTCAAATATTCTATATTATCATTCAAATCATCAATATTTTCAATTGGTTAGCAAATAGCAAAGAAATATTAGCAATTCAATTGGACTCTCTTTCAAAAAAAAATAAAGAATTCAATTGGACTCAGCCAATTTTGACTCAGACGAAGATAGTATCTTTTGGAAGTCTGGTTTTCCTCATGTTAAGGTTTGTACGTTTTGTGAGTTTGCTTTTAGGAGATTCTCTGGTGTGGGTCATTGATGCTTTGGCTTTTTGGGGTTTTGGTCATTTTTTGCTCCCCTGTTGTAGCTTGTAGCATTCGTTTTGTAGTGCTGCAGGGGTTTTGGTTGTCATGTTGCTGTGTGGGATTGCCTGAGTGGTGGTGTCGTGTTTTGGCTTTGGTTTTTTTTGGGTGCTGCATGGTCACCTTGTTGCTTCTCGTTGTGCTGTTGCCTTCTTGGACTTTTATAAATAATTTTGCCGTTAAAAAAAAAAATAAAATTTTTGACTCCCATCCTAGTTGGAACAGATTATGTGAAATGGTGAGATCATAATCATATTACGAATGGGAAAGTTGGTGAAGAAGAAAACCGAAGATGTGAAAGCTAAGTTTTAGTTTAGGAAGACCGAAGGTGCAATACATTTGTACCAGACTGCCAGTTTGGTTTGGAGTTGGGAGAGTTAAAAGTTAGTTTCTTTCTGCAATGTTAGTGTTTTGTAAGTTGTTTGAGTTTGCATGTCATTTTTTCAACCCTGCTTCTACTTGTCACAAATAGGGTGGTGTTAGGTGTCTTTTTAGTTGTGTTTCAACTTTTTTAGTCAATACATTGATTCATTTGTTGCTTGAATGGTGTATTTTGTTTACTATTTCTTTTATCACTTTTGAATTCAGAAATGGCTTCCAGAGGCTGGATAAGATGAGAGAGTGACCGTAAGTCATGTTTGTTTTTTTGGATCTTGTTTCCATTTGAGAGTGACTCTATACGGTACTGATTCCCGTCTGAGAAGCTTCGTCAGTGAGCACCAAGGCCATTTTAAATCAAATGGATCATCCACCGTGCCGGAAGAAAACCATCTCAGCTTATACTACTCCGCCTTCTGGCACAAACAATGTTGGGTGTTTTAATTTTCACCAATATCTCAATATCTAAAAAGATTTGCATAATCTTTAAGATATTATAATATAAAACCCAAAATGCATCTATATGTATAGAGATTGCAAAATGTTAATATTGAATATACTCAACTTCATCTGTAATTGAAAAGGCTCAACTATTGACTTTAGAAATAATAAGGCCACCTGGGGAGATCAAATCAAAATCAGATTCAAAGTCTATCTTGTTACAGGTTTTCAACTTGGTTAAAATACGCAATTAAGCATGCATTTTCTATGTTCAACCTCCCCACATCATGCCATTTTATGCGGTAATGTGATTAAGCTCATACAGCGCCCATGAATATTCGGATTCCTACCAAACTTAAAAAAAAAAAAAAACAAATCATAATATATATTAAGTAGACAGTTTGATGCATGAATAAATTATGAGAAATGACTACTTTAGTTAGTAGATATATGGTATATAAAAACAAGTAACGATCAAAATTGCATGAAAAAAATATCACCAACTGATGCATGAATAAATTATGAGAAATGACTACTTTAGTTAGTAGGTCACATACCTCTAAATTCAACATTAGGTCTAAGTAACGTTGACGATACTGAGCTTCCTACCAATAAAAGCAAACATATTTCATTCTTTCCATTTGGAACAAAAATAGATGGCACAATGCTAATGAGTAAACTCTGTACCTGATCTTTTAAAGTGTAACCTTCAGGCTTCCCTGGTCATTCCAGGGCTCCATGTATAATCAGTTTCTTTCTTTTCATTCTAATAAAAGCAAAAAGATCTGATTATTACCGAAGAACATTGAATTTTATTATGATTTTCAACCCAGGATGGTCTTCAACACCGCTGACATAAAATGATTGCCTCGGTAGCATGTGAAGACATGGGGCGAGTACTGTCATCGACCTTGGAAGTTGGAAATATACTTAAATTCTCCTCTTTGACTCTTCCCTGTGACATGACCATGAATATAATGCAATGCATGAGAGATGGTTGTCTATGTTATATATGCACATGGCCGTCTCCATCCATTTTGATGCCCCATCCAATTAATGAGATTAACAAAAATCTGGGCCTCATATAAAAATTATTATCATTAACATAAAAAATCATATGCTTTTTTTTTTTTTTTTTGAAAGGAAAAAAAAAAATCATATGTCTTATCATTCAAGTTATCTACGTTATCATTCAAATCTTCTATATTATCATTCAAATCATCAATATTTTCAATTGGTTAGCAAATAGTACATAAAGGTTAGATATTCAATTGGACTCTCTTTAAAAAAAAAAAAAAAAAAAAAAAAATCAATTGGACTCAGCTAATTTTGACTTGGATGATGTCAAACTGAGTTTGATATGTTAGAATTCAATTGGGCTTTGATGTTTATTTTTATTAAATGATATAGATAATTGGGCCTTATTAAAAAAAAAAATGAAATTTGAGATTGAACCCTTCTTAAACTTAAAAAGATTGGACCTGAGACCCCTAATTTTATAAAAGAAAAAGAAGTAAATTGGGCCAATTGGGCCCCCCAGCAAATAGCCGGGTTTGCTACCCTCACAGGCCGAAATAAAAGATTGCTGCCCTCAATGACCCAAAATATGATACATAGATACAATAGATAATTTATGGTAGTTGTTAATGCAAAATTAAATGGCATTATGTGATGAAATATATGTGTCGTAAAATTCCCCATATTAACTCTTATATAAAAGTGACTCGGAATGAGAAAAAAAAAAAAAAGGATATGAAATTGATTTCAACAATTAATATGTCCAATCGTATAGAAAATATACTTTGCAAGCCCAAATGCATGAACATTATTTTTGAAATTATATAATTACTATATTAATTGCATGAAATTATTTGTGATAATAACATACACCTTTCTACGACCTATATCTGATTGAAGTACGGGTTTGACGATCGCATAGCAGCAAGTACGGGTTCATTCCATAGGGAGGTGTCATCATCGATCGTCTCTAACTAGAGATTATTGAAAGCAATATAAATGAAAGCAAGTGAAAGCATTAGAATATGGAGGGGTGAGAAGTGTGTGTGTGTGTGTGTGTGTGTGTACGGGCATAGCAGCAAGTTCGGGTTCATTCCTCAGGAAGGTGTCATCATGTACTGTCTCTAACTAGAGATTATTGAAAGCAATGTAAATGAAAGCATGTGAAAGCATTTGAATATGGAGGGGGTGAGAAGTGTGTGTGTGTGAGTAAGAGGTAAAGCATAGCGCATGTGTGTTTGAGAGAGAATTGAAATGAACGCAAGAAGGTATGAAAGAATGTAAAATGAGGGCGTTGTTGTGAGTGTGCGTGAGAGGTAATCGGGAGCTTGCCTTTCGATGTTAAACTACACCTAAACTACACCTAATTGTATATATATATATTATATTCAATTTCAATTTATTGTTTTTCTTTTGTTTATTCGAGAGTATTCATGACATTTTATTTCTCAATCTTTGGTCAATTAAACAAACCACATACAACTGTTAAATAGAAAGGTGAAGTATAGAATAACGAAACATTTCCGTATGAGTGTCTGTTTGCAAAACCTCAAGGGGGTCGAGTTTTCTAGATCTCACTGCACAGTTACCATGATATACGGTTGACCTGAGTGTGACGAGGTCATAGTTAGACACTTATAGACTTAGAAATAGCTCGAATCGAATCAAATACATGTCAAGTTGTAAATGATTCGACTCAAATTTTACTCAACCTAAACCTACCCATTAGCTTACTGGGTTTGAACGTGAAAACTCAAACCCATC
The DNA here is from genome assembly GCA_030490815.1 of Acer saccharum. Lineage (NCBI taxonomy): Eukaryota > Viridiplantae > Streptophyta > Magnoliopsida > Sapindales > Sapindaceae > Acer > Acer saccharum. The sequence goes on from CM059866.1 coordinate 1,330,789, forward strand.
TCCTATTTTAATAGGTAACCCGCCAACTCATCTATTTAATTATTATTATTTTTATTAATTAATAATTATTTCACGTTTTATTTGTTTTTGCAAATATTTATTAATTGAACACATAAAAAGTATTTATTAAAATTAGTATGAATATTAAATAACTGTTTTTAAAATTAATGAAATTGAAAACCATTAGAGCATCTCCAATGCTATTATGTATTTGGAGAAAATAGAGTGCCACATAGAATAGATTTTAAAAAAGTTAGAAAAACGCTCGCCAATGCTATTATCTAAGTTGAATACGGAGATGATGTGGCAAAAAAAAAGTTAGAGAATATGGAGTTGGGTTTCATTCTAGAAACTCTCCTAGAAATGCTGACTAGGATTTCTAACTATTTCCACCAATAAGATTAAACCTCATTTAATTGTAAAATAAAAGAAGAGACAGAGTGTAAGAGCATCTCCAATGCTATTATGCATTTGGAGAAAATAGAGTGCCACATAGGATAGATATTAAAAAAGTTAGAAAAACTCTCTAATGCTATTATCTAAGTTGAATATGGAGATGATGTGACCAAAAAAATGTTAAAGAATATGGAGTTGAGTTTCTAATTCAAGAAAATCTCCTAAAAATGCTGACTAGGATTTCTAACTCTTTCCACCAATAAAATTAAAGCTTTCAACTCTTTCCACCAATAAGATTAAACCTCATTTAATTGTAAAATAAAAGAGGAGAGAGAGTGTAATAATTGTTTTATTATGATTGGATATAAACTGGATGCATATTTGACTTTAGATAATTGCATTGGAGATGTGAATATGGATTTCTCTAAAAAAATTTCAAAAGTGGGCACATAATAAATAGAAATGCTGATGTGGCAATATTTAGAAACTTAAAAATACATATTTGCATTGGAGATGCTCTAATAATTGTTTTATTATGATTGGATATAAAAAGGATGCATATTTGATTTTAGATAATTGCATTGGAGATGTGAATATGCATTTCTCTAATTTTTTTTCAAAAGTTGGCTCATAATAAATAGAAATGCTGATATGACACTATTTAGAAACTCAAAAATACATATTTACATTGGAGATGCTCTTATATCTAATTAAAAATATAAGCTAAAATAAAAATTAAATTATACAAAAGGAGGTCTGGTTGTCTACTACTTACTTGTCTGGTTGAAGATATGAAAGAAGTCACATCTCTGACCTCCTCCCATATCTTTTATTTGTCTTTAGAATTTGTGAATTTATAGTATTTAATATTAAAAAAAATCTAAGGAAAATATATTTGTAAATGTGGAGTGTGTTCACAAAGTACAACAATTTATAAAGAATTTAATGGATGTAAATATATGTATTGATTATGTAATTAAGTAAAATTATTTTCCAAAATGGAAAAGAAAACGTATTTGTCAACTTAAAATATAATCTTGAAACAAGGTGTGTAATGTGTTCAGTTCCTAATTGGAAACGAATCCAAACAATAGTAGATTTTTTAAGTCTTTCCCTAATACAAGCAGCTGCCTGTCACTTCCGACGAAGACTTCCTTGACTATGCCAGGGGCGGCTCAAGGGTTGTCAGGACTTTAGACGAAAATTTAAAGTGAGGCCTTATGATTTCACAACCCTTTTTTTTTTTACTACTGGTCACAAATTTATCAAGAGCCCATTTTTGCGATTCAAATAATTGTTCCATTCTTCTTTTTCTTTTCGTTTTTAGTTTTTTGTATTCGGATTCGTATTTTCTACTAAACATATCTAATATTCGATTATCAGTTATCAAAGCTTAAAAAATAAATAAATTATGTTACAGTTGAAAATAAATAAATAGATAAAATTAAAGTAATAGGGTTTAGAAAAATTGAACCTGAAATGTTTATGAAAGAGTACAATGAGAGAGTTTGATTGCAGTATGGGGACTTTGATTTTGCAGTAAGATGGTTTGATTGAATATTGAAGAAAATATAAAATAATAGATTTTAGTGTGAATATATAATTAAAAAAATAATAACTCTTTAAAGAAAAAGAATAACATTAATGTGTAAATTCTTTTTATTTTTTTATTTATTTAGGAAAATATTAATGAGTATTTAAGTCCACTTAAATGTGGTTTACTTGAAAACATGGGTGAACATAATTTGCAAGTTTAAAGAGATATTTTTTTAATAATAAATAGAAAGAAAAATTTGGATATTAATTGTTAAAATATCCAAATTTAACAATGTCCAGCCGGTCACTATGCTTCCGGTTCTTCATATTCATACTCCGGCACCTACATAAAGCCACAACTCAGGACCAATAGCTTTTAATTAAATCCAATACTAGAGTTTTTGTTTTTGGAATTCGAATTGAATGATAACTATCAACAATTCTTCGTCCGATGGAGCAAGTATTGTGTCTTCAATTTGCTTAGGGATTTTTCATTTATGTCAACAAATGATTTGGAAAAGCATTAGAATTCGAGCAGTAGTGGTACTAGTGTTGCTCGCGCTCCTCCACAGGCGTACCATCAGCAGGTCTCCCTCTTTTACTCTGCCTGGAAGAGTCAGTAGTACTTGTCTGGTGTCACTCCTCTGCAGGAGGCGTACCATCAGCAAGTCTATCTCTTTTGCTTTGCTTGGGAGAGCTCGGTGTTAGGAACTGTAAAAACTTATGAAATGATATAGAAATTGGGAGAAAATCACTTATTGAATTGAAAAACAAGCTTGGCTATTATATAGCCTTATTGAACAAATTGAAACAAGAAATAACAAGCTTGGCTATTATAAAAGCTGAGCCTCATAGCGCCATGTGGCGTCATGAGAAAGCTTTGGATTTAAATGCACTCATTTCTATATATATTAACAAATTGTTTAAAAATCGGTTAAGAGATTTATTCATTATCCCATTAATAACGGGATTGCCTCTTGATTGCCTTTTTTTCAATTAACCTATATAATAAATTAAACAAACTTCCAATTCTATATCTATATAATATACAAATAAAAAGGCAATCAGGAGAAAATCTCATAATTAATGGGATAATGAATAAATTATTTTAACAAATCTTATAATTGATTTTTAATTATTAAGTATTATTAATCAGTGATATATCAATCGGTAATTCTTATTATAAATCAATTTGTTGTGTAATAATGTTCATGGGAGAGAAAATATGCTAACAACCGATAATAATTAGTCATTTAAAAAAAAAATTAATCATTTAAAAAGATAATTATTAGTACCGTATGTCTAATCAACTTCTTCCTTCTTGAGTTCTTGTGATCTAAAAAAAAAAAAAAAAAAACTTCTTCTTTCTTCTTTTTTTATTACTTCTTCCTTTTCTTATATAAAACTTATCTAATAATTACTAATTAAATATAATCACTCACATTAATTTACTTCAAACTCTTGGATCTTCACATAAACAATAAACCTGATAAAGTTAGAGGGCTTTCTCTCCCCTAAATATAATTTCATTTTCAGTTCACATAGCGCATCAACTATATGTATCAATTTTTCTTTCAAAAAAAAAATAGAAGATGAAATTATGTATCAATTTACTTCAAGCGTCGCTTCCAAAGCTAGGTGAGTCACTTCATTCCTATGATTTGATCTCCTATCTCAAACGGGTTTGTAGTGTCTCTCTACAAGACCGTTTTCTAGGTTTCACTCCGCATCAACCTCGACATAGAGCTAGACCTAAGTGTGATAAGTTCATAGCTAGACTTAATAATGGCTCAAACCGAATCAAATACATGCCGAGTTGTAAATGACTCAACTCAAATTTTACTCAATACAAACCCACCCATTATTTTATTCAGTTTCAAAATGAAAACCCAACCTCATCCTCTATTTTAATAGGTAACCCACAACCCATCTATTTAACCAGTTATTTTTAATTATTATTATTTTTTTAATTAATAATTATTTTACGTTTTATCCAATGTTTTGTTTTTAAAACTATCTTTGATTGACGTCATATTTTATTCATAAATAGATTATAGCATTTTTAGTATTTTCATGCAAAACGTTTTACTATATGTATATTTTAAGGACCAGGATCCTCTCCTCACCTTACTTAGTCCTCACATTTTCCTCACCTTTTCCTCACCTTTTTAAAGCATGTGATTGGTTGTTAATAAAGTGTCAATCACATCTTAACCATCCATTCATTGCAATGCTTATGTGTCAAAAGATTAAGTGAGGTGAGGATGAGGTGAGGTGAGGAGAGGATCCTTGTCTTATAATTTTAGATTATAGCATTTCATCTTAGATGAATGTTATCTCAGAAATAACCCCAATTTTGATAAATAGATAAATTAGAGTCTTTGTAGTTGTTGCATGCAAAATATTATTTGCAAAATTGTTTTCTATATTAAAAAATGCGCTTCATAATTTTCACATAAATTTCCTTTATTGTTAACTTAAAAAGTGTTAATTTTGTGACGGTACATAAATATAATATAGTATTTAACTTTTTTTTTATATAAAATCACCATTTTATATTGAAATATGTGCAATATAATTTCCCCAAAAATTTCCTTAATCCTATAAAACTATTGACTTTGCTGTTGTTTTGCAATGACTTCAAATTTCATAAATAAATAGAATAACATATTTATATAATTTCCACTAAAAAATTTTGTGAAAAATCGCATTCCACATTGAAATATGTACGGATGCAACTCAAAATTTTCCCAAATTTTTCCTAATTAACCCTTTAATAATGTTGATTTCACAACGATATTGGAATGACCCCATAGTTTTATTCCAAATTTACAAATGTTGATTTTGCTAATGAAGGTACATTATAACTTAGATCCAAAATCCGAATCATCCAGGCATGTATCGTGCCAAACCCAAGCTCCCTGAGAGCAATAATTTCCCCTGTTTCAGCTGAGAAGGAGCCACCTACCGTTTTGGACACAGCCCATCAGAACTTTCCCTGTGGCGTCGTGAATAACAGCCCCTGAACCAGTTTTTACTGCTGCATCCGTGTTCAATTTCACAACATCAAGAGGTGGGGGAGACCAGACCACAGAGCCATCTTTCGGAGCTGATACCCCCCCTCCCTCTCAAAGCCAGCTGAGTTTTGAAATTCATCTAAAATGTTAGTCACCCAATCCAGCAGCTCAGATAATGGCCTAGGTGTCTTATTATGAACTATTGTGTAGCGATTAATCCACAATCCCCACAGAGACATACACACAAAAGCCATAGCATCCTTCCCAGAAAAATATGAGCAAAACCAACTAATACAGTTTTTCAACTGCACTTATTTTATCTGGTACAAAATAGAATCTCCTATCAGAACTATTTTACCCGTCCGAGTGGATTATAGTCCAGTTTCAAGCACGAAAGGCTAGAGAGTGACTTCTAAATTGTGCCTAGCCAATCTTTAATCTTGGCCCTATTAAAGTCCGCACAGCCAGATAAATATTGATATGAATTCATTAATGGTTTCAAATCATCAAACATGTTTGCTTACAGGATACGAGCTCCCTAACAAATTTTGGCCTCAAAAAGCCAATCAACCATAAGTAACAAATTTAAGAGTATAAATGCAAATAGTGGATTATGAAAGAGTCATTTAACTACATATATGTACCTTTTGAATCAAGTTTAAACCAAAGAAAAAACTTTTAACCAAAAACAGAGAAATTTACCCTGGAGGGAGACACACGTCAAAAGTTCAAGTGGCAGCTCCTTGATGGAATTTCTAGAAAGATTTGAGTTTAATGACGTCAACTGATTCCCATGCTTCAGTTGGGACAGCACTTAAATTCAGCCCTTCCAAAGAAAGTTCCTGAAAATTACAAGCATCAGTTTATGTTAAGAGCTTCAATTTACCTACAGATAAATTAAACAAGAGGTGAAGTTTCAGATCTCTGCCAGGATAATATAATTTATGTTAGAAGCATGAGGTTTATAATTTGAAATTAAGTTAATTAATTACTGTAAATCAGAAAATAATGTAGTCGAAAATATGACTCTTAACAGCAGTAGAAAAAATAAAGAAAAATAAAGATACCAGAGGAAGACTATATTATACTTGGGATAACAAATTTTCCACAAGTAAGAACCAACACACCTTCACTCCGAAAGTCTACTTCGAAGATACTTCAGTAAAGCAAGTGTAGTAGGTCAATTAACCAATGAGCTGGAGAATAAAAGTTTAGTTGGTTAAATAGACAATTAAGCAGAGCATTGAGCACACTCAACAAGCTAATAAAAAGCTTCACACCTTCGTAAAGTTTGCAAAGGATTGCCGGTTAGCAAAAGTTTTCGCAGAGTAGTCATCTTACCTAGACAATGAATATAATTTAATTACCCCGTTACATATTTATCATGTTGACACTAAGTACTCAATGGTTTATGAAAAAAAAAGGTGAAATAAACACACCTCCCCCAACCCCCACTCCCACCAAAAGAACAAAAAAAAAAAAAAAAAACCTCTAACCGAGAAATTTGGTAGGAAAATGAGTTGCTATCAACTAAAATTAATTGATAGCAACACACCTTCACTCCGAAAGTCTACTTCGAAGATACTTCAGTAAAGCAAGTGTAGTAGGTCCATTAACCAATGAGCTGGAGAATAAAAGTTTAGTTGGTTAAATAGACAGTTAAGCAGAGCATTGAGCACACTCAACATGCTAATAAAAAGCTTCACACCTTCGTAACGTTTGCAAAGGATTGCCGGTTAGCAAAAGATTCCGCAGAGTAGTCATCTTACATAGACAATGAATAGAATTTAATTACCCGTTACATAGTTATCATGTTGATACTAAGTACTCAATGGTTTATGAACAAGAAGGTGAAATAAACACACCTCCCCCACACCCACGCCCACCAAAAGAACAAAACAAAAAACCTCTAACCGAGAAATTTGGTAGGAAAATGAGTTGCTATCAACTAAAGCTAATTATATAAGGAATTTCAATCCAATAGAAATTGTAATTTTTCCTCTTCATCTTGATAAACATATACATAAAGGATCTTCCCAAACAATGTCAAATAATTCATTATTAATGTAAAATGAAACAAACTGGCAACCTGGTTTGAATGAAGATCTAATGTTCCCAACTTAGAAAGCATCCCTAACTCCCCTGGTAATGCATACAGCGTGTTATCCCTGAAAATTGGAGGTCACAAATGCTAAGTAAGAGAACATTTACATCCTCCAGGACCAGCATATAGTCTAAACAAATCTTGTAACCAACTAACCATGGTTGAGAATTAACCCAATATAGAATTCCATGAGGGAAATGCAGCCCGATATTGAAGGTGGGATTGATGAAATTCCTGCGTAACTCATACTTGGAAGACTTATCAGGGGAGTTTCAGGATATGTGTTCCAATCATACCCACATATGATTATTTAGTAAGATAATTTCTTGCTTAATTTACTCACCGTTCTGATGAAGGTCAAGACGAATGAGACGTGAAAGTCTTCTGATGCTCTCTGGTATACCATTCAGCAAATTTTTTGCTGCACAGATTGCAAGGATTTCACAATTTCTGTTGATGTCAATATAGGAACTAGATATTAATCATATTATATTATATCAATATATCATAATATCATATAACACATTTGAAGTACTGCAGAAAATTACATGCATTGAGTTCTGTAAGCATGGTCCATGATGCATTCAAATTCTCGGAAAAACTAGTTAGCTTGTTCCCCTGCATCGGATAGAAAGACTTTAAAGATTACTACAAAGATAGTTTCCATTTTGAGTCCAAGTACATGGATCAGAATTGGCTAGCAATAAAATGAAGAGAAAATTTAAGGACTCAGGAGGTAGGAATTTATATATAAGAGATCTCAGCAGTACATCCAAATCTAGTTTGGTCAATTTTGAACAGCTTGCTAGATCTTTTGGTAAGCTGGTTATAAAATTATTTGATGTCAGGGGAAAATGACATAGCACATTGTCACAACCAATTATAAGCAAGCTAGATATAAGTTATTCAATTCTATGTACATTTCACGAAGATTAGTGGTATAAAAAAGGTAGCATATTATGAACACTACGTTTTACCCCGATAAAATATGTAATACTAACCAGTTTATGGGACAGTGATATTATAGATCAATGAAAGCTTCATATTTTATATGCAATAGTCTTATATGAATGGATAGTAACGATATAATCCAAAAACTTAAAGAGAACTTAAGTCGAAACTAAGATATCTAACATCCAATAAGAAGTATAACTTAATGCCTTTCATATACATGTTAAGGCCTAAGACCAGCAGTCCTAAAAAAGACACTTTCTTCAGCTTCATGAACAACTAAACCATCCATATATGACATATTTTCTCTTTTTTCAATAACTTGATAATACAGACATATAGTATTTGCTTGAAGTTTTCTTTTCTTTTATTTATTTTATTTTTTTATTTATTCAATTGACAGAGCTCAATTCAGAATGTTCACAGTTTGAAAAGCACAAGATCGTTTTTTGATACCTAGCAAAATCACAAGAAAGAGCAAAACAGTTTCAGCAGTCTCTGTCACCCTACAATCCTTCATTCATCAATCCATGACAAAGCATTACCTTAAAATCTGATAAGTCTGAACATTTTCCAATGAGCTTGGGAGTTCTTTAAGCTGATTGCCCGAACAATCAAACCTAGACAACAAATAAAACTGAACCAATTAAACACCAACGATTAAGAGTTAATTGGTAAACATGTCAATAAATATGAAGTACATAACTATGTCCATACATATAAATACCATAACCTTTATTGAAACACCATAATATTGTTTCTTACACATGATTGTCTTCAAGCAAGTTTTACAATACACAAGAACTTACAAATCTGTCAAAATTTTCTTTTGAATTAAGCCGCAATCTGTTTTAGTGATGAAAAACTCGTTAAATAATCTGAGGGTAGGTTGGAACACAATTAAATAGACACGTTTTAACATTTGATTTTCATATTTATGTCATTGGGGTGTTACTTAAACTCAGAGAGAAGGTTGGTTTTTTCCAACTTGGTACCAAAGCAAAACTGATTTCAAGAACCGTGAGCGTGAGTGATTGTTCTTAGGCATTTCAAATCACCTCTTTTAGAGCGACAGCAATGGTTGTAACGGCCATTCAAGGCAAGCATGATGAGAACACAGGAAATGGCTGTTCAAGAAGCATGATGACAACACAGGAAAAGATATACAAATGTCTGTTATCCACACTAGATTTTCTTTCTATCATCTACTCAGGGCCCCCTATAACAATGATGCAGCAACAATGAAGATACATAACCTATTGTTACTCATAAAAAAAGAAAGAAAGAGAGTAAGAATATTCATACTTGACGGCGAGTGAAGTTGCTGATCCAATCTCTTCAGGTAATTTTAGGATTGAGTTAAATGACACATCTAACGATCGAATATATGGAAATGGAACCAAACATTAAACATCCAGCACATGATTTAAAAAAAACAACTAAAAATCAGCACAGCATTTTCAAGAAGTAAAATAATTTTAAAAAGTTTCAAACAACTCACTCTTCCTATTGCAGCTGGAGATGAAATACAAATTACAAATACTATAGCATATTATAAGTATAACCAATGAACTATTTTCAATTCTTGCATGCTCAAACATCAGTAGTGAATAGTTTATAAACAAAACCAATAAGCCATCATCATATCATTAATATCCTTGTAAATTGGGTAATTTAACTGATCAAAAAAGATGATTGAGCTCAAAACACAAGTGTGATTAAGCTGAATACAACAGTCAAAGCCACATTTCATCATCACAATCAACCAGATTTTATATGATTTTGATGTTTTAGGGAAATTAAGTGGCATGTGATAGATAAATAATCATTTTTTTTCGACGATTGAGTAGGGCATTTGTGGGAAAATGAATGTTTAACTTACTTGAGAGGGCAATTTGATAGGTTGAGATAAACAGCGATCCATGCTCAGTGTTTGAGATCTGCAGTTGTTGTGTCGGAGAATGGAAGATGGAAGCTGTTTTGAATTTGATCGAAGCACTTTTGTAAATGTTAATTACAGACAAGACAACAGATGTGGTGTCTTGTCACTTGTCACTTGTGGTCTCAACTGATCTAATTGTGGATTAATTTTTAATTTAATTTATCTAAAATACGTAGTTTCAAAATTGTATAACTTTATTATTATTATTTTTTTTAAAAAAAATAGCCAGAATAGCTTCTTCACAAAAAGAAATCAATTTTTAATCCCTTTTTTTTTTAAAATAAATATCAGTGAAATAAATTTATCAATTTATATAAAAACGAAAAAAAAAATTATGAACAAATGAAATACAATATATAATTAATATAATTTACATCTTGTAATTTGTATGACATTAAAAGTATTTAAAAGTATATATCAGTCCAGAATTAAATACATAACCGGTATTTAAGACTTCAAAGAAACTCCCACCCCGTTGGAGACTCGGTTTACTAAAATTAACCGTCCGGTTTACGTTCAAACAATATGCTTAAAGAATGCAAACATAAGGCTTCCATACTTCATTCCGATGTATGCCCTTTCGTTACAACCGAAAGTACAACCTTTAAAAAATCATATAAATATTTCTTTTATATTAGACGAAACTTATCGTAGTTTTAATATTCAATATGTAATGTGACAACTTCACCTATTGATATTAACTATATATATAACAAAATCAGCATTAAAACTCCGTGAATTTTATGAATCGATATAAAAACCAATAGGCAACAACGATGGTTTATTACATACAACAGCACATCGGCATTTAGTTCCAAGTTCCAACTAACAAATTGCACATCGACGATTAGTTCCGATCGACAAATGCCGGTTATTTACTATTCGAAACCTTTAAATGAAATGGTCTCACAACGTCATCACACTCTCACCCAATTAAATCATATAGAAAAAAAACTAAAAAGACCTGACATGTTAACCTGAGAAATTTATTCTCATGAAAAAGAAAAAAGAGCAATTTTAATATGATTAATCTAAAGTACATAATTTCCCGAAGGTACACTGTTGACTTTAAAATCTTTTACCATGATTAATCTAAAGTATGGTTAATCTAAATTTTACTATGATTAATCTAAAGTACACTGTTGACTTTTAAGTCATCAGAACTCGTCTTTCTTTGGTTTAACCGGATGATATGACTAAAATACCCCTATACTAGTAGTCCTTCAACTTAATAGGCATCCGGGTGTCCGAGTAATATTATAGGATTAGCTATCCAAATCAAAGTTAATAGTCCCAATAGGTACTGATAGACCCCTTGGATTCGAGTCGAAACTAGTACTATTTAATCTTGCTAGGTCTTGGGAAATCCGGTCAAATCCGGTCTTGGTGTCCATTTCGGGAAAATAAAATAAAAGAGAGGGGCAATTTAGGTACATCGCCGGAAAAAAAAAAAAAATGGACATCCAGAGCAGACCTGTAAAATCTAGCAAAAGCCCATGGCGTTTTCCGTCAATTCACATTCTCAGATTAAGAAAAAGACAACTTCACTTGAAGTTGTTGTTTGTTCATGTCAGGTCCACCTAACATTTACTCAAAGCCGGCAACGCAACAAGCGACCGTTTACGCCGGTGACGGAACTCTCCTCTCACCGCCCAATCACGTCCCGCCACCTCACCCCACCCCTTCCTCTTTCCACGTGGCACCGAACGCCGTCAACCCTAAAACACACACACACCCAACAACAACAACAACGAAACCACTTCAAAAATCAGCTCTTGTTTTCGTTACTACACTTTTGTTCTTCTTCTTTTTCAGTTTACTTGTCCGAGAAACGGAGAAAAATATAAATAAAGTTTCAATTTTTAATTTTTATCTTCTGAGTTTCGATTTTTCGACGAGATCTGATTTGGGGTTGTTGATGTGATGATGATGGATGAAGACGACGAGATCCAGTCCCATCCTTCGCCGACGGCGACTGGGTCGCCGACAGGATCGCCGACGGCATCTGGGTCACCGGAGAACGGGAGGATAACGGTGACTGTGGCGGCTGCCGCGCCGTCTCTGCACCAGCCGCCGCCGCAGTCACCCCAGCAGCAGCAGAACAACTGCATGACGGTGGCTCTTGTGCCGCAGCAGCAGAGAAACGGCAGCGGGGGAGGCGGAGGCGGAGGAGGAAGTGGTGGTGGTGGGAGAGAGGACTGCTGGAGCGAAGGCGCCACGGCTGTGCTGATAGAAGCTTGGGGGGAGAGGTACATGGAACTGAGCAGAGGGAATTTGAAGCAGAAGCACTGGAAGGAAGTGGCTGATATTGTGAGCAGCAGGGAGGATCATAGGAAGACACCGAAAACTGATATTCAGTGCAAGAATCGAATTGATACTGTCAAGAAGAAGTACAAGCTGGAGAAAGCGAAAATGATGTCAGGTGGAGGGAGTAGCAAGTGGGTTTTTTTTGAGAAGCTTGATCAGCTGATTGGTCCAACTGCCAAGATTCCGGTGGTGGCTGCTGGGGCGGTGGGGACAGGTGGTAGTTCTTCGAGGGTACCAATGGGGATTCCTGTTGGGATGAGGAATCAGATTGTGGTGGCAAAGAATCAGCATCATCATCAAGGTGGTGGTGGGAGTGGGAGTAGCAGTGGGCAGAAAATTCAGTTGAGGAGAAGAGGTGGTGGTGCAGCCGCCATGGTGGCAGCGGTGGAATCAGAGGAGGAGGAGTCCGATGAAGAGTCACGGGATTCGATGGATAGTTTTCCACCACCGGCGAAGAGGGGGAGAGTGGCGGTGGTGATGGGGGATTCGAGTAAGGGGAAGAAAGAGAAGGAGAAGGAGAAGGAGAAGAGTGGTAGTGGTGGTTGGGGAGATTCGGTGAGGATGTTGACACAAGCAATAATGAAATTCGGAGAGGCTTATGAGCAAGCAGAGAGCGCGAAGATACAGCAGGTTGTGGAGATGGAGAAGCAGAGAATGAAGTTTGCCAAAGAGCTGGAGTTACAAAGAATGCAGTTCTTTATGAAGACACAGATGGAGATTTCACAATTGAAGCATGGAAGGAGGACTAGTGGGAATGCTAGTAATCATCATCGTCATCATAGGAGTAACGATAATGGTAACAACAATAACAATAGTGACAGTGATAACTAAATGTGTTAGAGAGTTTGTATGTTTAGATTTAGATTGATGAGATTTTTAGATTTATGTGATGATTGTGGGGTGAAGATGTCCCTTCATTGATGATGAGAAAATGTGATATGCATAATGTACTAAAAATTGGTAGGCTTTTGAGTGTAATTGTTTCCTATTGTCATATTGTTAGTTTCTGTCACATTATAACTTTTTATGGAATATGCTGCAACATAGTGATTAGTGACTGAATGAGTAAATAAATATTTAGAGTTGCAGCCAAAGATGTTGTATTGGATTTCATGTGTCAAAAATTATTATTCTAGAGTAACTCCTGATTGATTGTTATGTTCTATGAATGAATGAGATGAGCTAAACGAAAAGGAGTAGGTTCAATACCTTATATTATGAATGAAATGAGCAACTTTCTTTTATGTTTTCTGTTTCTAGGTTGTGATTGGATGCTTGTTTTGTTGTCTTTTATGTTGGTTGGAGTGAAATTGATAGGTACCCTTTTCATCACTTTGAAGTTTTGATCTGTTTTCTGCTATTGGGTTGTTGTCAAAATTTATGATTTTGTTTGTTTAGGTGTTGATTTGGAGTGAGGTTTAGGGTTACCATTTTGTCACGTTGAGGCTTTGATTTGTTACTAATTTTGAACTATGAGTTTTGTGCACATTGAGGCTTTTATTTTATATTCTTGAACCTTGATTTTTATGTTGATTATGGTTTTATCATTTATCAAGAATACTATTCTCATCAATTTGAGGTTTTGATTTGATGTTATTGCTTCGATTTAATCAATTTGGGTTGACATTATTTTATCTTATTTGAACATATATGGGATTTCCATGAAACTAAGAAGAACTAACCGTTTGTTAGCGGTGTTTTAACAGATTATTTTATATTATTAAAAAAAGAAGAAGAAGAGGGTTTGTGTTAGTTGACTAAAACGACGTCGCTTGTTAAGCGATGTTGGAGAAGAAGATGTTAATAACACCATTAATAATCTATCATCGTCTTCATATGTTCTTGAAGATTCCAATCCTACCCCTCACCCCTTGAACCTCACAAAACTCTTCCAGGTTCCCTTCTTATCATCATCTCTAAATTCACCATGTATTTGATGATTTTTCTTTTATCTTTAATTAACATATTCATTTTTGTTATTTATTCATGTTGTTTGTTTAAGTTATAAGTCCTACCCAGTTTGTTGTTAAAATTGTCTTCTTGAAAATGATTTAGGATGAAGACACAATGTAATACTTAACTTCTAGGGGAAATTTAGGAAAATATGGCCTTGGATTCTTGTTTTTTCTTATGTTTGGGTTAAGTTAGCAGAACCATGGTATACTAAATGTATTACTCGGTAGAATGACATGTATCATTTTTTGTAAGATTAAGTTCCATTCTAACATTTCCATTGTTAAACTAAGTTACTTCTTGTGCTCCAAATGTGTTAAAATGTAAAAATGAAGCTAATTATGTTTGTTTGGGTTCCAAGAATGATAAGGGAAGAAATAAATAGGGTTAGGGGAATATTAAAGGATATTAGATATGGACTGCTTATGAAAGGAGTGAAGCAAACTGAATTTCTGTTGCTTTACCAAAGCTATTATCGTCTAAACTTCGATTAAGTAGTTAGCCCGTCTATCCATCTTTAGTAATGAATGTCTACATTGCAGAAGCTTATTGAATTTTGAAGATGGCAACAAATTATTCATATCAAGGCACTCTTTTGAGCTTACTACCATAGAAAAACTCACTCCCAACTCCCAAGTAAAACTCTTTAGTGTTGCAACTATGCTTCTGTGTGTAGATTTGTTGAAGAATGCCATTTCTATCTATGAAATTCTAATTAGCTTCACATCATTTTGTTTCTTCAGTATATGATTTAAGATACTAAAATTATTCATTAGCACTTGCTATGCTAGATGGTCTATAATAATAAGTTTTGACTTCACACTGCATATTAGATAGGAGGGATGCATCTCACAGTATACTTTGAATGACACAAGTTTTATGTACACAATAAGTTTAATATTCTGTCTGAAGTCTGAACCTAGCCGGACTTGCTTACGGAGTTTATTTTAAGACTCGTGGTTAAATCTCTAAGAAAATTTAGTGCAAACGGAGAGATACAAGCATTTTTACTTGTTGAATGCTTATTACATTGATGCTTCTCAGACTGATAATAACCAAACCTCAAAATTTATAATTCTTCCTCAAGCGTACCACACTTTTCAAATGCCTATTAGATCAAATGCTTCAGCCAAACACTTTTTCGATGTTGTCGGTTGATAGTAATCAACCAAGGCAAGTCCTTTGACAAATGAACCTCTGGGGAGTGTCCTTTAATTGCATCTTCTGGGTTTGGAAGACTTGACTGTGTGGTTGCAACTATTTGAAACAACGGTCGTTCCACATATAGATCAGGATTGGCACCAATGATCAGTGCTGCTGCACCATCACCAACTATTGCCCTCGGAAGGTCCACGGAAAGTACCAACAGTGATCATAGAGCAGACAACGAGAAGTCGTGAATCAGTATTGTTTCAGCAAAGTCCTTAGAACATACAACATGACTCTTTTAATCTGCGCCAGACATATCTACACCAGAAAACGAACAGAGTATAAGATACTCTTTGATCGCCTTTGATGCTGCTTCCTTGCCTAATTTTGGCACTTGAGCAACTAGAATATTTTGACGTGCCTCTGGAGATGGGGCATTGTAGGTACATATGCTTGAATGTCCTTTATAGTTGATTTATCACTTGAGAGCAGGGCCGGCTCAACATCATTTGAGGCCTTAGGCGAAATAGTAAAATTAGGATTTCTCGTATTGAATACTAATTTCCTAACTTTTAGAATAAAATTGTTGTATTTGTAATTTAATCATATTTACTTTTATGAAAAAGAATTTAAGCATGGCAATTGAAGTTTTTGTTTTAATTTCTAACTTTATTAAAAAAAAAGTTAATTCTCAAAATAATTTTTTCATAAGAAAAAAAGATTTCAATATATTTTCTAAGTAGGAGAATATTTTTGTGATTATTTATTATAATTGCAATTTTTTTTGTTTTCTTTCTCTAAATGTTAATAGGAATGATTTATTTTCATTAACTCCAACTATGATATTTTTAAGTAGTAATGGGTGTGTAGACTCACTAGAGAATAGGAAAAGTAGCTAAAGGTCACCTAATTATTTAGATATCTCAATGTGCTACAAATCTTGGTTTGTTTCTCATTTGTTTTTTATTCAAATACATATGCATATACCTCTAGGTCTGGAACGGTAATTTGAGAAAACTAGGCTCTGATACCAACTAGAAAGAAAAGTTGCATCTAAAATAGACCTTTTAAGATCCTATGGTTTTCATTTAATCAAGATGAATTTTCAAATTCTCCTAAAGTCTACTATTACCTTATCAAAGGGACTTATCCACACAGACTACCAAGGAATTTTTAACAGAAAACTATAAAATCTAGTTAGAGGGAGCAGCTGTCTTTCTCGTTGTATTACTATTATATATCCAATTTGTTTCAAAACAATTTAGAATTTTGAGGCACCCAGATGAGTCCATTCATGCAGGTAGGACCAGCTTCATGGGCTGTTGGTCTTAGAATGGCCACCCAAATCATCACGTTTTTATTAATTACTACTTCTAGAACTACTAGTATTCCTTTTTAATTAGCAACTAGTGTGTAACCCATGCGATGCACAGGCTTTGTTAAAAAAATATTTAAAATTTACCTTTACTTTTCTCTCCAATGTACATTTTCAATTATTTTTTCTTAATTTCTCATTTCATAATACAATTTAGTTATTTAGATTGATATTTAGCTCAATTTGGGATAATTTTACGGATCATTCTCTTCTCCCTTTAAGATTCAATTAATGTGTCAAGTGCACTAAATGATTTTTTAGGTTCAATAAGTATTACATGATAATCTCAATAATTGAAATGTTTCAAATTCTACCGAAAAACCATCATAAAAGCCAAATGAGAAAAATCTGAGGATTTTAATTGTATTTAATGGAGATGTTATTTATGTATTTTTGAGTTTTGACTAAGGTAAATATTAGACATGGAAATAAAGAGAAATGCTTCTACTTCAGTTAAAATATATGCATAAAGAGAAATGCTTCTACTTCAGTTAAAATATATGCACATTTTCATCAAATATATATATATATATACATGTAAATTTCTAAATAAAATGAAGCACTGATGCGTTCGATGTCTATTTTTTCAATATTGAAATTAAGAAGAACATGGTGAAAGGTTTTGTTTTTATTTTTGGAAAAAAAAAATTGCTGTTTTAACCTCCCAAATCATCATTTAGATGTTTTAATTGTTTTTTTTTCCCAAATATTTTCTAAAAGCATTCTTATCTTGGCAACAAAACCCAACCATGGACTCCCATTCATCCGACTTCTCTTCCGAAGTACTCTTATGATTACAACAATTCAGAAGTATTTTCATCTCCTTTTCTTCTCAATCTCCTTTTCTTATGATTACAATAATGTCTGGAAATCAAACCAGACATTTAAGCTTAAATAATACAAGAAATTGTAAATTTATTGTTTCAGTGATAGCAACAAAAAAGATATTAGAGAAAGAGACCGAGAAAATAGAGATTAGAGATTTAAAAAACATATCTATCGTTTTTTTTTTTTTTTCCAGATATGAGAAAGTTAAGATTTTTCAAATAAAAAAAATGAGAGATGTGTTGGTGAACAAACCTTTCACTAATACGCGCGGAAGCGTTGTCAAATAGAACACAAAACAAACAATCACAAAGAAAGATAAGATGAAGAGAATTAATTTAAATCCAATTACACACAACACAAGAATTTACGTGGAAATCCAAATCAGGAAAAAAACCACGGCCGTCAGGACGACAAGAGAAAGTTCCAATATGTAGTAAATTGTTACAACCACACACTCAGGTTCTCTCTCTAAATAATACCCCAAACCCAATTACACCCAATGCTCACTTTGAGATCTCTCTAGTATTTACTATTTTGCTCCACCACAAATAACCTAGTTATTATGGCCTATTTATATAAATTACACGGAGTTTAAACTAACAAGGAAATCCTACTCCTAGTCATACAAGAATACTTATTCCACATAAATACTATTTCCTATTTAAGATAAGTCTTCTTGTAAAGGAGAAATCCTTTTCCCATTAGAACTTCCAGAAGCAACCTATTTCCTCTTCCATGAATATTTCCTGATTTAATGCATACTTGTGATTAACTACGATTCAAGTTGCAGTTGGCCACCCGCTTCTTAAACTGTGTTAAACTTGACCACTCAGAAAACCGTGATCACTATGCATCTCATCTCGTGGACCTCTGCCGGGACCGCTGCGATGACCACAGCGATACACACTGGAATCAGACCGCTGTCGTAGCGCTGCCAAACAATTGGCAGCGGTGTCCTACCGCCGCCATGACCGCTGCCAAAGCCACAGCGGCTTGGCAGCGGTTTTGGCTGTTCTTCGCTTCTTCAGTTCGTTTCACCTCCAAGCCTCCCTCAAACATAACCTCATACTTCCAAACGCTCTCACGTCTCCAGGAAGTCTCCGCACTGGGTAAATTATTGTTTGGTATCCATTTGGTAATTCAAGCCATATCCAACAAGATGATGATATTAAATAAAGAAAATAAGGATGGGGTGTTAAACTGTTCTTACCATATGTAAATATATATTAATTTTTGTCATAACAATTTTATCTTTTTTAAAAGTTATGTTAATAATAATTTTACTTGAAACTTGTTATTCCTCTAATTATTTTTTAGTTTTTAATCATTAATGCCAGTTTTTTTTTTTTTTTTTTTTTTTAAATTTTTTTATTTGATTCATGTAATTAAATATAAATTTTAGTATTTGTTATAATTTTCATTATTTTTATTTTAGAAAACAATTTTCAAAAAATTCTACCATAAACAATTTTTATCTTGAAAAACATCTAATTTAATTTTTCTCTTGTTTTCATTTTAAAATTTTGTTCTGAAAAAAAAATATAAAACAAAAACGTTAACAATAAGATAATGAATAAATCAATAAAACATTAATTTAAAGAACTTACCTTGATAGAGATATTGAGAAATATGAATCTTCAACCTGAAAATAATAATAATAATAATAATAATAATAAATGAATAAAAAAATGAAAACCATGAAAATATGTGAAACTTAGGAAGAAAAATAAAAGTTAAAAAGAGAAATGAATTTGAAGAAAAATTTAGGATCTTTATAAGCAAAAGTCTCCTTTATAATGAAATCAAAAATCCAAGAGTCATGCTTAGAAAGTAAATTAAAATGGGAAAAGCAAAAGTCAAATTAAATACACACTTAAAAGACAATTTCAAATATTAAATTGAAATCAATCATATTAAATCAATCTTATCTTGAATTTAGCTTGACAGTTTAAGAATCCAACATATTCACATTAAGGTTAAATAGGAAAAGGTTATTATTTATTTGCTTTTATTATTGTTATTATTATTATTTTACTAAATTGATTTAATTGTAGCATTTATTTATTTATTTTATTTTTTGAAGAAAGGAAAAAAGCATTTAATAATAGAAGGTATTAGGAACAATCATATTTGATTGATTACATTTAATTTCAAAGCTCTCATATGGTGATATGTGAGACTGTGAAACTTTATTATTATATATACTAGTGTACCAAACTACCAACCCTTGCGATGCATGGGCTTAGTTTAAAAAAATTATTTAAACTAAGTTGTGTACCCAAAAAAATGCACAAAAAATTCCATCGACGATTTATCTAAAAAATAGAACGAAAGAAATTTAATTTGAAATACTATATACTATTTATAATATGATAGGGACACTAAAAAACATGGAAATTTATATATATACTAAAAAAATAAATAATACAAATGAATAAAAAGGATTCAATATGAATCTTTATATGTATATATATATATATATATATATAAATAGTATAATAGAGAAGTAAATACACCCCTCACTCAACCTTATTTTTAAGAAACCAAAGTAATCGAAAACAAATTACAGTGTCATGAATATTGAAAGTTGTGTGGTTTGTAGTTGTGGGAAAATTGAGTATTTGAATTCGTCCCTTGGGCTGTATTCTGTTGGTGATGGTAGCGACAACTAAGTAGGCTTCATACTCAATTGCTGCAATGTCATATGTGCCAATATAACTTACTGTAAGTGCTAAGGTAGAAGTATTTGTTTCCGAAAACTCTCCCCGTCCTCGCTACCCATCTCCCATTGTGTCTCCCATTGTGGTGGTGCCTGCAAATATCACCCAAATTGATCTTCAGTTTTTGCTCAATATACATAAGTGATATAAAGAAAAGTTTGGTAATCATATATCAAATTATCGAAAAATATGATTACTGCCTTGCAACTCCTCTGTAGTTGGAGACACCTGTAGAAAAACCATTTCTCTTTATGTGAAAAGGAAAATCAAACAATGTTATTTTTTATGGAAAGCAGCCCTGTAAAATATTATGTGCTGGATATAATATATGTGTAGGCATATGTGTACAATTTGCGTGATTTCAATTTCTTTCTCATAATTTGACATTTGTCACATATATTATACGGTTGTTAGATCATATATATAATATTTATGTGTAGTATGCATCAAATATTGATATAATTTGTACCGGAATATTGGTGAAAGTTGATGTGCTCCAGTGATTGAGTGCAACTAAATCATATGCTCTTGCAATTGCTTCTTCTTCATCATAAGCTCCTGAGAAATTCAAAGATGTATGTGTTATTTTATAATGCCCAGAAAAGAATAATTGAACCTATTGATGATTACGAATAATCGACTCCATTGTATGAATCCATTGTGAAACATGAAACATGATAGTTAGTATCCTAAGATGGATATAAAGAAGAAAGAAAATGAACCCAGAAAAATAAATAATGAAAGTAATAAGTCCCTAAAAATTCAAATTGGTGTCTCACTGCATCTTTTAGCTCCTTACCATCTTCTAGCTCAGGTTCATCAGCAAATTGTTTTGGCCGGATGTGGTGGCCATCAAACAAAGAGGCAAATGATCAGTTAAGCTCCACACAATTGGTGCCTTTCTAAAACTGAATTAGAATTAGTCTCAATTTATAGAGTCAAATAAATAGGTAGTCAATTAATACTAATATTACAACGTTCATTGTATTTACATGGGGCTGTTCAGATTCTTTTTCATTTAAACTTGAGTTTTATTTGTGAGATAAATATTAATAAACCCTATGTATTATAAATGTTCTTAAAAAAAATGTGTACAAAGAAACAATAAGTGTATGAATTCAAAAGGTTTTAGCTTTTCAAAAACTAATAAGTGTATGAATTTATTAAAACCAACTTGGTTTGGAATTTGGAATAATAATAGAAGTCATGACTCTCTATCTCTTTAAAAAAATATATATTAATAACTAATTAATTAATAAGAATATAAAGCCAAACCTATTCATCTTACTTTATTATTAATTATTATAGAGTCCTTAAAATTTCTAGCACTTTTTCCAAAGCCAATTGTGGAAAAGTCACCCAATTAATAAGTTTTGTAGAAATAGCACCAATTAAGGTGATCTGCCAAAATTGCCCCTAATCTCTCTTTATCTCTCTCTTTCTTCCTTTCTCTCTTTCTTCCTCTTTCCTTTTTTTTTTTTTTCAAAAACCTCCATTGATCCATCAATGGAGGTCGGACAGACCTCAAATGGAGGTCGAATGGAGGGCGAAAGACCTCCAATGGAGTCAAAATGACCTCAACTTCCATTGGTGATCGATGAAGAAGAAGATTAAAAAAAAAAAAAAAATCTGGAAATAAGTCTCGGGTATTTTGAAATAAGTCTCGGGTATCTGAAATAAGTCTCGGGTAGTTGGAAATAGCTTGAAATAAGTCTCGGGTGACCTTCCCGAGCCTTATTTTTAAATACCCAAGACTTATTTCCAAATATCCGAGACTTATTTCCAGATTTTTTTTTTTAAAATCTTCTTCTTCATCGACCATCAATGAAGGTCGAGGTCATTTCGACTCCAATGGAGGTCTTTCGCCCTCCATTCGATCTCCATTTGAGGTCTGTCCGACCTCCATTGATGGATCAATGGAGTTCTTTGAAAAAAAAAACAAAGGAGAGAGGAAGAAAGGGAAAGAGAGGAAGAAAGAATAAGTGAGGGCAATTTGGGCAGATCACATACTTTGGTGCTATTTCTACAAAACTTATTAAGTTGGTGATATTACCACAAAACCAATCCAATTTGGTGCTATTTCTCTCTATTTCCTCATTATTATATAAGAATATAAATGAATCCATATATTATTTGTGTAGCATTTAAATCAAAAGCTCCCTCACAGCGACATGTGGAGCTATGAAAATCTATTATTATTATTATTATTATTATTATTATATATGATATATGATATGATTAGTCCCTCACTCCTTCCACTATATTTCAACTCTTCTAATTGCTTCCTCAATCTACTTGGATCCTCTCTCTTTGTTTCGCCAATTTCACTCTATTAAGTAGCTCCTCTCATCAATGTACTTTATATCATTTCCTTACATATTATTACTATCTTCCCTAACATTCATATTTTCCCCAGATGTGTTTCTTGATTTGTTCTGGTAATTAATGAGTTTTTGCATTTCTAATTTGATAATTGACTTCTTCATATGGACATGTTCCACTTCATTAATTGCCAATGTCTGAATTGGAGATTAATTGGTCGTTAATTACCTTATAATCTCTCTAATTCCATGGAATATATGCTGCATTTTTAAGTAGTTAACCCTTTAAACTTTGTTGATAATGATCTTTCAAAATTTGAATTTATAATGACTTGAAAGGTCCAACCATTCAAGTTGTTAGGTAACTGCACAGTTCAAAATTTTTGTTGTAATTACATCACAATCTCAATGATTCAATGGAATATTTGTTGTATTTAGATAATTTTGCTATAAAAACTTGATTTATAAACATCTTTCACAAATTCAATTTATAATGAGCTCAACACTCATACTATTAAAGTCTGTAAGTAACTGCTTATTCCAAAAAATTTAACTATAATGCAAATGCCCTAATTTTTTTTTTTTTCAATAATGTTAGAGGACCCAAAAAAGTGACCTAAATTTTGGACCCAAACTTATGTGGCAACATCACACACAACATGGGTCTACATCACTCTTTCCAAAGATTCCATGTGATGTTACCACATAAGTTTGGGTCCAAAATTTGGGTCACTTTTTTGGATCCTTTAGCATTACTTTTTTTTTTAACAACAAAGTTTATTCATCGGCCAAACTAGCCGGAAACAAAACAAGGCCAAAGACACCCAACAAACAGAGCACAAATGGGAAAGCAAACAAACGACGAAACCACGTGATAGTGAAAATTACAAAATAGCCATTCTAGTTCAATTTAAATAACACAGTGAAAATAGAACACATTGATGAACCAAAAACAAGAATTATGATCGTATCACTATCCTGGTGAACTTAGTGTTGCAGTGGAATCGGTGGATCATAGCCACCTGCTCGTGGAAATTTGGGTTGCTCTACCGCATAGCCATAGGAGTGAGCATAATTAATCATCACCCTAACTTTTTCACTCTCATATCCTCCATCCATCAAATGGCCATTGGCACACTTCGTTAAAAAATCCTAAACAAAAAATAACAAATATATTAAAAATAAAATTCCAATTACCAACTCAATAATAAAATAATAAATAATATTTAATATATACCCAACAGAAACTACACGCAGCATAACAGTCAAGCATCCTTTTATGATATTTAGATAAATCTTTCTTGAGATTCTTGTCCTTTTGATCTTGATAACGCGGATTATCACGAATCCTTTCGGAAAACAAATGGTGCTTAGCCAAAAACAGGTCATTATCTTCGAGTTCGGGAAACTTGCTCTCAAAAAAATCTTTGGCTGCATCTGTGGACTTTGACTCGTCCGCAAATGTGAAGTAAATTGTCTCGATCTTTCCATCATCCTCAAAATCTTGAAGCTACTTCTTTATGAAGGAGTACTACAAACCATGTAAAATAACATATTAATAAAAAAAAAATAATAATAATAACGATTGATAAATTAACAATTAATAAATTAAAACATTACATTCTCTCTGTCATCCCAATACCTAGAGTCAGTGTTAAACCCAAAAATAAAATATTCAACCTTTTCTTGCAAAAAAATTCAAAAAAGGTTCAAAACAGAAAATAAGGTAATTGAAATATTAACACAAAATATTACAAGAAATAATAAAAACACATAACAAATAATTTACAACGTATCTCATCTCAGAGACTGCCATAGTCGAAGCATTTAAAACTTGAGGTGAAAAAGGAAGACTGGGAAAAAACCAGCCTTGTCGAAAATGACTGCCACCTTCGTTGCCCTGATTAAGAATCTGCTCCAAGGGAGAAAGAGCATACTCCCCTTCCCAATTTTCAGGAGCAAGAATGGGGTAAATTTTAGGATTACATGTTGGTGCTTCACAGAGGCAGAGCCCAGTTGACCACTCACCAAAATCTACACCTATAGATTTTTTTCTTAATCGGTGCAGACTATCAAAAAGGTCCATTGGGTGCAAGAATTTCAGAAATGTCATCTGTTTAATCAAAAGCAAAATTGAAATAAAAATCTGTAAAGCAGATGTCTAGAAAACAAAATACAAGAAATCTAAAACTGAACGAGGGAAGAAAATTGAAATTGAAATCTAAAACAAAATACAAGAAATCTGAAAAAGGAAACCAGAGATGAAATCTGAAGAAGAAATGACAAGATTAACACACATTTCATGACTACAAGCTCAGGGAAGAAAATTGAAATAAAAATCTAAAAAACAAAATACAAGAAATCTAAAAAAGAAAACCGGAGATGAAAGAAGATAAAGAAGAGAAAATACCTTAAAAATAGAGAGAGCTCAGCTGAGAAAAACTGACAGTGTGCTGGATAAACCTTAATAATTAGTCAAGTAAGGAATCCATATATAGAGGAGGGTAGGTCAGGTCGAAATCTTTAAAAAAAATGAGGTAGAAGAAAGTAAATTTATGAGAGACTGATTGTGGCCTGAGAAAGAAATGAAGGGTGAGAGAAAATACGTTATCAAGTGGGGTAGAGAAGAAAAAGTAAAATTTTTGTATTAATTACTCTGCCACTTGTCATTATATTATTGGTGAAAGAATATAAAAATTTAAGTTTTAAAATTGTGACAGATGTCACTAGTTTATTGGATCCATCTCACAACATCATATGTGAGACAGTTTCATGTAAGATTTTCTTGTGGAGAAGAACTTGGGTGCATCCGATGCACCATGCATCTCCCACCCTGATGTTGCCACGTCAGCAAAATCATTTGATTTTGCTGACGTGGCAACATCAGGGTGGGAGATGCATGGTGCATCCCGCTGCACCCAAGATTTAGTCTTTTCTTGTGAGAGAGAGATCAGAAAGTACAAAATAGGTGAAAATCAGAGAGTTAGTTAATATTGTACATTTATTGTTCTAACAAAAATCACAAGATAGTTTTTGGGGTTAATTGCATTAACATACCTTGACTTTATCGAATCTAGCAAAATTTTAAACAAATACATAGAACTAACACAAACACCCCTTGCCATTAGTCAGCAGCGTTAGAGTTAACCATTGATTTTAAAAAAGACAAAATTGACCTTACTATTGATAAGTCAAAATTACAACTGCCTAGCAAACTTTGAAAAATTAATAAAAACATATTGCCACGTCAGCTCTAATTTTTTTTTAATCAATTTAAATAAAAAACAAAACAATTTGGTTTCTAAAAAGACATATCAATTTAAAAAAATAAAAAACTCTCAAATATATATATATTTTAAATTGATATACTTTTTTAGAAACCAAATTGTTTTGTTTATTATTTAAATTGATAAAAAAATAAAATAAGAGCTTACGTGACAATATTTTTTTTATTAATTTTTCAAAGTTTGTTGGGTAGTTGTAATTTCCACTTCTCAATAGTAAGGTCAATTTTATCTTTTTGAAAGTCAATGGTTAACTCTAACGGTGTTGACTAACGGTAAGTGGTGTTTGTGTTAGTTTTATACATTTGTTTAAAATTTTGCTAGATTCGATAAAGTCAAGATATGTTAGTGCAATTAACCCTTATTTTTGAAAATCTTTGATCAACTCACAAGTTCTGTTCCTTTCACTTGCTTATTTATATCACTAAATTAAACATTTGCTTTTAATTTTTGTTAAAATTACTAATTTAACCATTTCATACTTAATTATAACAATATATATTCCTAAATAATATATCATTGAGATTTTTAAAATGATACCCACTTTGATATATATTTTATGTCAATAAAATTATTGAATATTGTATAAGTTAAATAATATAAATTAATTAGTATTGTATAATATTTATTGATATAATATTCTTCAAAGATGCTCTTTTGATGTAAAATTTGGTGTGGATACATTGGAGTGGGAAAAAAAAATTATGTAAGAAATATATGTTCTTTTTATGACAAGTCGGTGTAATATTTGGTGTATAAGGTTGGAGATGCTCTTCTATAATTATACGGTACAGTCAATAAATATCGGTACAAATGTGCAATGTTTTATTATTATTTTTGTTGGTTAAAGACTTAAAGCAATACAAATAAGAAATTATTAATCATTAATGGAGAACTTCAAGAATTTAATTGGTCTAAACAATTATCCAAATCTTAGTTTTTGGGAAATATGTTAGTGATGATAGATGACTTACTCATTATTAATTATTAATGTGTCATCTGCCTTCACTTGCATTTATGCTAATAATAATGATAATATTCAATAGTGATGGGGTTTTTAAATACAATAATGCTAAACATCCCACCTAAAATCCCACATTTTTCATCCCACTACATGTGGCATGTGAGATGTCAAATTGTGAGTGGATATTTGTAATACAAATATTTGTAATACAAATATCCACTCACAATTTGACATCTCACATGCCACATGTAGTGGGATGAAAAATGTGGGATTTTAGGTGGGATATGTAGCATTACTGTTTTAAATAATACACATAAATGCTTTTGAATTGAACTATTGAAGTGACTTGCAGTTATGCTCCATTATTAATTATTAGTATTATCAGTATTATTATTTTGATATTTTTTTTTTTGTTATTGTTGGAATATTTAACACAGGAATATATGTTTTGCTATTATAATTCTTCTATATAATGCGTATGTTTTTATTTTATTTTATTTTATTTTATTTTATTTTATTTTTATATACATTATAGTCTGGTATATTGTTATTAATATAGCATGGTTTAAATCTAACTCAATTTAACAAAGTTGTTTCTATGTTAGTGTAATACTGAGGCGTTTCAATGGGATGAATTTTTTTTTTTTTTTGTTATATATAAAATTATTTACTAAAATTGAATGAATTTACAAATTAGGGTTTGAAAAAGATTAGGAGGTGTGATGAATATTTATAAATTCAAAATGCTCTTGAAATTCCTAATTAACAAATTCTGAAATTTATATATATATATATATATATATATATATGAAAAAGATGGATCTCCTTCGTGGCTTTGTGCATGTAATTTATTTTGAAAACATAATTTAGATTTTAAAGCCTTAAAAAGTTTATTATACGGCACAATTACATTAGGTGTTCGCAACGATTTAAAAACTAACTAAACCAAGGTGGGACTTCTAAACTGTAAGTGAGTACTGAGTAGTCAAAGATTTTTAAGAGATTCTCTTGATATTTCTTACGTAGATGTCTGATTGTATATTGCTTTTTTATTTTTGAAATCTCAGCATCTGAATATATGATGTCATCATTGTACACTACTTTCCTTTACTAATTACACTACACTTGCTAATAACAATTAACTGATAATTCCCCGTTATCTACTTATCTATATATGTTAAAATTTAAATTTTCGATCAATTACCATTTACTTTGAATTTCGTAGATAATTAAATAATTTAGAAGGTCAAATTGAAATAGAGGGGTTTTATCTAATGTATACAGTTTTAAATGTATGATATGTGATGTCTAAATACATATTACCATATAATTATATGCATGTGATATTGAGACAAATTAAAGTGTCAGCAAACTAAATAGTTATTATTAGTTGAGTTTTGGTATTCAAAAGAGCTACCCATAGTTGAAGGAAATTAAAATGCTAGAATTAATCACATCAATATCCAATTAGCACCCTAATTGTAATTGAGCGAATAAAAAAGAGACAAAATTTTAGGTTAACCAAGTAGTATGTCTCTTGCACTTACATCATTGAGCTTGTGAATTTGAGTTCTCCCAATCCCAAAAACCCAAAGTAAGTCGAAGAGGGATCCAAATACTTTATTTTACAACAAACAAAAATATTTATTATCTTTGTGTTTGTTTTT
This sequence comes from Acer saccharum, assembly GCA_030490815.1. Lineage (NCBI taxonomy): Eukaryota > Viridiplantae > Streptophyta > Magnoliopsida > Sapindales > Sapindaceae > Acer > Acer saccharum. The sequence goes on from CM059866.1 coordinate 1,359,303, forward strand.
TCGGATTTTTTTTTTCTGATTATTTTTTATTTCACATCAATAGTCCCAGATTTCATTCAATTTTACAGGATTCCTTATGGGTCGTCAGATTTTTACTCTTTCTCTTGAACATGGCCCTTGTTCTCAATCTGAATCTTCGATCAATTATACAGGGTCAAAATAACTCTCTTTACTGTACAAAAAAATTCAATGTCAGCCTGATGGACATGTCTTGTAAAAAAGCGTTCTAGTGTGATGAGTATGAGGGAATAGGTGAGGTTTATGACCAAATACAAAATTAGACGTATGTACTAAATACAAAATCCCAAAAGATTTTCAAAACAAAAAATTATCTTTTTCAACTGCTACTTGATTTGAAAGAATCTTGACCGCATCTCAAAAATTAGGAGTAAAAGCTTTACTTTTGTCATAAGTCATAACTCACATGAGAAAGAAGTTGGTTTGTGAGTTCTTCTGAAGGAGATAGAAAGAACTACTTCAATGTCCAGATTTTTTTAAAGTAAAATAAAAATAAAATTAAAGGCACTCGACAGCTAAGCCCTATCAACCTACTAAGTACTAACCAATAAAACCACTAATATAATTAGATATTTTGTGAATGAAAACAACCTTGTGTTATTCATCATAGACGTTGGTATTTATACATATTACATTATGAGGAGATTGAGACTAACTACATAACCTAAATACAAAAGAATTGTAGCTGTACAGTCCTAATGTGAATATAATAATTTACGTAACCTTTTTACTGCTATCATGCCCCCGCAAGATAGAGCTTCCGTTTAGAACGCCTATCTTGAATCTATGATCAGTAAACTGCTTGCGGGAGAGTGTCTTCGTCAGAGAGTCAGCTAACTGATCTTTTGTGTGAACATGTGCGATCCGGAGCTGTTTCTGAGCCACTTGATCCTGAACAAAGAAAAAATCAATGGCTACATGCTTCATACGGCTGTGGAAAATTGGATTTGCACAAACATACGTGGCACCTACATTGTCACAATAGATAACTGGAGCTTTAGGAACCTGTGCCTTGAGCTCAGAGAGGGGGTTACCAAGCCAATTTAACTCAGCTGCAGCTGACGCAATGGCACGATATTTGACCTCTGTGGAGGAGCGTGCAACGGTGTGTTGCTTCTTGGAGCTCTAGCTGATCGGTGTTGTGCCAAGGAAAATGATGTAGGCTATGGTGGACCGTTGGTCATCGGGATCTCCTATTCAGTCTAAATCGGCAAAGGCATGAAGCTGAGAGGATGATTTTTGATTGATGAATACTCCATGACTTAGTGTGCCTTTGAGATAACGAAGGAGACGCTTTACTGCATTCCAGTGGAGTGGGATCAGACGATGCATGAACTGAGATAATTTATTGACTGCAAAAGAGACATTCGGTCGGGTGAGGGATAAATATTGAAGAGATCCCACAACCTGTCGATATTGAGTGGCGTCTGTAGGAGCACTGCCGTCCACTAGTTTCAGAGTTTCAGTCGTCGACAGGGGAGCGGAGACGGAGTTGGCCTCGAGCATGTTTGCCTTGGCTAGGAGATTGCAGACATATTTCTACTGAGAAAGAAACAGTCCACTTGTGGTGTGGTGAGCCTTAATGCCGAGGAAGAAAGATAACTAACCAAGATCCTTCAAAGAAAACCGTTGAGCTAGTGTTTCTATAAATTGATGAACCTGTGGTTTTGATGAGCCTGTGACAATAATGTCATCGACATAGACTAATAAATACAATGTGTGTCCAGAATGGTGGTTGATGAATAGAGAGGCATCGCTCTTGGAGTTGAGGAAGCCGGCTGCCAGGAGGAAGGCGCGAAGCTCATTGTACCAGGCTCGAGGTGCCTGATGGAGGTCATAAATTGCTTTTCGGAGCTTGTAGACATGGTTCGGCAAAGAAGGATGCGCGAATCCAGGTGGTTGCTACATGTACACATCGTCAGTGAGAGTACCTTGCAAAAAAGCATTATTGACATCTAGTTGGCGTAAATGCCAACCGTTAGTTACAACAATAGTCAGAATTAAATGAACTGTGGCGGGTTTCACTACAGGACTGAATGTTTCAGTGAAATCTATGCCAGGGCGTTGATGAAATCCCTTCACCATAAGGCGAGCTTTGTACCGAGCAACTGAACCATCCGGGTTTCTTTTGATCCGAAAGATCCACTTACAATCCACCACATTTTTTGAGGGGTGAGCTGGAACCAATGTCCAAGTAGAATTTTTAACCAAGGCATCATATTTTGTGCTCATGTCTTGGCGCCACTCTGCCAGTTTGCGGGCCTGAAGGAGAGAGATCGGTTCGGTTTGAGCTGGTTGGTGAGTGGTGGTGTGCAAGTCAAGGATGGTTCTTGGCTTGAAAATATTATTTTTTGACTGAGTTTGGATGACTCTGGCGGGGGAGGTGGGTGTTGGATCAGACTCGGTATGTGGTTGGGAAGTGGCATGGGAATTGGTCGAGTGTGGTGATGTGGGCTGGTCACCGGGAGTGTTTGGGGAGGGCTAACTCGTGTGTGGTGGAATCAGTGTTTGTGGCTGTATATGTGTGCGTTGTGGAGCCTGGATGGTGTGGACATCAGATGGTTGGGACACTTGGATGATGTCGGGCAAGTGGACATCAAGGTGGGGATAGAAATTGGGAGGTGTGTGTGATTCTTGGTCCGTTTCAGACCTGACTCTTGGAGATTTGGACTCAAGCCATTGACTGATTTGGTGGGGAATATTGAGAGGAGTGTGATCGACCCGACCAGCAAAAGGAAATACAGACTTAACAAATACTACGTGACGAGATACATAGACTTTGTTTGTGTGACTATCTAGACATAGGTAGGAGTTGTGTTCGGAAGAATAATCGACAAAGACGCACGGTTTGGAGCGAGGCTCCAGTTTGTGAGACACGTATGGACCAAGCCACGGATAACATAAACAACCGAATATGCATAGTTTACGATAATTCAGGTCTTTGTTGAAGATTATGGAGTACGGGCTACGATTTTGTAGGACTTTGGTGGGCATACGATTTATTAGATAAACTGTAGTCTGGAAAGCAAGAGACCAAATTTCAATGGCAAGGACGCATGGTGGAGCATGGTAAGTGCCGTTTCTACCACATGTCGGTGCTTGCGTTCAGCAGTGCCAACATGTTCAGGTGTGTGTGGTGGTGATTTCAGATGTTGAATACCTAAGGTTTGTAAGTCATGACCAAGAGATTGAGCCTCCCCACTACCATCAGAGTAAACAGTTTTGATTTTTGTATTGAAATTTTTTTCGACTAGTGCCTTGAACCGTTTGAAAACCCATGGGACATCGGATTTGTGTTTAAGTGGATATATCCATGTGTATTTTGAAAAATAATCCACAAAGATCATGTAATAATGATAATTGTCAAAAGAAGATAGGTGCGCAGGGCCCCAAACATCAACGAATAAAATTTCTAGAATGTCGAAACTCCAAATGGTAGTTTGTGACTTTTATTACATAGACACACAGGACAATGAGAAAAATGAGATTCTAACTTAGAGACAGGGAGACTTTGAGAGGAGACAAGATTCTGCAGTACTTGTAGAGACGGATGACCGAGGCGACAGTGCCATGCTAGGGAGGAGACTCTCAGTTGGGAAGACACTGAAAATAGATGGGTAGTAGACGCATACTGATGCGATGGATTGAACTTTGGCCAGACATACATGTTACCCTCATTCCGACCGCGGACCAAGGATGCCCCCGTGGTCAGATCCTTCACAAGAAAACAGTCAGGGAAGAACTCAATTGATGTGTTATTGTGAGTGCAAAATTTAGACACGGAAATAAGATTGTGAGATATGTGAGGTGAGCACAAGACACGTGTGAGAGGGAATGATCTATCAGAAGTATGTAAATTAGTGCAACAAGTATGAGTTATATGGATTGTTTTACCGTCCCCAACCATGATGTCATCTGGGTCGCCGTATTTTGAATGGATAGACATATTTTGGAGATCCGATGTCATGTGATGAGAGGCACCGAAGTCAAGAATCCAGTTGGGGCGAGTGTTTAGCTGCTCGGTAGTCATATGATTTGCTTGTGGCCATGTTTGGGATCCTGGAGATGGACACGGGCGACAAACCCGAGCTGTGTGTCCAATTTTGTCATAGAGTTGACATATAGGGCGAGAATTGTTGCCGTAGGTGGGTGTGCGCCACTGATTTTGAGAGGAGAACGGTGGCTGCTGGTTGAACCTGTATTAGTTGCCTTGGTTGGAGGAGTAACCGTGGCCGCTGCTTGGAGGGGTTCCAAAACTATGTTGATGACCGTGAGGGTTGGTGTTACTGTGATGCTGTTGGTTTCCCATGTGGTATGACGAGTTGCCTTGCTAGTTGCGACCTCTTCTGTTGAAGGTTTTCTAATTGAACCGTGCTGTAATAACTGGATTGCCTTTCTTTGCTTCATCACGTTGGAGAAAGGCTTCATGATCAAGAAGTTTATCATAGAGTTCTTCGAATGTTATTGGTGTGTCTCGGGCTCGGATTGCAGAAGCAAGGGATAGGTAGGCTGGTCCTAAACCATTCAAGGTGTGTATAACTGTTGCTCCATCATCAACTGGGTGACCAATCAGTTCGAGGTTATCAAGAATGTTTTTAATACCTTGCATGTAGTCAGTGACAGATTTTTCCGCCAAAGTGACATTAGTGAGGGAGTCAAAGAGTTCTAGTTTGCGAGTATTGGATCGGTTGGCATAAGTGGCTTCAAGTTTATTCCATGCTTGTGCAGAGGTTGTTGATCGAGTTATGATGGATTGCGCTGCGCCCGTGCAGGATACCTGGATTGCATGAAGAAGTAGACGGTCCTGACGAAGCCAAATTTGGTGTTCAGGGTTAGCGGTCGGTTGCTCAGTGGAAGTGGTGGCTACGATAGATGCAGGAGGGCATGGTTTGGTACCATCTAGGTATCCCATAAGACCATAGTATCCCATAAGACCATAGCCAAAGAAAAGATTTTCAAATTGAGACCTCCAGGTTGCATAGTTCCCACCTTTTGATAGTTTGATAGGGACTTGAGTGGAGTTTATTGCAATCAAAGATTGTTGTTGATTGGTGTTGTTGACTCCCATAAGAACAACTTGAGGAGAAGAGGTTGCAGTAGAGGATTCGGGTATGCTTGAATTGGTCATGGTGACGGCTAGTAGTGTTTAGATTTGGAGAAGAAAAAGAAACGGAGAAAAGAGATAGAGGGAGGAGGTTTTTAGGGTTTCAGGATCTTCGCTCTGATACCATAATATAATTAGATATTTTGTGAATGAAAACAACCTTGTGTTATTCATCATAGACGTTGGTATTTATACATATTACATTATGAGGAGATTGAGATTCACAACATAACCTAAATACAAAAGAGTTGTAGCTGTACAGTCCTAATGTGAATATAATAATTTACGTAACCTTTTTACTGCTATCAACCACTTCCTCTCATGGCTTTTAAGAATCAATTTTACGGTATTAGTACATAGTACCATAGAGATTCCAACATCTTTGACTGAAATTGAAAGGAAAGTTTGATGAGTGTAAGAGGTGAAAACGAGAGTGGTTTATTTGTTTGTTGACCAACAACACTTTTCAATCTTTATGGTACTGTTAATAGTTTTAGATAGAGGAAATAGAGAGAAATAGCACCAAATTGGATTGGTTTTGTGGTAATATCACCAACTTATTAAGTTTTGTAGAAATAGCACCAAAGTATGTGATCTGCCCAAATTGCCCTCATTTATTCTTTCTTCCTCTCTCTCCCTTTCTTCCTCTCTCCTTTGTTTTTTTTTTTTTCAAAGAACTCCATTGATCTATCAATGGAGGTCGGACAAACCTCAAATGGAGGTCGAATGGAGGGCGAAAGACCACCATTGGAGTCGAAATGACCTCGACCTTCATTGTTGGTCGATGAAGAAGAAGATTAAAAAAAAAAATCTGGAAATAAGTCTCGGATATTTGGAAATAAGTCTCGGATATTTGGAAATAAGTCTCGGGTAGGTCACCTAAGACTTATTTCAAGCTATTTCCAACTACCCAAGACTTATTTCAGATACCCGAGACTTATTTCAAAATACCCGAGACTTATTTCCAGATTTTTTTTTTAATCTTCTTCTTCATCGACCACCAATGGAAGTCGAGGTCATTTCGACTCCATTGGAGGTCTTTCGCCCTCCATTCGACCTCCATTTGAGGTCTGTCCGACCTCCATTGATGGATCAATGGAGGTTTTTGAAAAAAAAAAAAAAAAAAAGAGGAAAGAGGAAGAAAGAGAGAAAGGAAGAAAGAGAGAGATAAAGAGAGATTAGGGGCAATTTTGGCAGATCACCTTAATTAGTGCTATTTGTACAAAACTTATTAATTGGGTGACTTTTCCACAAATTGCTTTGGAAAGAGTGCTAGAAATTTTAAGGACTCTTTTAGATATATATATATATTTTCTTGTTTTGATATAAGTTTTTAAAATAAAAATATATATTTTTATAGCATGAAAATTTAGAAATTGAATCCTCCTCCTCTGTGTTTTTATTTAACAAATAAAAAATATTTATTTTTTTGGGAAAAAATTAACTAATATTGTAAGATTGAGTAAAACATATAATAAAAAAAACAACAAAAGTTTACAAAATAAAAACTATTTATATATAAAAAAAAAAGTCATGTATCAAAATAAATATCACAAACATATTTATGAGTCAAAGATTTTATTTATTTATTATTATTTTTTTAATGTTTGAGTCAAGGATTTTGAATAGTACTGTAGATATTATATGGTACGGTCAATAAATATCAGTACATGTAATTTATTTTTAAAACATAATTTAGATTTTATGGCCTTAAAAAGTTTATTATACATTACAATTACATTAATTATTCTTAACTATTTAAAAACTAACCAAACTAAGTTGGGACTTGTAAGTGAGTACTGAGTAGTCAAATATTTTTTAAGAGATTCTGTTGATATTTCTTACGTAGATATCAGATTGTATTTTACTTTTTTGTTTTTGAAATCTTAACATCTGAGTATATGATGTCATGATTAATGTACACTTTAATCAGAAAATCTGAGTGAGTCCAGAGAGAATGACTTTATAGATCCAAGTTAAAAACAACTAGCTTTTTCGGGGCTATTTGGTAACGTTGTCGTTCAGTTTTTGTTTTCTTGTAATCTGAAGTTTTCGAAAAACTAATTTTTGGATTTTTTGAATTCGAAAACGCGTTTGGTAGCAATGGGTGAAAACGATATTCGGAGAACCAAAACATAAAAAATGTGTTTGGTATAATATTTTTAAAATCATTTTTAAAAGATTAATATTATAAATAATGAAAAAGTGATATTAAAATAATTAAACATTAAAACTAAAAAAATTAAAATTAAATAGTAAATAAATTTAATTTTCATTATCAAACCTATCGAAATTATCATCATCTTTTTGGTATAGATCCATGAAGATCCAAAAGATGGATTTGGTTTGAGTAAATTTTATTGCTAAAAAAAAGTTTTCAAGAATACCGAAAACAACAAATTGTTGTTCTCAGAGTTCTCAATTTTTTGTTCATTAAAACTGAAAGCTGTTCTCAATGTTTTATAGAACAGTTTTTTGAAATCATCCCACCAAACGAGTTTTTCCAGTTTTTGTGACTCAAAAAACAAAAAACAGTTTCTGAAAACGTTAACAAACGCGCCCGAATTCATTTCTTTTACACCTTTCAACCATTCACTAAATGCTTCTTTTTCTTTTCAACTGCCAACTTTTTAACTCATGTTTAAATTGTTTTCTATATGCATGCAAGTAAAGTAGGTAATTTACATATATAGACTGGGTTGTTGATGCTCGTTATAGGCAAAGTTGCTCTCAATTTTTTTTTTCTTGACTTGCTAACCTTTTTATTTATTTATAAATATTACAATAATTTATGATTTAATGAGCGAAAGAGACTCGAATCCACAATCTTGTAGTATATGAGTGAGAGATATATCATATCAACCACATTTTGTCAATAACAACCTTAAACATCAATAATTAATATATAATTTATAATTATGTAGTAAGAAATAATTATTTTGACATTTAAATTGCTTATTGAAATTTTTAGTAATAAAACAAATATTGTTTAAAATTATTCACCCGATAAAATTTAATTAGTTTGATCAAAATTCTAATCAAAATTCTAACTTCCAAATATATAATTTCTTTTATTAGTTTAATCAAAATTTTGAATTTTACTAGAGAAAGGCTTAAAATTACTTTAACAAATCAATCTTGAATACTTTAATATTTTAAAATTACAGTGTAAATGGATTAATGAAATTGTGATTTATCAAATATCATTATTAATGAAATTTATAAATAAACGAGACAAATGGGTCTTATCAGGTAACTTGAAAATTTAATGGGTTATGTTTAAATTTCAACTTATAACATAATAAACTTAACGAATCGTATCTAAAATAATTTTATTTTTTTTTTACTTGAATTGATTTAAAATGATTTTATTTATTTATTTATTTAATTTGGTTTTAGAACAATGCGAAGTTCATAATGATGCGTTTATTGTTATTTTTTTTAGAACAATGCAAAGTTTATAATACTGTCTTTATTTTTTTATTTTATTTTTTGAAAACAATAATGTCTAAACAAGTTTCTGGTAAGATTTCAAGTTTCTGGGTAAGACTTCAATCAAGTTTTTTCCAGAAGATTTCAAGTTTTAATAGTTCAAGATTTAGAAGATATCAAGTTTTATGTTAGAGATTTAAAGCATGATTTCAAGTTTTCGCAAAACATTTCAAGTTTGTTGAAGATTTCATGCTTTCAAGTTTTTTTTTCTTTTTTCAAACCAAACTCCAACATCCAGTCTCAAATCATCCAAAATACTAGATCTCAACTCAATCAACCCTCAAAATTGATACATTTCAACATTTATCATTTCTGAAACATGTTCTTAACATGAAATCGCAATAAAAATGTCAAGTGAGTAGAGAATGGTGGGTTTGTCTCCAGGCTGTGACCGCGACCTCTTCGCTTCCGGCTGCTCCGGCGACGACGACGATGCCCTCTTCTCTCCCTGCGACACCGCTTCTTTCTCTCTTCTCTCTCGGCAACAATGTCTCCTTCTCTCTTTTCTCTCTTTAATTGTTAATCTCCACTGCTCATGTTTTTGGTTTTTAGTGCTTATATATGTGGGTATTGAGGTAATTTCTCAAAAAAGTGGTTATTAACAATTATAATTTCAAAAGTGGTTATAAACAAAAGTTTAATGTTTTGGATGGTTACTTTTGGTTTTCTCTCTATTTTATATGGTTATTGTATTTTTTTTTATTTACAATTCTCACATAATAATATATATTTATTTCGATCTCAGTAGTATGATTGTTTTGTTTTTCCATTTTAGTTTATTTGTGAGACATCGAAGCTCGTGTATCTATCACAAATCACAATCCGAATATCTACCTCCATTGTCACGAGATGAGAAATATCAACGCACAGCTTTCGTATTAAAGACATTTTACATTACCAGCTTTCGTATGGATTTTACACGCTATACCACCAGCAGGCCACCAAGGCCCAAAAACTTCAAATTGCTTTAACCATCCATTTTCCAGAATACAAAGTTGGTAATCAACTCATGCAATTCAGAATACAAACAAGCACTATCAGTTTCTGTAAAGCATTTACCAGAAACCAGACACATTCATGATTCTCAGACAATACGAAGAGAGAAGAAAACTTTTCACTAAAATTCGATTATAATAATTACACAACTCTGATAAAGAAATGAAAATTTCATTTTCCTGTAATGAACAACATTTTTAGTCAAACGGTGGATTTCAACTAGAATCAGGTCAAGAAAACTAAATGGGAAGATCTTAATTAGCAAGAATGTCAAGATCTAGACCTATATTATCAAACCTCATTCAAACAATCACAAGGGTAAAAATCTACATCTAAATTCCGGAAATAATCAATTTCTCCTGCCAGTGCTCATGTCACACATAGTTTGATTACACACACAGGCATCATGAACAGTTGTATCAGGTTATCGAACCCATCCATCAATTGGCCACTGGCACACTTCGTTAAAAATTCCTAAACAAAAAATAACAAATATATTAAAAATAAAATACCAATTACCAACTCAATAATAAAATAATAAATAATATTTTATATATACCCAACAGAAACTACACGCAACATAACAGTCAAGCATCCTTTTGTGATATTTAGATAAATCTTTCTTGAGATTCTTGCCGTTTTGATCTTGATAACGCAGATTATCAAGAATCTTTTCTTTAAACAAATGGTGCTTAGCCAAAAACAGTTCTTTATCTTCGAGTTCGGGAAACTTTTTATCAAAAAAATCTTGGGTCACATCTGTAGAATTTGACTCGTCTGCAAATGTGAAGTAAATTGTCTCGATCTTTCCATCATCCTCAAAGTCTTGAAGCTGTTTCCTTATGAAGGAGTACTACGAACCATGCAAAATAACATATTAATAATAATAATAATAAAAAATAACAATTGATAAATTAACAATTAATAAATTAAAACATTACATTTTCTTTGTCATCCCAATACCGAGAGTCAACGTTAAACCTAAAAATAAATATTCAACATTTTCCTCAGCTGTCTGCAAAAAAGTTCAAAACAGAAAATAAGGTAATTGGAATATTAACACATAAAATATTACAAGAAATAATAAAAACACATACCAAATAATTTAAAACATCTCTTATCTCAGACACCGCTATAGTCGTCCCATTTAACAACTGAGGTGAAAAAGGTAGACTGGGAAAAAACCAGCCTTGTTGAAAATGACCGCCACCTTTGTTGCCCTGATTAAGAATATGATCCAAGGGAGAAAGAGCATACTTCCCTTCCCAATTTTCGGGAGCAAGAATGGGGTAAATTTTAGGATTACATGTTGGTGCTTCACATAGGCAGAGCCCAGTTGACCACTCACCAAAATCTACACCTATAGATTTTTTTCTTAATCGGTGCAGCCTATCAAAAAGGTCCATTGGGTGCAAGAATTTCAGAATTGTCATCTGTTTAATCAAAAGCAAAACTGAAATAAAAATCTGTAAAGCAGATGTCTAGAAAACAAAATACAAGAAATCTAAAACTGAACGAAGGAAGAAAATTGAAATAAAAATCTAAAACAAAATACAAGAAATCTGAAAAAGGAAACCAGAGATGAAATCTGAAGAAGAGATGACAAGATTAACACACATTTCATGACTACAAGCTCAGGGAATAAAATTGAAATAAAAATCTAAAAAACAAAATACAAGAAATCTAAAAAAGAAAACCAGAGATGAAAGAAGATAAAGAAGAGAAAATACCTTAAAAATAGAGAGAGTTCAGCTGAGAAAAACTGACAGTGTGCTGGATAAACCTTAATAATTAGTCAAGTAAGGAATCCATATATAGAGGGTAGGTCAGGTTGAAGAATGAGCGGTGAGAGAGAGATCAGAAAGTACAAAGTAGGTGAAAATCAGAGAGTGGGTTAATATTGTACATTTATTGTTCTAACAACACACGAAAATAAATCTGATCACAACTACTTTGAAAATCTTTGACCGCCTGTATTCTTCTTACATCAAAAATCACAAGATTGTTTTTGAAAATCTTTGATCAACTCACAGGTTCTGCTCATTTCACTTGCTTATTTATATCACTCAATTAAACATTTGCTTTTAATTTTTTTTTTTAAATTACTAATTTAACCATTTCATACTTAATTATAACAATATGAATTCCCAAAAATATACCGTTAGAAAGATCTCGTTGAGATCTTTAAAATGATACCCACTTTGATATATATTTTATGTCAATAAAATTATTGAATATTGTATAAGTTAACTAATATAAATTAATTGGTATTGTATGATATTTATTGAGATAATATTCTTCGAAGATGCTCTTTTAATGTAAAATTTGGTGTGGATACAGTGGAATGAAAAAAAAAATTAGTGTAAGAAATATGCTCTTTTTATGACAAGTCGGTATAATATTTGGTGTATTGAGTTAGAGATGCTCTAAAATTATACAGTACGGTCAATAAATATCAGTACAAATTTGCAATGTTTTATTATTATTTTTATTGGTTAAAGACTTAAAGCAATACAAATAAGTAATTATTAATTATTAATGAAGAACTTCAAGAATTTAATTGGTCTAAACAATCATCCGGATCTTAGTTTTTGGGAAATATGTTAGTGATGGTAGATGACTTATTAATTATTAATTATTAATTAATTAATAAGTCATCTACCATTACTTGCATTTATGCTAATAATAATGATAATATTCAATAGTGATGGGGTTTTCAAATAATAGACATAAATGCTTTTGAATTGAACTATATATTGAAGTGACTTGCAGTTATGCTCCATTATTAATTATTAGTATTATCAACAATTAATAGTATATTTTTTCTTCTCCTAGGGTTTTTCTCTGAACCCTAGCGTGGAAGCAGTGGGTTTAGTTAGGGTTTACAGCCGTTTTTGTTTTTTCCCCTCTTGCCGTTCGTCTTCTTTCTTATGGATCACGAGGAGATTTCTAAGCTTTGTGCTTCTCTTTCTATTCATGGTAAGGAAGAGCGGCTGTGGAGTGTTCAAGAGACGTTGAAGGCTTCAGCGAGTAGGAAACTGGATTTGTGTTTGGTAGGTAAGTTATTCACCAATAAGCATGTCAATAGGGAGGCTTTTCGGGCAGTTATTCCGAAAATATGGCAGACTAAATTAGAGATAAAAGTAGTACAGGACAATACGTTTCTTTTCTATTTCCGCAATCAAGGTGATAGATTCCGTGTTCTAGCAGGTGGTCCGTGGAGTTTTGATAACAGTCTTTTGGTCTTGGAGAGGATTTCTGGTACTGGAGATATTGCACGATTGAGGTTTAACAAGGTAGTGTTTTGGGTTCAGATTCCGAATGCTCCTTTGCTTTGTATGACTAAGGAGATGGGTGAGTTTCTGGGTCAACTTATCGGAGAATTGGTTGATATTGATGTGGGAGTTACAGGCGAATGTTTCGGGAAGTACTTGCGACTCAAGGTGGCTATTGATATTTCTACACCTTTAAAACGATTCCTGTGGCTAGAACTGGTTAAAGGTGAAGAATCTATTCTTCTTCTTCGGTACGAAAAACTTCCGGAATATTGTTTCCATTGTGGTTTGATTGGCCATTCTCATCAAGAATGTTTCAATAAGAAAGAGGATGATGTTCGGGTTTCAAACATGGAGTTTGATTTTGGTCCTTGGCTTAGAGCATCTAATCCACCAGGACAACATAAACCTGGCGGACAGAAATTTTTTCGGGCGGAGAGGTCTTAGGATAGGTTTGGGGGTTCTTCAGCGAAATCCTCCGGGAGTCCAGGTGGTTCTGATGGTCAGTGGAGATCGCCTGTGGACCGTGATGGGGGTGGAGAATTGGATAAATCATCAGGCGTGATTAATAATACGCATGTGATGGAGGGGCCGACCGATTGTTCTATAGGGGTGTTTTCAGGTGGGACATCAACGACAACTGATATTCTTTCAGTGGGGCCAGAGGGTGGTCAGGTTATCAAGGATAAGTTGACGGTGTCGGGGGTGTTTATGGATGAGGTTCCTGAACCCATGCATCCTGATGATTCTATTCCTCGTGGTTTGCATGGTAAGCTTCAGGTGAATGACGTGGTCTCTAAGGTAACGATGGATCATAATGGGTTGGCTGCCAACGTTTCGGTTTCTGATACTATTGCTTCCGCACCGATTAAGAGCAAAGGAAAGTGGAAGAGATGGGCGAGAGAAGGCGGGAGGCCAGTGTCTGATTTTTCTGGTGGGGCGTTAGGGGATCAGAAGAGCTGCGGTGATGAAGGGGTTTCTTTTTCAGGTTCGGTTTTGAAGAAACAACGGTTGGATGTTGCTTTTGACTCTGAGTCAATTGAGATATCGACGAGTCGGGAGGGTTCCCCGGCTTGCCGGACTCAATGAAAACCTTCTTTTGGAACGCTCGAGGTCTTGGAGGAAGTCGAGCGTTCCGTGTCTTGCAATCGCTCTTGCAGGATCATCGTCCGGATATAGTTTTTTTGATGGAAACAATTTCCGATCATAAAGTTATGGAGATTCTTAGAGTTAGGTTGGGGTTTGATGCGAAATTGGTGGTCGATCGTGTGGGAAACAGTGGTGGTTTATGTCTTTTGTGGAAAGTGAATGTGGACGTTTCCTTATTATCGTATTCTCGATTCCATATTGATACCGTTGTTACTTCTCATAATCACAAGCAGTGGCGTTTAACTGGATTTTATGGTAACCCGATTTCTAGTCAACGGTGTCATGGTTGGACTTTGTTGAGACGGTTGGCAGGGTTATCTTCTCTCCCTTGGTTAGTGGGAGGAGATTTTAATGAGATTTTGGCTCTTTCTGAAAAGAGTGGTGGGGGTGGTCGTTCGGAAACTCTGATGGATAATTTCAGCAATGTTCTTGATGATTGTGGTCTCAGGGATCTTGGTTATTCGGGCCCTAAATTTACTTGGAATAATAGGCGAAGATCCGATGATTTAGTTCAAGAAAGGCTCGACAGGTGTGTGGGCAATGAGTCTTGGTTTGCTCTCTTCCCGGATCATTCTGTGGCTCACCTTGACTTTTGGAACTCTGACCACAGACCTATTGTGTTGGATTTGAAAGACAGTGTGGCTGTGCGGCATGGGGGTCGTCGGTTTCACTATGAAAATGTTTGGGTGGAGAAGGCTGATTTTTCGAGTTTGGTGCAGGTCTCTTGGGTGAAGGCTGTTGGTGATAATCCGTTGACGATAGTTGTCAACAAATTGGCCAATTGTGCAGGTATTTTTCAAAGATGGAATACGTTGGGTAAGAAGAGTGCAGCGAGGTGTGTGGCTGAGAAGAAAAAGGAGTTGGCTGATTGTCGAGAGGTCGTTGGGGGGAGACGGTAAAAGATTGAGTCTGAGCTTGATATTCTTTTGAAGGAGGAGGAGATTTTCTAGCGCCAGCGTTCTCGGGTTACTTGGCTTCGTGAGGGTGACCGTAATACCAAGTATTTTCACGCTAAGGCTACTGCTAGACGGAAGCGAAATCTTATTCTCGGTTTATTTGATGAGAGAGGCACTTGGACGACGTCAGAAGTCGAGATCGAAGGGATTATTGGCAATTATTTTTCTTCTCTCTTTGCTAGTTCTAGGCCTTCGGGTGTGATGGTGAATGCTGTGTTAGATTCTGTGGAGTCTAGAATTCCTTCTCATTTGAAGGCTTTTCTTGATGCTCATTTTTCTACGGAAGAGGTCAAGGTTGCGTTATTTCAAATGAGTCCTTCAAAGGCTCCCGGTGAGGATGGTTTTTTCGGCTGGTTTTTTCCAGAAGTTCTGGTATGTGGTTGGGGAGGATGTTACGAAGCTCTGTCTGGATTGTCTTAATGGGGGTCGTTCTGTTGGGATTATTAACCATTTCTTACTTTGTTTGATTCCGAAGGTGAAAAATGTGGTTCAGATGGCTGAGTTGAGACCTATTAGTTTGTGTAACGTTGTGTATAAATGTGTTTCCAAGTCCTTGGCGAATCGTCTCCGTAAGGTGCTTGATAGTGTGATTGCAGATACGCAAAGTGCGTTTATTCCTGGCCGGTCGATTACGGACAATGCTATGGTGGGTTTTGAGTGTTCGTATGCTCTCAAGAGGAAGGTGAATGGTAAGACGAAGGGGTTTATGTCTCTTAAATTAGACATGTCCAAGGCTTATGATCGGGTGGAGTGGTGTTTTATTGAGGGGATGATGAGACGTATGGGATTTTCGAATGCTTGGATCGCTAAGATTATGGACTGTGTTTCCTCAGTGTCTTATTCTTACATCCTTAATGGTAAGGTCAGGGGTTTTGTTAAGCCGACTAAGGGGCTTAGACAGGGTGATCCCCTCTCTTCGTATTATTTCTCATTTGTGCCGAGGGCCTGTCGAGTTTGATTGCGGCTGCTGAGAGACAAGGTCTTTATTCGGGGTTCAGGTGTAGTCGTTTTGGTCCTAAAATTACTCACTTATTTTTTGCAGATGATAGCCTGCTGTTCACTAGGGCTACTCTTGAGGAATGTACTCTTATTAGGAAGCTGCTTTATGATTACTCGCAGGCTTCCGGGCAATGTATTAATTTTCATAAGTCTGCCGTTTGTTTTAGCAAGCAAATTTCTGGTCCTCTTCGACGTGACTTGGCTGCAGTTTTAGGGATGGAGGTGGTCGAGCACCATGAGAAATATTTGGGTTTTCCGTGTGTCACTAGTAGAAGTAAACGGGCTCTTTTTGAGAGTGTTAAAGTGAGAGTTCAGAACAAGTTGCACAGTTGGACAAATCGTCTCTTCTCCAGTGGTGGTAGGGAGGTCCTCCTCAAGGCCGTCATTCAGTCAATTCCTATGTATACTATGAATCTGTTCAAGCTCCCTGAGTTCTTCATTTCTGATTTGCATCGTATGTGTGCAAAGTTTTGGTGGGGTGGTGGAGGTGGGAAGCGGAAGATGCATTGGTGCTCTTAGGATTTTGTGTAAAGCAAGAGGTGAGGGAGGTTTCGGTTTTAGGGACTTGGGGGTCTTTAATAAGGCCTTGCTTGCTAAGCAAGGTTGGCGTATTATTAATAAGCCTAATTCCCTGATTGCTCGGGTCCTGAAAAGTTGCTATTTTCCTGATTCCAGTTTTTTGGATGCTTCGAGTTCTAAGTCTGGCTCCTATTTATGGAATAGTCTTCTTTGGGGGAAAGGTTTGATCGAACAGGGCTTTCGTATCAGGATTGGTAATGGCCGGTCTACTTTTATTTACAAGGATAGGTGGATTCCGCGTCCGTCTTCGTTTCAAGTTTTTTCTCCTCCGGTTCTTAGTGAGTGGGCTACGGTCGACGAATTGAAATCTTCCCCTGTTTCCTGGAATGAACCTTTGGTCAGGCAGTGTTTTTTCAAAGAAGAGGCGGATATCATTTTGGGTATTCCTTTGAGCCGTGTTGATCTTCCTGACAGTGTCTTGTGGCATTATGATAAGTTTGGTGTTTTTTCTATCAAGAGCGGCTATTGGCTCGCAAAATCTGTTTCCTCTAATCCTAGCTGTTCCGGGTTGAGTTCTTCGGTCTCATGGTGGAAGTTTTTCTGGAAACTGAATCTCCCTTCTAAGATCAAGAATTTCATGTGGAGGGCTTGTAATGACTGGCTTCCTACAAGAGCTGTTCTGGTTGCTCGGGGTATGAATGTGGATGCTGACTGTCCTATTTGTGGTCGTAAAGAAGAGTCGGTTTTGCACGCACTTTGGCGTTGCTCTGCTCTCAAAAACATCCGAACTGATTCCATTTTATCTGGTAATGGTCGTGCTTTGGACTCTTCTTCTTTCTTTGATTTCGTTACCTCTTGTAAGGTTAGAGTGGATCAGAAGAACTTTGAGATTCTCTGTGTGGTCTGGTGGAGAATTTGGTTTAGACGTAACAAATTGCTTCATTCTTCTGAGCTGATCGATGATGGTGATATTCTTGTTTGGGCTTCAAATTATTTGAGGGATTTCTTTTCTGCGAATGTTGTGCAGAGGGATTCCCCTGTCAAGCAGCGTTTTTCTTCTAAGTGGACAACTCCTCTGGAGGGTTTTTTCAAGATTAATACCGACGCGGCTCTTAGTAGTAGTAGTTCCTCTTCGGGTTTAGGTGTTGTGATTCGTGACAGCAAGGGTTGTGTTATGGCTTCTCTGTGTTTTCATTATGGGGCGTGTCTGGATCCTCAGATTGCTGAAGCAATGGCGATTCTCAGAGGTTTGAGACTGGCTTTGGAAACGGGGCTTGTCCCTGCTGTGTTGGAATCGGATGCTAAGGTTGTGGTGGATCTTTTGAATTCTAATTCGTTTCCTAGTTCGGAGATTGGTGTGGTGATCCACGATATTAAGGCTATTGCTGATCCTTCCTTTTTTAAGTCTTTTTTATTTGCTCCTAGAGAGGCCAATAAGGTCGCTCATAGTCTTGCTAAGTTAGGTGTTTGTAGTGTTGGCGAGTCTGTTTGGTTGGAAGATTGTCCGTTGTCTGTGGAGAGTCTGGTGTTGGGTGATTGCCTTTCTGCGTTGTAATTTTTCTTCGTTAATGAATTCCTTTTTCCTCAAAAAAAAAAAAAAAATTATTAGTATTATCATTATTATTATTTTGATATTTTATTGTTATTGTTGGAATATTTAACACGGGAATATATGTTTTGCTATTATAATTCTTTTACATAATGCGTATGTTTTTTTTTATATACATTAGAGTGTGGTATATTGTTATTAATATAACATGGTTTAAATGGGATGAAGAAAAAATGTTTTTGTTTTTCGTTTTTTGTTTGTTTTTTATATATAAAATTATTTACAAATTTAATGAATTTACAAATTCGGGTTTGAAAAAGATTATGAGGTGTGATGAATATTTATAAATTCAAAATGCTCTTAAAATTCCTAATTTACAAATTCTGATATATATATATATATATATATATATATATATATATGAAAAGGATGGATCTCCTTCGTGACTTTGTGCATGTAATTTATTTTGAAAACATAATTTAGATTTTAAAGCCTTAAAAAGTTTATTATACGGCACAATTACATTAGGTGTTCGCTACAATTTAAAAACTAACTAAACCAAGGTGGGACTTGTAAATTGTAAGTGAGTACTGAGTAGTCAAAAACTAACTAAACCAAAGTGGGACTTGTAAATTGTAAGTGAGTACTGAGTAGTCAAAGATTTTTAAGAGATTCTCTTGATATTTCTTACGTAAATTTCAGATTGTATTTTGCTTTTTTATTTTTGAAATCTCAGCATCTGAGTATATGATGTCATGATTGTACACTTTAATCAGAAAATCCTTGTATAGAAAATCAAAAGAGAGTCCAAAGAGAAATGACTTTATAGACCCAAGTTAAAAACAACTAGCTTTTTCATTTCTTTTACACCTTTCACCCTTCACTAAATGCTTCTTTTCTTTTCAACTGCAAACTTTTTAACTCATGTTTAAATTGTTTTCTATATATGCTTACAGGTAAGTAAGTCATTACTCATTAAATTCTATGTATAGACTGGGTTGTGGTGCTTGTTTAGGCGAAGTTGTTCTCGATCAAACAAATTTCTTCGAAGAGTGTTTTCAAAGAAGCAAGGACAATATAAGTCCATTGGACAGTAATTGTATTTGGTAAAAAAAAAAAAAAATACCGGACACTGCTGTGTTTAATCTGAAATATGATATTTTCAGTTTTGGATTAGATCTTATTATGTTTGAGTTATTAACGAGTTAATACATTAAACTCATTAATAAGTAATAACTGTGTTTTGATTGAACCTCTCTTGACCTGCTAACCCTTTTTTTTTTTTTTTTTTTTTTTTAAATATTACAATAGTTTATGATTGAAGGAGTGGGAGAAAACTCGAACCCACAACCTCTGTATATGTGTGAGAGACATATCAGATCAACCTCATTTTGTCATAACAACCTTAATTAACCATCAATCTTAATTATAATTTATAATTATTTGTAAGAATAATTAGTTTTGACATTTAAATTGCTTATTGAAATTTTTAGTATAAAACAAATAATGTTTAAAATTGATGACACGATATTTAATTTGTTTTGATCAAAATTTTAACTTATCTAATATATTCATTTAATGTTTAATCAAAATTTTGATTTTACTAAAATCATGACGGCTTAAAATTGCTTTAACAATCAATCTTGAATACTTTAATATTTTAAAATTACAAATCTATAAATTGATTGATAAATTGTGATTTATCAATATCATTATTAATGGAATTTATAAATTAATGAGATAAATGGGTCT